>JASPKZ010006831.1:682500-1172997 GCA_030220185.1 Diploptera punctata | reverse complement strand
TGGAGAACTTTAATCAAGGTATTTGTGATGTTTGTTGCAAAAGGATAGTTATAGTCCGTAGTCATTTATAATATTCATTTTTTTTGTTAACTGTATGTTAATTACTAGGATTCGTTGGAGAGCTTATATCCGCGCGGTCATAAACCTATGGGTTCGATAGTGCCAGTAACTTAGTTATATATAAATCAGCAAATACCCGGAGTGTGCTGCTACTCCTAAATACATGAAATGTCGGGTTTTATTCTTAGTTGAGTAAGTTAGTAGAAAATTACGAGTGACTTAAATTGTATGGTATACATTGTGACGAACCAAACATGGCGGTTGCTAGAGTACTTTTTTAATTTCGAATTTTAGGTAAACCCCGCGTCTAATGTTTGGATTACGCTCATTTTTATACAATATATATCCCGATTCATTTTAATATCATGTACTATGTTTCGTTGTGAAACATCAAAAATTGTGACCGCTAGAAAATTTAAAATTTTCGTTTCAGGTTAACTCGTACACCTAATGCTTTCAGAGAATAATACATAGCGTAATATTATAATGATACTGTGAAAAGAAAAGTAATGTCTGAACCAAGAATCGAACCGTGGACCTCTCGTTCTCCGTACGAGTGTGCAGCCCACTATATGTGGAAAGAATTGTTAATGTTTGTACCATGTCTAGAATGGTGTAGTGGGCTGCACTCGTACGGAGAACGAGAGGTCCACGGTTCTATTCCTGGTTCAGACATTAATTTTCTTTTCACAATATCATTATATTATTATAATATGATGCATTATTGGAACTGTGTTAAAATAACAGTAATGGAAAAATGTTAAATAATACATAGCGAATAAACACTCTCCGTACCTGAAAATCTGTATGTAGGCCTACAAATGTTTATAACAATCGGCCAACTACTTTTCGAATTTTGCGAGCACAAACATAAGCAGATTGAATGTTTATATATAAAGTTAAAAATATTGTGAAAAATGTGTTGAATTGATATTATTTACGAATAATAGCCATGAAAGGAAATGTTTTGGTAGAGAGAGTGTTTGGGTAAGGTGTAGTGTCAGTTCCATTGCCCAAATAATGTCTTGGACTTACAAATAATCACCTCTGTCAAACTTAGGACAATGTCTTTCTAAAATGCTCTGGCTCATTTCTCCTCTGTCTGCTATCGGAATGCTCCCAGCAAAGTGAATCGTTAGCTCACAGACAGATATAAGTTGTTTTTGTTCACTGCCTCCTGATACCGTTTTCTCAACAACTCTACTCTCTGCTTCTGCTTCCACCGAACCCTATTACTCTTAAAAAACCTTACTCTCGCTAAAATTTAAACCTGATTAAACCGACTATTTCCCTTTTCAAAAATAATTATGGATTTTCATAATAATGGTATGTAGGCCTATATACATACGTAGGCCTATAGCAAACTTGGCTAATTTTGTGATATTAAGATTTTAGACTATTAAATCTTGTGAAAATTTCTGGATAGAGTGTTACAAATATTAAAGTTAAGGATTCATCCACCCATAGTAATTCTGCTCGAAGGCAGGTCCTTCACTGCAATCATAGCATTTTCATGCTATGCTTGCAGCTTTACTAGGGAATCGTGTAGGTGTGATAGCTTCCCGTTGCTTTCCACACCGGTGAAGGATGATGATGATAATGATAATGGTAAGGATGATAATGATAAGGATGATAATGATAAGGATGATGGCCATATGATTTCGGGGACCGTTTGGGCCTTAAAGTTTTCCTGACATTTGTCTTACAGGTGAGGAAAAAACCCGATAAAAACCTCACCCAGAAAAACTGCCCCGACCGGCGATCGAACCCGAGCCCGCTGCGTGACAAGGCAGCACGCTACCTCGAGACCACAGCGGTGGACAAAAGTTAAGGATATATGAATGAAATATATATATATATATATATATATATATATATATATAAAGATTGCAGTGGTATGGTCATGTCAAACGAATGCCAGAGCAAAGATTGCCAAAAATTGTTATGGAATGGATCCCAATGAAAAGGAGGAAGAGAGGAAGACCGAAAAAAACTTGGATAGAAGGGGTACAAACAGCTATGAATATCAGAGGAATTGAGGAAGATCAATGGATGGATAGAGAGGAATGGCGTTTGGTTTCCGGAAGACGGCGGCAGCTGCCATGATACCGGATGATAATGATTATATATATATATATATACTGTATATATATATATATATATATATATATATATATATAAAGTAAAGTGATCCCACAACAGGCCCGGAGGCCCTTGGGGTAGTGGGAGGTTAAGGCTCCCACTTTTTCTAGACAATCGGCACTTTATGTCAGCCGGGTTGTCAGCCCTGCGTGACGGCCGCCTTTACCCCCAGAACAAGCGTCTGGTACTCATTTCCGTTAGAGGCTGAGTCGACCCCAAGGCCATAGTGCCGCCAGGGGGTTTGGGTCAGTTTAAAAATCCTGACCCCAACGGGACTTGAACCCTCGATCCTCCGGCTTGTAGCTCAGTGCCTTAACCACTACGCTACGATATATATGTATATATATGCTGAGTTGTCGAATTCATGTTTTATTTTATTACCAATAGGCCTATGACATAAATTATATATCTATTTTATCTAGAGGTTTGAAGAACTCGGGTAATTTCGTGATAGTATTAGAGTAAATTCCTAACAAACATTTTAATCACTCTCCATGTTACATCCAATGTATTTGAAATCCCACTTATAAATAGTCAACCCTTGACACTTTTCATCCAACCACAGGTCACATTTTTCTCCTATAGTGTCGATCAAAAATGTTCTTCAAACACAGACAAGTATTAAATCTAACAACTGCTAACATGAATGAAAACACTTCCTCTACAAGTTAACACAAAATATACCCAAGGAACGCTGTTATCACAAATATGAAAACATAACAAGAAAGTTGACTTTCTGCCAACTACGAGACAGAAGAAGAACTTGTTTTTCTTGCCAGTTCAACTTCATTATAAAAAAAACGAATATATATGTAACGAAATTATTCGTGTGGCGAAATTAGCCGAGTTTGCCCTATATATATATTGTCCCACGTGGGGACACGGGTGCTCCCTAGCGGGACTTTCTTAACGATAATAATTTAGTTACTTTTTTACCTTCAGATGCCTAAGGGAGTGACATGCAGTTGGTACATCGTCTCAACGAGACATCTAGTAGGCAACGAAGGTATTATTTGGACGGAAGAAAATTGGTTAAATTTTGTCCAGAGACGTTTTATTCAGACTTGCGATTCTTTTACGAGCCTGAAAATCTTCTGACTCGGGACCCAAAGCTTAAAGTCTCTCCCGGAGGATTTGCCCCTTAGTCTACCTCGCCGATAATGTTACTAATATAATAAAAAAAAATAATTTTGAGCGTTTTCAAAAAGTTTTATGAAAATATCCCAGATTAGCCATTTAGGATGTGATGAAAATAATAGCATAATATATAGGTGAGTCAGCATGGAGCATAAATTCTGCTCGTAATGAAATTGTAAATAAAGGATAGGCCTACTTATCGACATCATGAAGCGTAAACTTCTCATTTGTTAGGTCCGTACATAATGTTATCATAAATAAATAAGACATTGAAGATCCAAATTATTGGTTCCATATTGTATTCAGTCTTATTCTGTAAAATACGATGTTGTCTAAGAACAATGTTTCTATCGATGGCAGTCGTGTATACAATTCAGTCATATGGCGAGTAAAAGTAGTACCACAGTTCCCCCCAATAGATGGAGTCGGCGGAGTAATACAATATGAAAGTTTGTTTACAGTACAACTGGGACTTGGCTCGGAATTATATCTTATCCGCTCTTAGAGTGATCCTAATATAGTACCATAGTAATCCTGCCCGAAGGCAGGTCCTTCACTGCAATCATAGCATTTTCATGCTAGGCTTGCAGCTTTACTAGGGAATTGTAGGTGTGGTAGCTCCCCGTTGCTTTTCACACCGGTGAAGGATGATGATGCTAATGATAAGGATGATGATGATGGCCATATGATTTCGGGGACCGTTTGGTCCTTAAAGTTATTCTGACATTTGTCTTACAGGTGAGGAAAAACCCCGATAAAAACCTCACCCAGAAAATCTGGCCCGACCGGGGATCGAACCTGGGTCCGCTGCGTGACAACAAACACCTGTTGTATCCTTCCGCCATACATGCCAAATTACTGTCACATTACAGGGAGCACGTGTGAAGTATATAATACATGTGATCATTGAATGGGGTAGATTACAAGAAAGCTGGTGAGATTTTTCACTGAACTTATGAAATACATTTAAAATAACTATTTTTGACCACTAGTCAAAGGTTTGCCAGACTTGTGTTTTAAAAATGTATATAGTGACACAGCAACAGTAGACTCGACACGTTTAGCCATTTAGTTGCATCAGAATCGACTGAAGCATGACTCAAATGCATTATCCATATGTAATAAACTATTTTAAGTTGTAATTGTTGATTTGGTATATTTTAGAATATTTTCTATGTTTTGAATATTATTATTTTTATTCACGAAGAATAACAAGTATATTCAGAGAACAAAATTTTAATTTAATGGAGGGAACTATTTTTCCGCGTACTTGTTGCTTCTACATCGTATGTTGGTGTCCATAACCAATGAAAAGCGAGCAGGTCATATGGTTTTGTTTTGATGAGGATCTATTTAAGAGCGGATACACTTTAGTTATAGATGCATGTTTGTAGTTCAACTATTTGTGTAAGATGGCGCCTTTGATTGTAATTTTGATAATTGAGGAACGAACAAGAGCATTTAGCATATAGATTGAAAGCAAATTATTGCTGTAGCACTTAATATTTTGGTTGTTACAAGCTGCTACGGGCGTAGTCCCTGTTATAAAACAATTTAAAAATGTTGCTCTGGTAGTTGGTTTGGAAATTCAACATGGTCGAGAAATACATGTCCGACAAGTCACAATGATGTGTTCATAAATATGTTGTGTAGGAGATGAGTCACGTGATCACTCACGACATGACACGGACACGCCCGAACACACCCGAATTCGCCGCCATGATGTCGAGACGTCCAACTCTGATCGAGACTGTTTGACGGCCGCTACTCAGCGTGAACCATGACAGGAAAAGAAATCACCGCACCTTTCAGTCCAAAAGTGACGTATAGATGACATTATTTATTCAATACACAACTCAGGTGATCAGAGTGGAAGTATTCTAAGGGAGCAGATTTCAAGCACTAATTCATTGCGGTAAATCTTCTACCTTTCCAGAATTAGGTCAATTCGACCTGTTCCGGTCTCAAGTCCATCGTTTCCTTGGCCGTCCCAAAGATAATTTTTCATGTGGTCTGTAGTTGTTGATCGTTTTGGGTAATCTGGTAATGTCCATTCTGTCTAAATGTTCTTTACATCGGTGTTTGTGCTCTTCTAGTTTATCGAATATTGAAAATATCTCCAGTTCATTCCTTATTGACCCATTATGTAAGCTATCCATGCGTATACATCCTTCTATTGATCTTAAAAATCTCATTTCAGTGGCTTGAATGTGTGAGATATCTTTATTTGTAAGTACCCAAGATTCAGATCCATACAAAAGAACAGGAACAGCCATAATTTTATAAAACCTGAGCTGAGTTTCTCTTCGAGTCTTTCAGAGGGTTCATCTTATGGTGCCGCCCATCACTTGATATCGGTTAAATTTATTATGTATATCCCAATCGTAGCTATATGTTATATCTGAACCAAGATGGTTAAAGTGTAATAGGCCTATCTGTTCTATTATTTCATTATGGATTACTATTTTTGCTCTGACTGGCAGTTTACCCTGAAAATCAATAATTTTAGTTTTTGAAGTTAAGACTTTAAGATTATTATAGAGTCCCAATTGATTCAACATGTAAATGGCTCTTTGTAAATGATCCTCTGACTTCTGTATAATTGACTTCTTGTGGTAAATACAAACGGAATTTATTATAGGCTACATTTAGGGTCTCAAATGTTCTGTTTTCTCTTTAACAAAACTGAAGTTTATTCATGCATTACTTTATAATCATAGTGACTACTGATTTTATTTTCACACAATGTATTTATGCCCCACTCAATTTTGGAAATGCATGCTATTATGCGTTAAAGGACTGTTATCCCAACTTCTCAAAAAAAAAAGGTTAAACTAAAAATATAAAAAACTGTTATTCTCCCAGTTATATTATATGGATACGAAACATGGACTCTTACTCTAAGAGGAGAGAAAATATTAGAAATGTTAGAAGTTCTTAGGAAAATTTTTGGAGCAAAGAGAGATGAACAGAGAGGCGAATGGAGAAGACTGGTACCAATAATAAGCTCTATGATCTTTATAGGAAACCAGATATAATAAGAACAGTTAAGTCTCGTAGACTGCGATGGTAAGGACATGTGGTACGAATGGGGAATGAAAGAGGAGCATGGAAGCTTCTTATAGACAAACCAGAGTGAAAATGACTAGTTGGTAGACCAAGAATAAGGTGGAACAATAACGTTAACCATGATTTGAGGTAGGCCTAAGTGGAATAGACATGGGGATGTTTGGAAAACATTAGCTCAGGATAGGGATGTATGGAGGGCTTATGTCCGCGCGGACATGATCCTATGGGTACGATAGTGATTCAGTTATATTTAGCCTATGCTCCGCGCCGAACGTGAGCGGTTTAAAGCATGATGCCTATATTCAGACCTATGAGACTGCACAGGTTAGAGTCCCCGTGGGAGAAGAAATCTGTACCTCAGAAGTATAGAATCGTAACTCACGATTTCCATAATTTACAGGAGGAAGAATCTATTACTCTATACACCCTACCACTAAGTGATATTGGAGTTACGGCGGCTTTTATAGAAGCCTAAATTATCATAAGTGAATGAAAATGGGGATATGATTGCAGATTCTAGGAGTATATTAAATAGATGGAAAGGTTACTTTAATCAGCTATTAAATGTACATACAGAACAGGACATTGAAGAGGATAAGTTACAGACAGCAGAAATGCTAGTCGCAGAGCCAAGTGCATTAGAGGTTGAAATGGCGATTGAAAAATTGAAGATGTATAAAGCATCAGGTTCAGATGAGATCCCAGCAGAACTGATAAAATCAGGGGGAGAAAAATTGATGGACAAGATACGCTGGTTGCTTAGTATGATTTGGGAAAAAGAAGCTCTTCCAGATGAATGGAAGGAATCAATTATCTTACCAATTTATAAGAAAGGAGATAAAACTGATTGCAACAACTACAGGGGCATCTCATTACTTTCAACTTCGTACAAAATTCTAACAAATATATTAGTAAGCAGACTTACTCCCTATATTGATGACATTCTAGGAGATCATCAATGTGCATTTAGAAGAAACAGGTCTACAACAGATCAGATTTTCAGTATAAGACAGATTTTAGAGAAGAAATGGGAATATAATGGTACTGTACATCAACTATATGTAGACTTCAAAAAAGCATATGATTCAATTAAGAGGGAGAAGTTATATAGTATCCTGCTGGAGTTCGGAATTCCTAAAAAGTTGGTTAGACTTATACGAATGTGTCTAAATGGCTCAAAGAGTAGGATGCGTGTAGGTAAACAGTTTTCAGACACTTTTGAAATCCAGAATGGGTTGAAGCAAGGAGATGCACTATATCCTCTACTATTTAATTTTGTACTAGAGTATGCCATTAAATCTTTAGAGAATGAGGAAGGCTTACAACTCAATGGTATTAATAAGCTGTTAGTTTATGCTGATGATGTAGTACTACTGGCCGATAGCGAGGAGATACTAAAGGCCAACACGCACACACTATTGAGTAACACTAAGAAATTGGGACTGGAAGTAAATATCAGTAAAACTAAATATATGGTCACACGTAGAAATTCAGTATATAATG
Organism: Diploptera punctata; assembly: GCA_030220185.1. Taxonomy (NCBI): domain Eukaryota; kingdom Metazoa; phylum Arthropoda; class Insecta; order Blattodea; family Blaberidae; genus Diploptera; species Diploptera punctata. The sequence goes on along the minus strand of JASPKZ010006831.1, from coordinate 1,165,086 downwards.
GAAATGGACAACTAATGACAAATGAGGGAAATTTTGAGGAAGTGGCTGAATTCAAATACCTAGGAACAATAATCACAAATAGGAATGAGATGTACAACGAAATTAAACATAGGTTCAATTCTGGAAATGCGTGCTATTATGCATTGCAGAGACTTTTGATGTCCCAACTCCTTTCAAAAAACGTTAAGCTGAAAATATATAAAACTATTATTCTACCAATTATATTATATGGGTGCGAAACATGGACTCTTACTTTAAGGGAGGAAAGGAGATTACGAGTATTTGAGAATAAAGTTCTTAGGAAAATTTTTGGACCAAAGAGAGATGAGCATACAGGTGAATGGAGAAGACTACATAACAATGAACTACATGGTCTTTATAGGAAGCCAGATATAATAAGAACAGTTAAGTCTCGTAGAATGCGATGGGCAGGACATGTTGCACGTATGGGGAATGAAAGACGTGCATGGAAGCTTCTTGTAGGAAAGCCAGAGGGAAAACGCCCAGTTGGTAGGCCAAGAATTAGGTGGGAGAACAACATTAAGTATGATTTGAGGGAAGTAGATTATACAGGGAATGATTGGAAAGCATTAGCTCAGGATAGGGATGTATGGAGAGCTTATGTCCGCGCGGCCATGAACCTTCGGGTTCGATAGTGCCAGTGAGTAAGTGAGTAAGTAAGTAATGTCACGTGTGATTTCTAATTTACCTAGATGATGTGGAAATCAAGAGTGAAGTTTATGACTATTTAACGAATAAAATTAAGCTGTTTTTAGTCAAAAATCATTATTTAAATATAGTTACTGGTATTTTAAAATATTTAAGTTATATATTTAGAGTAAACGGCGATGTTTGAAAACCAATCAGAAATGTGAGGTTATGTTCATTCACTACAACTTGATCATGTTATTTATTGCCATATAGGATCGCAATAAATGTAAGAATGCACCCAAGTGAAGAAATAATGACACACATCAAACTGTATAGGCCTATTATAATCAATATTATAGGTTATTAATTGATTTTTTAGCAAACAACTCAATAAAATCAAGGAAAAAACAATGAAAATATACGGAGCAGATGAGTTAAACACAGATGGAGTGAGATGGAACGCTGCGTGGATGGCGGGTAGTGAGGGTTATCCAGTCTGCCAATACACGAGTTGTACTACTTGCCTATAGTTTAAATGATATATTTGGCGCTGGATTTTAGTGTCTTGCAGTTTAAAAAGGCAGATTTTTTTTTGACACGGCCTTTGTACATCATAACGATTCTCTGGTATAAATTTCAAGATAGGTTTCGGCATGTAATGGTTGACAGTTCCCTTGTGAGTAATAAATTGAGGCTGCAAGTAAACATCAGTAAAACTAAATACATGGTATCACTTAGATATACTTTATAGGGCAAACTCGGCTAATTTCGTGACACGGATAGTTCCGTTATATATTTTCTTTCGTTTGTATGAATTTGTGCTGGCAATAAAAACCAATTCTCTGTCTCGTAGATGGTAGATAGTCTACTTTCTTGCTGTGTTTTCATATGTCTAATCACAGCGTTCCTTAGGTGTATTTTAGGTGAATTGTGGAGGAAGTGTTTTCATTCATGTTAGAAGTTGTTAGATTTAATACTTCTCTCTGTTTGAAGAACATTTTTGAGTAGATATTCTTCGACATAAAGGTGAGCGCATACAATGTCGAAATTGTGATCTGTGGTTCTATGAAAAGTGTCAAGAGTTGATTGTTTATAAATTAGATTTCAAATGCATTGGATGTAACAAGGAGAGTGATTAAAAGTTTGTCACGAATTTACACTAATACTATCACGGAATTACCCGAGTTCTTCAAACCTCCAGAAAAAAATAGATATACTGTATAATTTATGTCATATTGGCAATGACATAAAATATATATTCGACAACTCAGCATATATTTCATGCATATATCCTTAACTTTAATATTCCTAAGACTCTAATCAGAAATTTTCATAATATTAAGATATAATAATCTAAAACATTAGTATCACGAAATTAGCCAAGTTTAAAATGCTGTATAACGTAAATGGATTTTTAATGATAAATGAAGGAATTTTTAAAGAAGTGGCTCAAATAAAATAACTAAGAACAGAATGAGATTCTGAAAGAAATTAAACATAGAATCAATTCTGTAAATGCATGCTATTGTGCATTACAGGCACTCTTGTCATCCCAATTTCTCTAAAAAAATTCAATTAAAAATATATAATACGGTTAATCTTGCAGTTATATTATTTGGATGTGAAACATGAACTGTTACTTTAAACAAACACCCAAAATATAGAACATTTTTTTCAAGGACAGTCACGAGAGAGAGAGAGAAAAAAATACTTATTCAAACACATTCAATATCACGATGGCTTTGAGACTTTTTATTGGTTTTAAAAAGGCGGGCAAATCAATACAATGGAAGGAAAAAAGACTATGTCATGTCTCGAGTAATCCAGGAACTACTTTTTAAAACATTTAATTCCGTGACAACAATTTTAAATTTTATCACGGAAATAGATATAATCACGAAAATAGGCACCTTATCCTATATAGCCTGTTTAGGAACACGTTGATTTAACTCCATCTGTTTTAGATTTCTTCTTCTTCCTTTCCAGAATTAGGTCAATGCAACCTGTTCTGGTCTCTAATCCATCGTTTCCTTGGCTATGGAATTGGGGCAATGATATTTTTTCCATGCGGTTTGTAGGTGTCTAAATGTTCCTTCCATCCGCATGTGTGCTCTTCTAGTTTATCGAGTATTGAAAATATTTCCAGTTCATTTCTTATTGACTCATTATGTAAACTGTCCATGCGTGTACATCCTTTTACGATTTCACTTGCTTGAATGTGTGAGATATTTTTTTTTTTAAGTACGCAAGATTCAGATCCATATAAAAGAACAGGAACATCCATAATTTTATAAACCTGAGTTGAGTTTCTCTTCGAGACTTTCAGAGAGTTGTTCTTATGGTGCCGCACATCATTTGATATCGGATTAATTTATCATGTGTGTCCCAATCATAGCTAGTAACATCTTGGCCCTTCCCCCACCCCTTGGGATACCTCGGTCGTCATGACCATACTCCCAAGTCCTAGAGTTCTTGTCCTCCCTATTCTATGTTCACGTCCACGTTCAAGTTCACGTCCACGTTCAAGTTCACGGCTTAAAACCAACACCCCTATGGAGAGGGTGTTGGAGTTGCAACTTCTGGGAATTGCTGAGCTACATAGTACATCAGGTCGCTCATTCCTGACGACCCCACAGTTGGTCCACGGGCTCCATGAGCCTAGCCGGGAGGACTGCTGTCGCAGATCCACCGACCATTCCCCTGTTCTGCGTCCAGGGACGTGTCCTGCAGCCGTTGTGAGACCGGCTAGGTCTACAAGCCCAACAGTGTGAGACTTTTAGTACATCCAGGTGCTCATCTCCTGGCGACCCCACAGTTTGTCGACGGACCCGTAGGCCGAGCCAGGAACCAGTACAGTTGCTCCCCTCTGCACTGGTCCGAGCCGAGCCCTGGTCTGCCGCCAGGGACGCCTTCTGCTGCAGTTGTGGGCCAGCACGGAGCTCGCAAGCTCCAACAGATGAGCAAATAGTAAGACAAGGCGCTCAACTCTTGCCTACCCCACTAATGGTTCACGAGTCCCTTGGACTTGACCGGGAGGACTGTCTAGCAGATCCACCGACCTTTCCCCCAGTGCACCAGCTGGGGACGTGTTTGGTTGCTGAAGTGGGTCCAGCCTGAGCTATAGTACGTCAGGTCGCTCAACTCCTGACGACCTCACAGATTGTCCTTGGGTCACTCGGTTCCAGAGTCGGCGCTAAATCCACCAACAAAGACCGCGCTTCCTCCTTTCCCGAGCTTATTGACCTGGTGGTAATTCCCAGCATTACGCCCGGTATTGTCCCAACCAGCCCGTTCGCAAGACTAAGCCTAGTCGTGTAGCTGCTGTGAGGCAGCGCACTGAGCAATGTAGGCATCCAGGGTGCTCATCTCCCATGGTGCCCCCACAGATGGTCTCGGATTCCATCGAACCAAGAGAAAGGGGCTTCTGATCCCCAGTCTCCCACCGCTCCACCAACAGCGGCCCATGCTCCCGCTTGTGGGCCGGGACGTACAGGTTTGACAGCAGGGCCCTCATTTTCCCTGCTGACCCCACTCATGGTCCGCGAGTCCATCGGACTTGGAAGGGAGGACTGACTAGCAGATCCACCGACCTTTTCCCCACTACGCCACCGAGGGGACGCGTTTTGCTGCTGGAGTGGGCGCAGCACGAGCTATATAGTACGTCAGGTCGCTCGAGTCCTGACGACCCCACAAATGGCCCGCGGGTCCGGTCTGGACCTAGCCGGGAGGAATGCAAGCTAACCACCGACCGTTCCCCTATCCGCCACCCGGGGACGTGCCCTGTTGCTGTTGTGAGCACAGCTGGGGCCCGACGGACCCCCAGGGCATAGCTAGTAACACTAAGAAATTGGGACCGGGCGTAAATATCAATAAAACTAAATATATGGTCACACATAGAAACATATTATATAATGGAAAAGGACAGAATGACAAATGAGGGAAATTTTGAGGAAGTGGCTGCATTCAAATACCTAGGAACAATAATCACAAATAGGAATGAGATGCACAAAGAAATTAGACATAGGCTCAATTCTGGAAATGCTTGATATTATGCATTATAGACACACTTGACGTCCCAATTCCTTTAAAAAAATGTTAAACTGAAAATATATAAAACTATTATTCTACCAGTTATATTATATGGCTGCGAAACATGGACTCTTACTTTAAGGGGGGAAAGGAGATTACAAGTATTTGAGAATAAAGTTCTTAGGAAAATTTTTGGACCAAAGAGAGATGAACAGAGAGGTGGAGAAGACTACATAACAGTGAACTAAATGATCTTTATAGGAAGTCAGATATAATAAGAACAGTTAAGTCCTGCGATGGGCAGGACATGTGGCACGAATGGGAAATGAAAGTCGTGTATGGAAGTTTCTTGTAGGAAAACCAGAGGGAAATCGCCCAGTTGGTAGGAGGGAGAATAACATTAATTATGATTTGAGGGATGTAGATTATACAGGGTATGGTCGGAAAACATTATCTCAGGATAGGGATGTATGAAGAGCTTATGTCCGCGCGGCCATGAACCTTCGGGTTCGATAGTGCCAGTGCGTTAGTTAGTTATCCCAATCATAGCTATATGTTACATCTGAACTAAGATAGTTAAAATGTACTAACTGTTCTATTATTTCATTATTGGAATAGTATATTACGATGCGAGGTTGGGAAGTGGTTTTTACAGAATCGAGGAAAATGTTTAAAAACCGAGCGATAGCGATGTTTTTAATTTTCGATATTCTGTAAAACACTTCAGAAACTTGCGTTGTACATTATTTTATGCTCGATGGTGTTTTCAAAATAATAAATAGTAGTAAAATATTAACATCGTTGTTGGAAATATTTGCGTTCGTTATAAACAATTGAGTAACGTTAACGGTGTGGACAATGTTTATTAGTTGATAGTACAGGAGGCCATGAGACCATTATTATTGATAAAATGGCCGCAAGTACGTATTTATTGTTTTATATTGTTTCAGATAATGTTCAGTTCATTTAAAATGCAGTGATTTGTTTCGTATAATGTAAATTAACACTACCTTTTGGATATTTTTGTATATACATTTTACGTTGTATACATAGAGGGCAATGATTTTACTTCCCGCACGTGGGTATAAATGTAATATTACATGTAATATTATAGTTATTTAGGTTGACAATCACTAAATGATTGAACTTTCAATCATGGTCGCCATTGCTGTAAGTACGACAAAACGCACTATCGCGCAAAAAATTAAAAACTTAATCAAACCTCCCTGATAGTTTTTTTTTTATGGAGTTAGAACAATCCAGTTTTAATCAGACGGTATACTGGTTATATTTGTTACTTACTGATTGTTGTCCGATAACACTGGTCAACAAGATTTTTGTCTCATGAGTACCGATAGTTGTACTTAATGCAGTTTTTTATTTGTTTTCAATTATGTGTTCGGAATTTCTCCATCACCCACAGTTTTTTTATTTCAATTTCAATTAATGGATTTAAATAATTATTTTTAATAAACTTTTTTCTTCCATTTGTCCATTGTAAAATAAAACCAAATGAGATAACTCAAATGGTTTCAGCAATGGATAAGAGATATCAGGCAAATGTAATCCTAATATGCTGGCCGATTATTGTTGGACCATCAAGAGGGATGCTCCACGGGCGAAATATAGCAGAAAATAGTAATTTCTTACTTTCTAGGTGAGTCCGAATGTTCGAATATTATGTAGTTACGAAAGTAGAAATTATTGAAGTGTTTGAAATTATAAATTCCTGTCTCTCGGAAACCTTGCAACCGATATCATATTTGAATTCAGGAGAAAAATTACAATCAGAATCACATATTTTTCTTTCTGAGACAAAAAAAAATGTTTATTTTTTGTTGCTAAGTGTAATGATAGGCTTTCCCCTAACATATTCAGCTGTTTACTTATCTTGGTCAGTGGTTATAATAACAGTTATTCAATAAACTTCAACTTGATCTAAATTATTGTAGCATTTAATACATAACAGATACAAGACAATGCTTCATAACAGTGGAAGTAAGATATGCAACAGTTATTGTTATATCAAACTTAACAAATCAGGGTTAATATCATTGAGAGTTCATAAAAATACGTTATTCTAAATCTATACATGAATCCTGTATTATCAATCATGTTTAAATACTTGTACATAAAAAATGAATTGCTAGGAGGGCGATAAAACAATCTATTGACTCTAAAGATGTGTTTAAAACCTAACGGATGATCGGAGCTGCAATATTAAAATATATTCCCCCATGGAAATTGTAATTAAGACGTATTATTTATATTTCACCATGTGACTTGATATTGTTTTCAGAAAATGATTTACAAGGACCATTATATGAGATGCTGAAGATGAGATTAAAATCTAATGGATGACCGCAGCTGTAATATAAAATATATTCTTCCATCAAAATTGCAATTAAATGTATTATTTATATTCCATCACATGACTTGGTATTGTTTTCAGAAAAACAGTTATAAATATGTTTGTTAGTTTATTAATCTTAAACTAACTTCCTCACTGGCCTATAGAACCCGTAGGTTCATGGCCGCGCAGACATAAGGTCTCCATACATTCCTATCTTGAGCTAATGTCTTACAATCATTCCCCTATAATCTACTTCCCTCATATCTTGCTTAATGTATTTTCCCACCTCATTATTGGTCCACCAACTGGGCGTTTTCCCTCTGGATTTCCTACAAGAAGCCTCAATCCACGCTTTTCATTCCCCATTCGTGCCACATGTCCTGCCCACAGCAGACTACGAGACTTAACTGTTATTATATGTGGCTTTCCATAAAGACCATGTAGTTCACTGTTATGTAGTCTTCTCCATTCGCTTGTCTATTTATCTCCTTTTGCTTCAAAAATTTTCCTAAGAACTTTACTCTTAAATACTCGTAATTTTTTTTTCCTCCCTTAAGGTTAGAGTCCATGTTTCGCATCCATATAACTGGTAGAATAACAGTTTTATATATTTTCAGTTTAACGTTTTTTTAAAGGAGTTGGAACAATAAGAGTTCCTGTAATGCATAATAGCACGCATTTCCAGAATTGACCTTAAGTTTTAAAATTATATCGTTGGGGTGATGAGAAGATAAAGAAATATTGTAAATATCAGCTGAAAAATCCAAAGTAATAGCGTTCTGTGTCTAAGCACCAAGTGAGATTTTTATAGATAAGACAGTCTAAGAAAGGGTAAAACATTTAAAGTCTCTTGGCAGAAAATTGTCACTTTTAACAGAAATATATATATATTTTTTTTTGATAAGATTACGATATTGAATAAATCTATGGGATTAATAAATACTAGTAGTTGTTTCCAATTCATGGAGGAAGAAATGGAAGTTGGGCAGGTTTTTCTCGGAGTGTTCTCCTGCCGCAATTTCATTCCACCATTTCTCCATACTTATCCATTTCGTTTCGTTAATCTGCCCCCGTAATGGTGCATCAGGTGTGGTCGGCCGGCACACTTGTCATTCACAGACCTCTATATAGGAGGCTTCATCTCATTTCATCTCTCGACCTGTCTCTGAGTTGAACACGAGTTGAGGATATTATATAGGATATCATATGGTTGTTTCCAAAAAAAAATATGGCATCTGTGCATGACCTTCCTTTCCGGAATCCAGATTGTTCTTCCTTGATAGCCTATTTCGTTATGTCTCTAAATTGTCTTTTTACTCGTATTTAAGAATAAGAAATTTTATTCAAAAATAAATGTTCGAGGAAAACGAAATACTGAATTTTGGAGAATTTAAAAAAATGAGGAATAATAGAAGTGGACAAACAAATGTACAAACAATACATATGACTGAATGAGAAAATTATTTTAAAACATTACTATCAGAAAACAGGGTATATAAATTAGATAACATTCAAAATATTCCAGAAATAAATGAAGGTGGACATTAGAATTGGACATAGAGGATATTAAAATGAATATTCAATCATTAAAATAAAATATCCGGGGGTACGCCGTAGCGTAGTGGTTAAGGCACTGCGCTACAAGCCGGAAGGTCGAGGGTTCAAGTCCCGGTGGGGTCAGGATTTTTAAACTGACCCAAACCTTCTGGCGGCACTATGACCCTGGGGTCGACTCAGCCTCTAACGGAAATGAGTACCAGACGCTTGTTCTGGGGTAAAGGCGGGCGTCACGCAGGGCTGACAACCCGGCTGACATCAAGTGCCGATTGTCCAGAAAAAGTGGGATCCTTAACATCACACTACCCCAAGGGCCTCCTGAGGCCTGTAGTGGGATCACTTTACTTTACATAGCCGGGTTTGGATTCGCGATCTTCGAGAATGGAGGCAAGGAACATTACCTCAATACCACCCGACCGACGTATAATCTATTTAATCGTATGGAATATATTTAACCCACTGGCACTATTGAACATGTAGGTTCATAGGCACCGGACTTAATCTTCCCGTACATCCCTATCCTGAGTTAACGTTTTCCAATCGTCCTCTGTATAATCTACTTTCTTAAAATCTTGGTTAATGTTATTCTTGGCCTATCTACTGGGAGCTTTCCCTCTGGTTTTCCTATAAGCAATTTCGATGTCCCTTTTCATTCCCCATTCGTGCCACATGTCCTTCCTATCCCAGTCTACGAGATTTAACGATGTCCTTATTAAATCTGGTTTCCTATAAAGATCATGAAGCTCATGTTTTTTTAAGTCTTCTCCATCACCTGTCTGTTCATATCTCTTTGATACTAAAAATTTCCTAAGAACTTTATTCTCAAATACTCGTAATTTTTTCCCCTTCCTTGAAATAAGAGTCCATGTTTCGCATCCATATAATGTAACTGAGAGAATAACAGCTTTATATATTTTTTTAAGTTTGTTTTTAGAGAGAAGTTGATCTAAGAGTCTCTGCAATGCATTTGCATAATTGAACCTATGCTTAATTTCTTTGTGCATCTCATTCCTATTTTGTAATTATTGGTTCTAGGTACTTGTATTCAGCCACCTCTTCAAAATTATTCTAATTTGTCATTAGCTGTCTATATCCATTATCTAATGTATTTCTGTGTGTGATCATATATTTTGTTTTATTTATGTTTAATTCCAGTCCTTATTTCTTAGTGTTACTCAATGGAATATGCGTGTTGGCCCTTAGTATCTCCTCACTGTCGCCTAATGTACTGTATAATGTAATACATAATAATGCATAAAAACGTGTATTTCCAGAATTCAGCCTATGTTTAATCTCTTTATGGATCTCGTTCTTGTTTATAATTATTGTTCCTAGTTATTTGAATTCAGCCACTTCTTAAAAAACAAACCAGATAATTAAATTGAAGCACAGCTATTAAATGGATATTGTTGTTAATAAATAGACAAAATACCAGTTCTTTAGACTCATGTTAAATAGCGATGACGTAATTGTGTTTGTAGGTTTTATTCTTTATTGTGTCTGCGTTTCCTCATGATTCACATTTGAATGAATGTGTGAAAATTAGGGTATGAATGAGTTATGTAGGATTGTCAAGATGGAATGCGGGAACACCGAACCCAGTGCTACTTTCTTACAGGATCCACCCCACCTAAGTGTTCTTGCTTAACTACTTAATTATAAAATAACACACTTTGCATCAAGCACTCGCCGCCTCCTCCTCGATTGTTGGTATTCAAGAGAAATTGTTAACATACAGTTACAATCCGCCCTCGTCACTATAATTTTAAATTTTTTAAATCTCAAATTTGAATCACAATAATAAACGTGATAAAGGATATGAATACAAATACTGAAACAAAGATTTCTGTAAATGGGAAAATTACGGAATGAATTGTGTGTACAAAAGGAATAAAACAAGGAGATTTTCTAAGTCATTTACTGTTTAATCGATAGTCGATAAAATTATACAAAAGGTAAAGTGCCTACCAGGTTACTAAATGGGAAATAAAAATTTCAATATAGTATGTTATACTGATGACGCAGTTCTAATGACCAGAACAGAGGACGAACTCCAACGATTACTTCATCGATTCGTAACAACAGTAGAAAAATGTAAACAGACATCTCTACAAATAAAACTAAATGCATGATTGTATCTAAGAGCCCAATAATAAAAGAGAAGTGGGCTAACCTCTCAAGAGATGGAATGAGATGTAATCATCATTGACATAGTGTATGTAAATAAATAGGCATATGCCTAAAGAAAAGAAGAATAAGAAGAAAAATCTCAACTTTTGTGCTTTGAATAGTTTACTCTTTCATGTCCGGTGTATATTTGAGTGAACTAACTAACTGGCACTATCGAACCCAGAGATTCATGACCGGATGAGCACAAGCTCTCCATACAGAGTGATTCTGTAAGAGCGTGTAAAAATTAAACAGGACATATGTGAAGCTCCACTGAACAATTTGAAGTAGGGAACCTAGATTCCGAGAAACCAACCTTAGGAGATACAGAAGTAAACTTGCCTATCACATTGTCTAGCATTTTTGTTTTCCAGCTGATTTACAACTAACGTCCATACACGTTTACATGTATTGTGCTATTTATTTGCATGTACTATACCCTTTAGTTCTTGATGACTAGGAAGTCATGATACAGGATTTGACCTGACTACCCTTTATTATTTCTTCTAGGGATGTCTAAAGTCACTTGTGTTTGAGACTCCAGTGGAAACGGGCATGGAATTAGTTGCTAGGATTGTAGCTGCCTGTGATGTGTTTCGAAACATACCAAGGAGATTTTCTAGGGTTTGGCAGTATCTTGCATTGTGGTTAGTGGCTGTCAGTTTGAGCAACTGTTGTAAGATACAAAATTGTACGTCAGTTGTGTTAGTAGTGGTATTTGTAGTTAACTGATAAATAATGTAAAAATAAAAAAAGACCACACTTACTTACTTACTTACTCACTGGCACTATCGAACCCGTAGGTTCATGGCCGCACGGACATAAGCTCTCCATACATCCCTATCCTGAGCTAATGCTTTCCAATCATTCCCTGTATAATCTACTTCCCTCAAATCATAGTTAATGTTGTTCTCCCACCTCATTCTTGGTCTACCAACTGGGCGTTTTCCTTCTGGCTTTCCTACAAGAAGTTTCCATGCACGTCTTTCATTCCCCATACGCGCAACATGTCCTGCCCATCGCAGTCTATGGGACTTAACTGTTCTTATTATATCTGGCTTCCTATAAAGACCATGTAGTTCATTGTTATGTAGTCTTCTCCATTCACCTGTCTGTTCATCTCTCTTTGGTCCAAAAATTTTCCTAAGAACTTTATTCTCAAATACTCGTAATCTCCTTTCCTCCCTTAAAGTAAGAGTCCATGTTTCGCACCCATATAATATAACTGGTAGAATAATAGTTTTATATATTTTCAGCTTAACGTTTTTTGAAAGGAGTTGGGACATCAAAAGTCTCTGCAATGCATAATAGCATGCATTTCCAGAATTGAGCCTATGTTTAATTTCTTTGTGTATCTCATTCCTATTTGTGATTATTGTTCCTAGGTATTTGAATTCAGCCAATTCCTCAAAATTTCCCTCATTTGTCATTAGCTGTCCATTTCCATTATATAATGTATTTCTACGTGCGACCATATATTTAGTTTTACTGATATTTACAAAAAAAAACACAGTAATGTGAAAGACGAGTTTACTCACATATCTCCTTAAGCTGGCTACTCGGACCCTAGGTTCTCTATCTCAAATTGTTCAGTGGAGCATCCCCCATGTCCTGTTAATTTTTTACACGAAGTTACAGAATTGATCTATGTAGATTATTCCTAATATGTTTCAATGTTCTGTAATCATCTATCTATCTTCGGGTTTTTACAGCTGCTGCCGTCTTCCCGTGCCAAACCTCCAAAGCCTACGGTCTTGGGCATCTTCGATGCTTAGCCCTCTAGCTTGCATTACTGTCTTCATGTTTTCCTTCCATGTTAACTTTGGTCTCCCTCTTTTCTTCTTTCTGTTCGGATGCCATTCATATAGTTGCTTCGGCCATCGCTCATCTTCCAATCTTAAGACATGTCTTAACCACTTTAATTCCTTCTCCTCAATTCTTTCAATTATGCTTTCTTCTCCTTCCATTATATTACTAATTTCCTTATTTGTGACATGTTCTAATCTAGACTTTCTGGCACTTCTCCGTAAATAATCCATTTCTAGAGCTATTAGTCTATTCTTGTAGTACTTATTGATTGTCCATACCTCACTTCCATACATTGCAACAGATTCCACCAATGTTTTACCAATATATTTTTTTGTGTCTTTCCGTAATCATCCCCTGTATAATTCGCTTCCCTTAAATAATATAATATATAAAAATCAATGTTTGTTTGTTTGTTTGTTTGTTTGTTCGTATTCTATGCGCGGCCATACCATTGATCCGATTTTGATGGGATTTTTTGTAAAATGTTCAGGAGATTCCTGGGATGAACATAGTCTATAAGGGAGTTGTAATACTCTACCTCTTCACCCCTAAAAATCAACCTTTGTAGCGACAAACGTGAAATAAAGTCCCTACTTTGACGCTTAAATGGCTTACGCTGCCTAAACCATAACAAATACACTAAATTAATGCACACAGAATTAAATATCTCAACAAACTCTACAAAAAAGTCCGCGACAGCATATGTTTATCTTTTACGGATAACTCACAATAACCATTTTTCTTTCATTGATTCCAAGAAGATCGGGATAAGTAGATTCCCCGTTGGCGTGCTTGGCCATACCGTTCATCCGATTGTGATGGGACTTTTTGAAAAATGTTCAGGAGAATCCGGGGATGAGCATAGGCTATAAGAGAGCTGTAATTTCAAACCACTTCACCCATAAAAACCACTCTTTGTAGTGAAAAACGTGAAATAAAGTCCCTATTTTGTCGCTTAAATGGCTTACGCTGCCTAAACCATAACAAATACACCAAATTAATGTACACGGAAATGAAAATCTCAAAAAAAAACTCTACAGAAAAGTCCGCGACAACATATGTTTATCTTTTACGGATAACTCGCAATAACCATTTTTGTCTTTCATTGATGCCAAGAATATCGGAATAAGCTGATTCCCGGGCAAGCATAGCAGCTCAAGGCTGGTGGTAAAAACACATTAACATTTATTTAGCATTAGCAGCGCACACCGAGTATTAGCTAGTGGTTAATATTATCCTCCAATTTCATTCTTGGCCTACCTACTGTCCCTATACCTGTTCCAAATAATGATGCTCCTTTGACAAGATCAATACAAGAGTGCAGAAAAATATTAAGTTCATTCAACAAATAAACAAAACAATAGTTTTCCAAATCATATATTTATTTATAATAGCATAATATCCCAATGTTGTTCCTTAGCCTCTCTTTTGTTAGGAGTTATTAGATCAAATTAATATTTAGTTAGCTTATGTCTCTAGTAGGCAAATAAGGTACACTCCCGTTCTGGAAACTGTAGCCGTCTTGGTGAATCCTAAGACATGTGGCAGGAGATAACATTGTCGAGTGGGGGAGGGAAGTAGTAGCCATGCAAAAAAAATCTTTATAATAATAATAATAATAATAATAATAATAATAATAATAATAATAATAATAATAATAATAATAATAATAATAATGATAATGATAATAATGATAATAATGATAATAATGATAATGATAATGATAATGATAATGATAATGATAATAATGATAATGATAATAATGATAATGATAATACTAATAATAATAATAATAATAATAATAATAATAATAATAATAATAATAATAATAATAATAAAAGAAATAATTATAAAAACAACACTATTCTATAATGAACACTCCAAACATATGAGAAAACATAAGTATTCACTAACACAGAACTAGTAGATAAAACAATTCAACGTGTAGTAACTATTAAATTTTCAAAACTGAGTGTAGTTGCTGGCAGTACTTGCACCTCGCCCTCCCCTCTTACCGCACCATACAACATTGACCCCTCAAATTAATTAGGCTACAGAAGCCAGAACTGAACTGTATCACTAGGATGACGAAGGTCGGTAAATTTTGCTTGGAGGTCTCTTTATTCAGGCTTAATGTTCTTTTACGTGCCTGAAAATCTTCAGACTCGTGACCCACGGCTTAAAGTTCCTCCCGGAGGACTTGAGTTGAGTTTTTCCATCTTAAAAAATTCATTAATCACGATCGGGACCAGAAGCAAGGAACTTATCTATACCACGGCGATCTTGTTTTTTTTACAAGATAATTCCATGTCCCTCTTTCATTCTCCACTCGTACCATATGTCCGAATGAGTAATAAAAAAAGGGGCATCGAAACCACTCGTAGGAAAATCAGAGGGAATACGTCCAGTAGGTAGGTCAAGAATTAGGTGGGAGGATAACATTAACCACGATTTGCGATGAACATAATAAAAATCCAGTTTTTTGTTATAATTTATTTGTTAATGAATACTACTTGTAGGAAAAGCAAAGATAAAGTGTCCAATAGGTAAGCTAAGAATTAGGAGAATTAGGTAGAAGAATAATACAGTAAAACTTGTTTAATCCGGAACGTGAATAATGCGGAAATCTGTCCAATGTGAACAAATGTATTGGTCTCGGCGAAATAAGAGTAATTTTACGTGTATTTATTTTGTAGGAAACAGAATCTGTCCAACGCGGAAACGGAAGGATATTTCTACACAATTCACGAAAAAATGTTTATAAGACGGAAAGACTAAGAGAGAAATAGATTACTTTTCACTTCATTGAATTCCCGTTAGGCGAAATTACAATAAGGGATGATTCCTACCACTGGGTGAAGTAGATTTTCTTTCTGAAATTTTCTTTCGGCTTCACTTCACACCTGTTATGCGAAATACAGGTTCGTTTAACAAATATTTGGCGTGTGACATCTTTCTTACAAATAACCAGTGCACTGTAAAATCTCAAATTAGTTAAGATCTGAGATCGATTGTGTACGTATCTTTCACAGGTAACTTTCAGACTTTCCATAATAAAGATGCCTAATTCGTATGTATCATTGTCTTTAAACGAAAAAGTGAAAATGATTGAAGCTAAAGAAAAACAAACTCTCAGTACGCGAAATAATGACTAAATTTAAATGTGGAAAACCCCAAGTTTATGAGATTTTAAAACGCAAACAAAAAATAATTAATGACTGGATGCAAGGAAATGATCAAACGAAGAGGAAGTCAATAAATAAATAAATAATAAAACAAATTAAGAAATCAACGAAGTAGTGTGGGAGTATTTTACAAGCGCACAAAAAAAGTTCAAAATTTCCGGACCGATGCTCCAATGTCAAGCTCTAGCTGTTGCTATATCCCTTGAGAATAACGATTTTAATTCATCTACAGGTTGGCTGTGCAGTTTTAAAAGATGACACAATGTAGTGTTGAATGAAATTTGCGGGAAATCAAAGGATGTGCACGAAGGTATAGTTAGTGAGTGGAAACCGAAACTACATACTTTAATTTCAGGATACGTGCCTAAGAGACATTTTTAACACTGACGAAACGTACTTGTTTTTTTTTTTTCGCGTTACCGTCGAAATCGCTGATACATACTATACTTCACTTTTCAACGGTAGCGGAACTACAATTAATCCAAGGTATGTAAAAAGAAATATACGGTACTCTATAATCTAAGATTGGTTAATAATTTTGTTGTTTTTTTATAAGGCGGAATTTTCTCTAATGTGGAAAAAATTGGTCCCATGCGATTCCGCTATGAACAAGTTTTACTGCATTAACCATGATTTATGATGAACATGATCAAAATTGAGTTTTTCATATAACTCATTTGTTAATGGAAACTTCTCAAAAGAAGACCAGAGAGAAAGCGGCTAGTAAGTAGGCCAAGAATGAGGTGGAAGATAACATTAACAGTTGTTTGAGATAACCATGGTTTATCCTCACTGCCTCTGGACACTGAGAACTTTCCTAAGGGTAAAATCGCAAAAAATTTAGGTGACTACTATACCTTCAGTCCACCGCCTGTGGTCTCGAGGTAGCGTGCTGCCTTGTCACGCAGCGGGCCCGGGTTCGATCCCCGGTCGGGGCAGTTTTCCTGGGTGAGGTTTTTATCGGGGTTTTTCCTCACCTGTAAGACAAATGTCAGGAAAACTTTAAGGCCCAAACGGTCCCCGAAATCATATGGCCATCATTCTTACCATTATCATTATCATCATCATCCTTCACCGGTGTGGAAAGCAACGGGAAGCTAGCACATCTACACAATTCCCTAGTAAAGCTGCAAGCATAGCATGAACATGCTATGATTGCAGTGAAGGACCTGCCTTCGGGCAGAATTACTATGGATGGACTATACCTTCATTTCGAACCATTGACTAAGAATTATATATTCTTTCATTGACCCCCCTCCGTGTCTTCATGGCCCGTTAACGGCGGATGTATACCGTTACTATAATCTTCATATTCATTTAAAGAAATTTCAGTTAACTTAAGTCACCTTTGCACTCGCGTGTTAATGGGTAAGGTTGCACTGAGGTTCTGGCATTGCATAATGATGACTGAAGAAGGTTTTGATGATGGTGAAGAAGATGAAGTTAATGTCAGACTGTGATTCAGCAGTGTCCTGCATGAATTCGATATCAGTCTCTTGTTTTGAAGGGCGCCTTCAAATGTACAGGGTCTTCCTACTTATTCAGCTTTTACCTATTCATATATTTGGATAATAATAATAATAATAATAATAATAATAATAATAATAATAATAATAATAACAACAATATTCAATGTCCCAGGTTGTCATTTCGACATTTCTGGTATTCTCTCCTGGCATGGTGTACTTGTAACCCACTTCTGAGGTTGGGGCGCCTGGAAGGCGGGGTTACGCTGTCCCGATGATATGAGAGTTGATGATAGAAATGATGTGTCAGGAGAGGTTTATACTAAACTCAATCTAATTAGGCGAATATGATATTGATGGCCAGATGGTTTTCGGGGACCGTTTTGGCCTTAAAGCTTCCTGACATTTATCTTACAGGTGAGGAAAACCCCCGAAAAAACCTCACCAAGGAAACTTGTCCTGACCAGGGTTTAAATCCATGCCCTGTGCGTGGCAAGGCAGCACGCTACATCGAGACCACAGCGGTAGACACAATAATAATAATAATAATAATAATAATAATAATAATAATAATAATAATAATAATAATAATAATAATAATAATAATGTTTTATTAAGGATTTTCTCTACACTACAGTAGTTATTTTTCAGTCCAAATGTATTTTGCTCCGCCACAGATTTCTATCCTCAGCATCTTCTTCTTGGAGGTCTCTGCTGATCATGTTTCTTCTCACTTCATCCATCCACTGTTCCCTAGGTTCCCCCTCCTCCTCCTTCCTTCAGCATTCCAATCCAGCATCATTCTTGAGATTCTATTATTCTCCATCCTCTTTAGATTTCCATACCATTTCAATCCTCGTTCTTTTATTACTTCTATAGTATTATGTTTAACATACATAATTTCTCTAATTTTCTGGTGCCAAATGTTCTCGTTTCTTGATTTTCTTGATGCCCTTCGCCAAAAATACATTTCTGTTGCCATTAATTTTTTTGCTTGTTGTCTACCTAAAGTCCAGGTCTCTGCACATACAACGTAACACTTTGTACTAATGATTTAAATATCAATGTCTTGGTTTTATTTGTAATAATAATAAAAATAATAATCTTAAAATGTCATTAATTTACAAACATGATTTTTTTCCGAAATTATCCGGCATATTGAACTTAAAATCATCTATTTTTAAGAAATGTATTCCAAGCCTGTTAAATAAACTCTAAAAAAAAGATAAAATTTATCAAAATAGACAAAATAAGTCTATCTGTCAAATTCAACCTAATTATCAATTGATATAAGAATATAATTGAATGTTAAATAGACCTAAATATTGCTGCTCTGCAAGGAAAATGTTTAATATCCTACATGATGGAAAACTGTCCTTATTCAGTAGAAAACAAATGTATGAATAGGAATAAATTTCCAAGTAATATGAATGAAATAACCTGTGAATATGTATTCAAAATGACGAGCAGCTGATACCGTTCCAACCTTGAAATTTACGCCATGCTGTTTCAAGAATTCAAGGCACATACATGCTTCTAGAAACGGTTTACATTCTATAAATTTATTCACAGTTTAAAGGTTTTTCCTCAACATTATCTGGGATTGATGAACTGCGGGGAGTTCCTACTAATGAAATGAAATTACAAATTCAGATGAAAATAATAAGTCATTGAATTGACTTCCGTTGTATGGAATTGGACAAAGGTGTTGACAAATATCCTGTAATTATCATAATAACGGACCCTTACAAAGTGCTAATGACATGTGACGAATCTGTTGGGAATATCCCTTGCTCCACCCTCAAATTGATAGCCGCTTAATTTCTTGACACTTGCCAAAGTATTTCCAACTACAAACTCGCAATAATAGCGATTGCAACTAGCTGTGTGGCATGTGGAAGTCATAGGTTCGATGCCGCATTCAATCAATCGAAGCTGTTCTTGTCAGTACACATAAAATCCATATTAAAATTCCGATGAGTTAAATAGATACAAAGTAAAATAATAAAATAGATTTTGGTAGGTGCCTTCGTCGTCAACTAGTTTAAAAAACATTTAATAACTTTTACGGCATAAACTACTTCCCGGAGGACTTGTCATAAGTAATGCCACGAGTGATTTCCAATTTATCTAGAGAATTTGGAAATCAAGAGTGGCATTTGTTAGGACTATTTAACGAACAAAATTAAGCTGTTTACTCACAAATCATTATTTAAATATAGTTATTTTAAAATATTTATATATTTAATGTTAACGGCGATGTTTGAAAACAAATGAGAAACGATAGGTACGCTTCATCTGCTTCTTTTGTTTATCACTGCAACCAGATCATATTATTTATTGTCAAAGGAACGCAATATTGTAAGAATGCTCTCTAGTGGAGAAAAAATGAAACACATCAAACTGTATATTAATTCATTTCTGATGTCGTATGATGTAAATATGACAATTATATTTTTCTGGATTATTACCTGGGAAAAAATACATTTAAGAAAGTGCAAACAGTGGTTTCTTTTTTTGGTGGTATAATAAATTGCTACAAATGTTTTTATATTAACTCCTGCATGCGCTGTGTGTTTACATCTATGCACTATATATATATAATCTGGTAGCCGTATTTCTTATATGCTCAGTCACTGCAAAATAATGGTCAGACCTGTTCAGAATATTAAAAAGGAGAAGCTTTCTTTAATATGGTAAATATAACACTGATAAATATTTCGTGAAACACGACTCTGCTTGGTTGTAAGACAGAAATCATTGAAACGTGATTGGCATTGAGTCCCATTTGGGGCATGAGTTAAATAGTCATTTTAATTTTTCCATAAAAAAAACTCCACCGTTGCCGGTCCCAAGTCCGGATGAGAAGGGAGGAGGGGGAGGTGTAATTCCTCGTTAATAAACCTAGGTTCAGCTGACCTGGCTGATAGTACCTTGTGAGGGTCCCTAGCCAGGGTTACGGTGAAGACCTCAACGGCGGACGCAGCAGAGTAGGAGACCTACGGTAAGGTGCAGACGGTGAATGAGGCAATAAAGAGTTGATCAGACTCTTAGCTGCAGTGAAAGCAACTGATCTATTTTATGGTGGACTCAAGAAAACATCTCTGGTCCTCCAGGTTGGGGTTGATGCTATGGGCCAGCTCCTCATACATTTAAAAAAAAAAAAACTTAATGCTAAAAAAACAAAATATATAGCCTCGGATATGAAACGACACACAAGACCGGGAAGCGTGATAGTACATTTTGCTTGAGGGTTTATATAGCAGTAACAATCCTGAAATAAATAACAAATAAAAAACCTTCGACCCCGACCGGGTTTTTATCCGCAACCCTTGGGACAAGAGGCAAGAAACGTAATTCCCAGACCTCAAGGTCGATCCCCCAAAAGTTTACCAATTAAAAAATTAAAAATCATTTAACTATCAGCCATTCCAGCTGCATGGCATGCCCATGTCATTCTCCTTAGCTCCTGAACGATATTAATGTCTGCTTCCAGGCCCAATTTCTTAGTATTACTCAATAGAGTGTGCGTGTTGGCCCTGCCCACGTCACTCTCCTTAGCTCCTGAACAATACTGATGTCTACTTCCAGCCCCAATTTCTTAATGTTACTCAGTAGAGTGTGCGTGTTGGCCCTTAGTATCTCCCCGCTATCGCCTAACAATACTACAGCATCAGCATAAACTGACAGGTTATTAATACCATTGAGGTGTACGCATTCTTCAATCTATAAATATTTTATGGCATGCTCTATATAAAATTAAATAGTAGAGGAGGTAATGCATATACTTTCTTTAACACATTGTGAATTTCTAAAGTATCTGCAACTGTTTTCCTACACGTACCCTGCTCTTTGTGGCATTTAGACACATTCGAATAAGTCTAACTTTTTAGAAATTCAGAACTTCAGCAGATGCCCTATAACTTCTCCCTCTTAATTGAATCATATGACTCTTTTGAAGTCTACATTCGTATAGCTGATGCACAGTGCCATTATATTCCCTTTCTTTTCTAAAACTGTTTTCCTACTAAAAATCTGATCTGTTATAGATCTGCTTCTTCTAAATCCATACTGCTGATCTTATATTATGTTCAATATGATAGCTAACTAGGTCTATCACACTAACTTTTTATGTTATTATTATTAATATCATCATCATTATCAGCTACGTTTGATACACTAAATATTTGAATTCATCCATAAAACTTCATTTTGAATCTTTATGACGTAAATAGTTATAATGTTGGCAGCTCTGAGTTAATGAAGATTCCTACAAGTCAGAATAGGTGCCACGTTCTGACGAACTAATTAACATAATAATGTGTTGTGACCCGGTACAGCGCATACCTGACTCAACGTTCATTTCAGCAGAAGCTCCAATTTCCCAGGCCTGATATAAATTCTACCGCTTCAAAGAACATTAGGATAAAAGAAATAAGTTGAAATCTACGTTATTGACCACAAGTAATGGCATTTCCTGAACGTGGCATTTTAAATTCTGGAAACTATGCTAGTCTCTTGAGTACGTGCCACAAATGTTAATGTTTCTCTGTGCTAAATTGCGAAAACATCACCATCTTTTTTAATGAATTTAAGCTATTTCCCTGTACATTCCTGAAGAGGATTTATGAAAAATAAAATATTTTCTTCTTCTTCTTCTTCTTCTTCTTCTTCTTCTTCCTCCTGGAAAGTTGAATTGATATCAAGAAAAAATGCTGTTACTGTCTACTTGAAGAAGCTGGAATCAATATCTCAAAATGCAAAATGAAAAAAGGCAATAATCATAGACTATTAGGTCTAAATAACATTAAGACACTGTATTTGGAAGTAAACATCAATAAAACTAAATATATTGCCACACATAGAACTATACCATATACTGGAATATAGAGAAATAAGAGAAATTTTGAAGAAGTGGTGAATTAAATTACCTAGGAACAATAATTACAAACAGGAATGAGGTGCAGAAAGAAGTTAAATATAGGCTCAAATCTGGGAACTATGCAATTATGCATTATAGGTAGGCTTACTCTTGTAAAATTGCCAACTTCTCCCAAAATAAAACGTTAAATTAAAATATATAAAAGGCTATTCTTCCAGTTATAAGGATGCAAAACATGGACTCTTACTTTAAGGGAAGAGATAATATTACGAATATTTGATAATAAAGTTCTTAGGAAAATGTATGGACCACAGAGAGATTAAAAGACAGCTGAATGGAGGAGATTACATAATACTGAGCTACATTATCTTATTGGAAACCAGAAGTTATTAGAAGATTTAAGTCTCGTAGACTGCCATGGGCAGGACATGCTGCATGAACGAGAACAAAACAGGAGCATGGAATCTTCTGATATGAAAACCTCATAGGTAAGCCAATAATATAATAATAATAATAATAATAAAAATAATGATGATAATGATGATGATGATGATGATGACGATGACGATGATGACGACGACGATGATGATGATAGCTTTACTTTACCTGGCAGAGTTAAGGCTTAAAGTTAGATAAAATATATACAAAAATTGCTGTTACATTTAAATTAAAACAAACTAAATTATTACATGGTATATCTACTATACAATTATTATTTACAATATATTTTGATTTACTCTCGGTTTAACGAATTATTTTTTATTCAGTGCACCAGGTTGTCATTTCGACATTTCTGGTATTTGCTCCTGGCATTGGCGTAATTGTAACCCACTTCTGAAGTTGGGGCACCTAGAAGGCTGAGTTACGTTACCACGATGATATGATTGGTCATAAATGATAATGAAGCGCCAGAAGAGTTCTTAACCTAAACTTAACCTAAATTACAGACCATGGGCAACCACAGGAATATATTCCTTTAAGGAAAAATTCCTATGGTTTGACCGGGAATCGAACCCGGGATCTCATGAGTAGTAGTCAGAAACGCTGATAATGAGGCTCGTCACGAATGAAATACAGCATGTATGAAACAGAAAATTGAGGATAAAAATACTATTAATGGCATAGGTTAAATTTAGTTCAGGAGAAAAATTATTTAACAACAAGTATGCCTAATTATATAAGCGTAGCTTACATGTGTCAAGTATGCGGCAACCCCTGATATCTTGAGGCAGGGAATTCCAGTAACGGGCAGAAGATACTGTGAAAGAAGTAGAATAAGAGTAAGTGCTGTGGAGATAATACTGTTAGCAGTCTATTATCTTGTGACCTAGTGTTTATATGAGATGGAAAAATATATCAACCATGATTTGAGGAAAGTAAATTATACAGCGGATGATTGGAAAGCATTAACTCATGATAGGAATATATGGAGAGCTTATGTCCGCGCGGCCATGAACCACGGGTTCGATAGTGCCAGTGAGTTAATTATGTTATAATAGAATTTGGTGTATTATACATAGTCAATAAAAACCCTAATCGCCAAATTAAAATTTAAAAGAGTCAACTAGTTTCAATAGCGAGGCTACCGTTTTCAAGACTGATTTGATATAATCAGTCTTGAAAATGATAGCATCGCTATTGAAACTAGCTGACTCTTTTAAATTTTAATTAGGCGTTTTGGATTTTTATTGACTATGTAGGGCCTATAATATAGGGCTATTCAGAAAAAAGGAACAGATTTTAAACATTTATTTCATCCAAAGTACAAAAAATAAAAACACAATTCCAACATTCCTGGGAAGAGATAAGTTCAGATTTCACTATTTTATGAATTCAGTATGAGCACCATGTGTTACACAACAAATATCAAAACGGTGCCTCATTTCTTGCAACGCACGAATCAGCTGATCTCTAGTTATCGAATTCACAGCTTCAACAATTCGATGTCGCATATTTTCAAGAGTGTTGAGCATAAGGGGGGATAAAAACACGGCCATTTATGTAACCCCACAGATAAAAATCACACGGCGTTAGATCTGGTGACCTGGGAGGTCACCGGCGATGAAGTTGATCTTCTGCTCCTCCTCTTTCAATCTAACAACGCCAGTACGACTGTAATCGCAACTTCAAGCAACAGCGCCATTGCGGCCGAGATCGGAACTTCAAACTTTTCTCTTTCTAAGAACGTTGGAATTGTGTTTCTATTTTTTGTAGTTTGGAAGAAATAAATGTTTGAAGTCTGTTCCTTCTTTCTGAATAGTCCTGTACAATTTTATCACCAAGAAGCTCCTTCTTCTCTTTCTTCGTCTTCTTCTTCTTCGCGGTTTAGGCTTATTTTCTAGCCTGTTCCGGCCTCCAAATTGCTGCTCTTTCCATCTTTTCCTTGGTCTTCCCAGACTTCTTCTTCCTCGTGGTGAATAGTTGTATGCTGCTTTTGGTATTTTATTCTCAGTCATCGTTGCCAAGTGTTATTTCCAGTGAATTTCCCTGCTGTTGTGCTTAATTCCTCTACTTTTAGTTGTCTTATTTCTGTGTTATGTTTTCTGTCTCTTTTTGATATCCCGCTATTGGTCTGAGGAATCTCATTTCAGCAGCTTGTGTTCCGGCAGATTGGTGTGTTGTCACTGTCCATGTTTCGGATCCATAAGTAATAATAGGCACTGCCATTGTCTTGTATAATTTAATTATAGAGTCTTTCCTGGCTTTATTTTTCAAAGTTCTTTTTAGTGTTCCTGTTATATAATTAAACTTATTTAGTTTGTTATTTATATCTATTTCCGCTGTGTATGGAATTTCGCAACCTAGGAAGTTACATCTTAGGCCTACTACTTGTTCGGTTGGTTTATTTTTTAATATTAGGTATCTTTGTCCGAACTGGATGAGCACCCTTGAAGGTCATTGTTTTTTATTTTTGTGAGGATATTTCCATGTTGTATCTTTTTGATATTTCATTTAGTTTATATAGCATGCCAAGAAGATCCTATTATTTTATTGATAGCATTTGGTGAGTTAAGATTTTGCAGTAAAGTTGGTGATGTCAGCTCTGATGGTTTTGGAAACACGTCCTCGCTGAGGTTTCTTGTTACGAATGATAATGTAACGTAAGTGCAGACATGGCACGCGCCATCTCTTCCCAGAAAACAGCTCAGTGCCAGGCAGTGCTCTTTCTTTGCGAAGCAACAAAGTATATTTTATTTAACGACGCCCTTCAATAACTAAGGTCATTAGTGTCGCAATTCAAAGCTAAGCGAGTTTTCCTCAGAGGCCACTTATTTCAAAACTTCAGCTTCTTTCATGTGTCCTGAAGCCACGACTTCTTTTTTACGGAAGTCACACATAGGATTTTTACGCCTTAAATATATGACCAACCCATCGTAATCTTCTACTCTTCACTATTTCTACCACATCCGCCTCTTGGAATTAAATACAACATTCTTAATTCTCTATTCTCTCTTATTCTCCAATCTTCTTCCTCCTTACCGCATCAAAATCAGTAAGGTATATTTACTATTATGTAATATAAATGGCGTTTGTCGAAAGAGTGACGATCTTTCACCATAAAAATACAACCGTCAAGAAACGCGGACATGGGTCCCACTGGGCTAAAATTTTCCGGAGATAGGAAACCACATATAATAAGAACAGTTAAGTCTCGTATACTGCGATAGGTAGGACATGTGGCACGAATGGGAAATGAAAGAGGGCAAGGAATCTTCTTGTAGGAAAACCAGAGGGAAAACGCCCAGTTGGCAGAAGAAGTATAAGGTGGGAGATTAAGATTGACCATGATTTGAGGGATGTAGATTATGCAGGGGATGATTGGAAATCATTAACTCAGGATAGGGATGTGTGGAGAGCTTATGTCCGCGCGGCCATGAACCTACGGGTTCGTTAATGCCAGTGAGTTAGTTAGTTAGTAAGTTAGTAATAAAAATGGAAACCAAAGAAATTGAAGGAAATTTTGAAGAAGTGGTTGAATTCAAATACCTAGGAACAATAACTACATAGGCTATAAGAAAGAGATACACAAAGAAATTAAACATATATTAAATTCTGGAACTGCGAAATATTACGCATTACAGGGACTCTTGTCGCCCCAACTTCTCTCAAAAAAGAACATTAAACTGAAAATGTATGTTTTTATCCTCCTAGTTATAGGCCTATGGTTGCGGAACTATGGGCTCTTACTTTAAGGGAAGAGAAAATATTAACAGCATTCGAGAATAAAATACTTAGGAAAAAATGTTGGATTAAATAGAGATGAACAGACAGGTGAATGGAGAAGCTGCGTAACAGTGAGTTACATGCGCATCATTGGAAACCACGTGTGAAAAGAACACTTAAGTATCGTAGACTGCAATGGACAGGACATGTGGTACGATTGGGGAATAAAAGAGCGACATTGAAGCTCCTTGTATGGAAATCTGAGGAAAAGCGCCCAGTAAGACAGACCAAGAATTATATGGTAGAATAAACACCAAGCATTATTTGAGGGAAGTAAATTATATAGAGGACTAGCTAACACCCGGCGCACGCTGCTACGCCTAAATAAATAAAAATTAATGTGCTTTTATGTCTAGGTAAATAAGTAAGAGGAAAAATTTATATCGTAATTATTTTTAGATACCTTGTGCTGTTTACCCGGCGTTGTCCGGGAATCTACTCATCCCGATCTTCTTGGCATACATGAGCCGAAAGACGAAAATAAATTTATTTCTTATGATCAGTTGATTAAGTAAAATGAAAAATAATTATAGATGTATATCGTAATTATTTTAGGATTCCCCGTGCTGATTAGCCGGTGTTGCCCGGGAAACAACTTATCTCGATCTTCTTGGCATAAATGAGCTAAAAGACAAAATTCATTATTGTGAGTTATCCGTAAAAGAATACCCGCCATGTGCTGCTATGCTTGCACAGGAATCTACGTGCTTGTCTCGATCTTCTTGGCTTCAATGAAAGATAAAAATGGTTATTGTGAGTTATCCGTAAGAGATAAACATATGCTGTCGCGGACTTTTGTGTACAGCTTTTTGAGATATTAAATGCTGTGTACATTGATTTTGTGTATTTGTTATGGTTTAGGCTGCGTAAGCCATTTAAGCGTCAAAAGAGCGACTTTTTTCACGTTTTCCACTACAAAGGGCGATTTTTAAGGGTGTAGGAGTTGAGTATCACAACTCTCTTATAACCTAGGTTCATCCCGGGAATCTCCTGAACATTTTACAAAAATCCCCATCACAATCGGATCAACGGTATGGCCGCGCATAAAGTACGAACAAACAAACAAACAAACATTAATTTTTATATATTAGATGATTGGAAAACATTAGCTCAGGATCGGGATGTATGCAGAGCTTACGTCCGAGCGGCCATGAACCTACGGATTCAAAATTGCCGTCGAGTTATTAGGTTTAAAAGTATTGATTAGAATAATATAAAACAAAACAAATTTAGGAGAAAATTTAAAAACCCTTATACGCAAGTTATTAATGCAGTGAGAATGATATATACAAAACATTATATAATAATATGTTATTGTTACTGGAAAAAATTAGAAATACAGAAATTAGAAAATGGATGAATGCAGAAAGAAATATAATGGATGAGATTGAACACAGAAGGCTAAAATGGTATTGACACGTAAGAAGAATGCAAGTTGGAAGAGTACCAAAGGCCGTCTATGCATGGAAAATTGCAAGAAGGAACAGAAAAGGAAGACCAAGAACAACCTGGAAGAACAACATTCAAAATCCAATGTGGAAATTTGGTGTAACAGATGAATACACAGAGGACAGAGAACGATGGATAATTTTAATTAAAGGAAAATTGTGAATGTTTGTTGCAAACTGATAGTCCATAGTCACTTATATTTATTTATTTTTTAGTTCATATTAATTACTAATATATGACTTTCTAGGAGATCATCAATGTGGATTTAGAAGAAACAGGTCTACAACAGATCAGATTTTTAGTTTAAGACAGATTTTAGAAAAGAAATGGGAATATAATGGAACTGTACACCATCTATACGTAGACTTCAAAAAGGCATACGATTCAATTAAAAGGGAGAAGTTATATAGTATCCTACTGGAGTTCGGAATTCCTAAAAAGTTAGTTAGACTTATACGAATGTGTCTAAATGACACAAAGAGTAGGGTGCGTGTAGGGAAACAGTTTTCGGATACTTTTGAAATCCAGAATGGGTTGAAGCAAGGAGATGCACTATCTCCTCTACTATTTAATTTTGTACTAGAGCATGCCATCAAATCTTTAGAGAATGAAGAAGGCCTACAACTCAATGGTATTAATAAACTGTTAGTTTATGCTGATGGTGTAGTACTATTGGGCGATAGCGAGGAGATACTAAAGGCCAACACGCACACACTATTGAGTAACACTAAGAAATTGGGACTGGAAGTAAATATCAAATAAACTAAATATATGGTCACATGTAGAAATACATTACATAATGGAAATAGACAGCTAATGACAAATGAGGAAAATTTGGAGGAAGTGGCTGAATTCAAATACCTAGGAACTATAATCACAAACAGGAATGAGATGTACATAGGATCAATTCTGGAAATGCATGCTATTATGCATTATAGAGACTCTTGACGTCTCAACTCCTTTCAAAAAACATTAAACTGAAAATATATAAAACTATTATTCAACCAGTTATATTATATGGATGCAAACATGGACTCTTACTTTAAGGGAGGAAAGAAGATTACGAGTATTTGAGAATAAAGTTCTTAAGAAAATTTTTGGATCAAAGAGAGATGAACAGGTAGGTGAATGGAGAAGACTACATAACAATGAACTACATGGTCTTTATAGGAAGCCAGATATAATGAGAACAGTTAAGTCTCGTAGACTGCGATGGGCAGGGCATGTGTCACGAATGGGGAATGAAAGTCGTGCATGGAAGCTTCTTGTAGGAAAACGAGAGGAAAAACGCCCAGTTGATAGACCAAGAATGAGGTGGGAGAATAACATTAACTATGATTTCAAGGAAGTAGATTATACAGGAAATGATTGGAAAACATTAGCACAGGATAGGGATGTATGGAGAGCTTATGTCCACGCGGCCATGAACTTACGGGTTCGATAGTGCCAGTGAGTTAGTTAGTTCATGTTAATTACTAAGATTGGTTGGAGAAAACCATCAATGATGAGGAAAATTCTCAAAATAAAAAAATTAAAAATTGTTTACTTAAGTTGCAGTATTTATTGTCAAAATATTACTGTAGATTGTCATACAATGTTTAATGATGTGTAGTGAAAATGAATCTTTGAATCAAGTAGTTTGTCACACGCACGACTTGATAACGGTAAAAAAGAGGGAGGCAGTATCGTCTCTTCTGAATGTTAATATCGATTTACGACCTCCCAGGAAAAACTGACTATCTCCAAAACTGTTCCTATGTAACAATTTTTTATCTCTATGGGAATTTACACTTAACAATAATGAGGAAAATATTTAAAAGTTACTGAGTTCGAATACCTAGAAACAATAATTACAAATATAAATCAGGTGCAGAAAGTAAACAGAGGCTGAATTCTGAAAACCTATGCTATTATCCATTATATGAATTCTTGTCATCCCAATTTCTCCAAAAAAAAATGTTTAATCTGAAATTATATTATAATAACCTCAACTCATGTCCAACTCAGGGTCGGGTCGAGGGATGAAATGAGATGAATCCCATTATATAACGGCCATTGAATGACAAGGGTGCCGGTCGACCACGCCTGACGCACCATCACAGGGGCAGATGAACGACATGAAACGAAATGGATGAGATGAATACGGAGAAATGGTGGAATGAAATTGTGGCAGGGAAAAACAGGAAGAAATCCCTAGAAAAACCTGCCCAAAATCCGTATCGTCCACCACGAAACCCACATGTAGTGACCGAGACTTGATCTCGGGATCCTGGCGGTAAGAGGCGAACGTCTAACCGCTTGCGCTACGGAGTTGCCTCTGAAATTATATAAAACAGTTATTCTACGAGTTATATGGATGCGAAACCTGAGCTTTTACTTAAAAGGAGCAGAAAAGACTACGAGTATTTGAGAAAAAAGTTCTTAAGAAAAATGTTGATCCAAAGAGATAAGAACTAACTAACTAACTCACTGGCACTATCGAACCTGTAGGTTCATGGCCGCGCGGACATAAGCTCTCCATACATCCCTATCCTGAGCTAATGTTTTCCAATCAACCCCTGTATAATCTACCCTCAAATAAAGTTAATGTTATTCTCCCACCTCATGCTTGGTCTATCAACTGGGCGTTTTCCCTTTGGTTTTCCTACAAGAAGCTTCCATGCACGACTTTCATTCCCCATTCGTGCCACATGTCCTGCCCAACGCAGTCTACGAGACTTAACTGTTATTATATCTGGCTTCCTATAAATACCATGTAGTTCACTGTTAGTTAGTCTTCTCCATTCACCTGTCTGTTCATCTCTCCTTGGTCCAAAAAATTTTCCTAAGAATTTTATTCTCAAATACTCGTAATCTCCTTTCCTCCCTTAAAGTAAGAGTTCACGTTTCTCATCCATATAATTCAACCGGTCGAATAATAGTTTTATATATTTTCAGTTTAACATTTTTTGAAAGGAATTGAGGCGTCTAGAGTCTCAGTAATGCATAAGAGCACGCATTTCCAGAATTGAGCCTATGTTTAATTTCTTTGTACATCTCAATCCTATTTGTGATTATTGTTCCTGGGTATTTGAATTCGGCCACTTCCTCCAAATTTTCCTCATTTGTCATCCATTTCCATAATATAATGTATTTCTGTGTGTGACCATATATTTATTGGTATTTACTTCTAGTCCCAATTTCTTTGTGTTACTCAATAGTGTGTGCGTGTTAGCCTTTAGTATCTCCTCACTATCGCCCAATAGTACTACATCATCAGCATAAACTAACAGCTTATTAATGCCATTGAGTTGTAAGCCTTCTTCATCCTCCGAAGATTTAATGGCATGCTCTAGTACAAAACTAAACAGTAAAAGAGATAGTGCATCTCCTTGCTTCAACCCATTGTGGATTTCAAATGTATCCGAAAAATTTTTGCCTACACGCACCCTACTCTTTGTGCCATTTAGACACATTCGTATAAGTCTAACTAACTTTTTAGGAATTCCGAACTCCAACAGGATACAATATAACTTCTCCCTTTTAATTGAATCATATACTTTTTTGAAGTCTACATACAGTTGATGTACAGTACCATTATATTCCCATTTCTTTTCTAAAATTTGTGTTAAACTAAAAATCTGATCTGTTGTAGACCTATTTCTTCTAAACCCACATTGATGCTAAGAACTTATAGGCGAATTGGGAAGACTACATAAGAGCGAGCTGCATGATCTTTATAGGAAACCAGATATAATAAAAAGAGTTAAGTCACATAGACTGCGATGGGCAGGACGTGTGGCATGAATGGGGAATGAAAGAGGGCATGGAAGCTTCTTGTAGAATAACCAGAACGAAAGCGCCCTGTTAATAGACCAAGAATGAGGTGATTTGACGGAAGTATATTAAACATGAGAACAAGCTGCAAGACAAATTGGTCTCAATGTTATTGAGTCAAAAACAAAATTGTTGATACAAACACGGACATATTTTAATAGAGATCAACAATTAATAATAGGCACAAAAACTTTAGTAGTAGTAGAGATTTTTTTTCATATTTAGGCAAAATGATTACTAATAACAATGAAGAATTACAAGAAAGAAATATAGATCAAATAAGGCATATTATGGACTACTTCCAATCCTAAAATCCAAAATTATCTTTAAGAAAGTTAAATAAGACTCTATAAAACCTACATACGTCCAATAATGGTATATTGAAGTGAAACCTGGACTATGAGAAAGAGATCTGAGAATTTAATTAACACTTTTAAAAGAAAGATATTGAGATAGATATATGGACCAGTAAAAGAGAATGGAAGATTGAGAATGAGGTATAATAAGGAAATCCTTTTTTAAGGGAACTGATGTATCAACTCTTGTGAAATTTAAAAAAAAGCAATGGGCCGGAAACGTTCAAAGAATGGATAAAGAATGCATACCTGAAAAAGTGATAAGGAAGGAGATGTTTGGGAAGCGGCCAGTAGGAAAACCTAAGAAAAGATGAGTGGACTCAGTGAAGGAAGATTGTCATCAAATCCTGAACTGTATAGAAACTGGCAACAGAGAGCATTGGGTAGAGAATATTGGAGGTCTCGCATCAAGAAGACCCAGGCCCACTATGGGCTGTAGCGCCATTGAAAGAAGAAGAAGAAGATTATATGTGGGATGATTGGGAAAAAAATGAGCTCAGGATAGCGATGTATGGAGAGTTTGCGACCATGCGCCCATGAACCTAATTTTTTCTATAGTCACAGTAAGTTAGTTTTAAAGAAAAATAAATAGAAATTAATCAAATGGTTCATTATATTAGAACTAAGATCAAGTGTACAGAGCGTTGACACGATTCCATGAAATTCAGAACAAGACGGGCAATAAAAATGTTTTAAGATGCAATTTGATCCTGAAAACATGTTTTAAAGTAGACAGTTAGTGTTGTTGTTAACTACTCGATTCGCGTGATAAAAATGCTAATTAAATATTGTTTTAAATCTCTTGCCTGGTAGGCCTTGATCCCATCAACACATTGTCCTTTATATCTCTGCTCATCACATTACCTTTACAATCTTATACAGTTTCTCTTTGTCAGAGACTGCTAAATTATAACATATGTCAGAAATAAACTGAAGATTTTTTAATAATTAACTAACAGAAGTATCTCACTAATAGTATTCTTTTTAATTAACTCTCTGGCCCTATCGAACCCGTAGGTACATGGCCACGCGGACAAAAGCTGTCCATGAATCCCTATCCTTAGCTAATCGTTTCCAAACATTCCCAATATCATCTACTTCCCTCAGATCATGGTTATTCTTGGCCAGCCTTCTGAGTGCTTTTCTTCTGGTTTTCTTAAAACGAGCTACCATGGTGCTCTTTCATTCCACATTTGTGCCACATGTCCTGCCCATCGCAGTCTTCGAGACTTAACTCTTATTATTATATCTGGTTTCCCATAAATATCATGTAGCTCACTGTTATGTAGTCTTCTCCATTCGCCTACCTGTTCATCTCTCTTTGGTCCTAGAATTTTCCTAAGGACATTATATTCTTAAATACTCCTAATCTTTCCTCCTCCCTTAAAGAAAGATACCATGTTCGCATCCATATAATATAACTGGGAGAATAAAAGTTTTATATATTTTCAGTTCAACTTTTTTTTAGAGAAGTTAGGACGACATGAATCTCTGTAACGCATAATATCATGCATTTCTAGAATTCAGCCTCTATTTAATTTCCTTGTGTACATCATTCGTGTTTGTAATTATTGTTCGCAGATATTTGAATTCAGCCACTTACAGGCCTATATATATATATATATATATATATATATATATATATATATATATTTGTGGCAGCGACTCCGACTCCATTAATGTCGATTGTTTTTAATACAATAATAAGGAGTAAAGTGGCATACGGTGAAGAAACGTGGGAATTAAAATCTAGAACAGTAAGTAAATTAAATTCTGCAGAAATGGATTTTTGGAGGCGTTCAGTTGGAATTTCTGGAAGAGATAAAATAAGAAACAGTGAAATTAGACGGAAGATGAATGTTCAAAATTCAATTGTGGATTTCATAAAAAACTCAAATGATATGGTCGTGTCAAAAGAATGACAGGACAGAATTCCAAGAAAAATAATTAGAATGGATGATACTTAGTAGAAGAAGAAAAACAAGAAGAGGACGGCCAATAATAATGTGGATGCATGGTGTTATGAGCAGCATGAGAGGAAAAAATGGACGATCTAGATTGGAATGACAGAGAGATGTGGAAAAAATTGACTGTAAATTAATTGGGCACAGGAAGATGTTGTGAAGAGCAGAAGTCAGGTCACAAAAGTATCGCTTCACGTTACCGTTGCACTAGATGAAACCTGGATACGAGATTTTAAGCCAGAACTGAAGTCTCAGTCATCTCAATGGAAACATTCAGAGTCTCCGCAACCGAAAAAATGCCGCCGCCAACAATCGACATTAACGGAGTCGAGTCATTGCCACAAATAAAGTGCCCCGGGGGACGTCTTTAACAGGCTCGTACTATAGGCTGTTTCTGCAAAATGTTTAGCGTCCGAAAATTCGCCACAGAAAGCCCGACATGCTTGCAGCTGGTGTCCTCATTTTGCACGATAACGCAAGGGCTCATACTGCCGTAACAGTAAGTGAAACTATTGACAAATATGGATGGGATGTACTTCCCCACCCACCAAACAGTCCTGATTTAAGCCCACCAGACTTTGATTTGTTTCCCAAATTAAAGAAACCACTTCTTAGAAAACGTTTTGATACAATTGACGAAGTTTCCAATGAGGTGACCCGCCCGAGTGATCAGACAGTTCAACAATGAAGGTATCCTATCCGGAATACGGGATTTACCAAAAACGCTGGGAAGCTGTCATAAGAATCATATATAATGTTATGCCCAAGAGCAGGTCTTTCACTGCAAACTCAGCATTCTCCACTCTTTCCTTAAATCATAAGGAACAGTGGAGATTATATTGAAGGCCTGTTGAGGTATTTTGTTAAATATTTTAATTTTGTTCAATTTCATCTTCAGTGTGCAGAAATTTTGAAATCGCCCACGTATATGTATTATATATATATATATATATATATATATATATTCCACGGGGGAAGAAAATTTCTCATGGAATTTCGGCCAGTATGGGACCGGTGCCCACCCAGCATCGTGAGGCATTTGAGTAGCTACAATAAGTAGCGACTCTATGTTGAGAAAACCAGCTATAACGGCTGGGGGACCCGATAAGCTGATCACATGTCACCCCTATACTGGCTGTTCATCTACCTCTGCGATTAACACATGTAGATGTTTGGCCAGCTGCCGGCTGGTACGCCAAGGGTCTCCTAGACCTATCACGCCATGGAA
Source organism: Diploptera punctata (assembly GCA_030220185.1). Taxonomy (NCBI): domain Eukaryota; kingdom Metazoa; phylum Arthropoda; class Insecta; order Blattodea; family Blaberidae; genus Diploptera; species Diploptera punctata. The sequence goes on along the minus strand of JASPKZ010006831.1, from coordinate 1,129,948 downwards.
GAAGACGAATGTATATAGGCCCTATTGTATACTATATATATTTAACAAAAGAAGATTCATTCCCTAAAGAGGAAACTCAGACCATAAATTGGACTTGGTGAGGAATTCGCTTAGTTTACGCAATTCCTGTGTGATGCACTTCCATTTGCCGTGTTGTCGAGTTGAATAAAATTTTCCAGACCAATATCACCGTTCTAGGAAAAAGCAATATTGAGTTTGTAAAAATAAGGAAGTACCAAGATTCTCAATTAAGAAAGAGTTATTTGGCAGATGTGCAGCGTGTTGCGATAAAGATAGGTTAACTGCGCTGGAATCTCAATTACATCGATGCTAGTGGAGATAGCGGTTCCCAGGATATGTCGGCGCACAAGGAATGCAATTAAATTCACTTAACTGAGTGCATAAGTGAGAATCAAAATATCAAAGTAGTATTTTACTTTCTTTCACATTTCCCCTCAAATATCTCGTCTATCATCTAATACTTTCAAACTTGTACCTTACTCAGAAGCAAATGTCACTGTCATCAATAAGCCGTTCCTTACATACATTGCAATTCAATAATTTATTCCAAAATTATTTTAACTGCACGTGACGTAAATTTTGAAGAATTGAGCAAATTCAGATACCTATGAATGCTATTATTAGTGAATTACGGACTGAAAGGAGGTGAGCAAAAAGAGGGGACCCAGGGCGAGAAAAGGGAGAGGGGAGCCAGGGCGAGGGCAGAGACAGGGGGAGGGGGCAGAGAAAAAGAGGGAGGGAAAGGGAGGAGGAGGGAGGACGAGAGGAGGGAGGAGAGGAGAGGAGAGGAGAGGAGAGGAGAGGGAGAGAGGAGAGGAGAGGAGAGGAGAGGAGAGGAGAGGAGAGGAGAGGAGAGGGGAGGGAGAGGAGAGGAGAGGAGAGGAGAGGAGAGGAGAGGAGAGGAGAGAGGAGAGGAGAGGAGAGGAGAGAGGAGAGGAGAGAGAGGAGAGGAGAGGAGAGGGAGAGGAGAGGAGAGGAGAGGAGAGGAGAGGAGAGGAGAGGAGAGGAGAGGAGAGGAGAGGAGAGGAGAGGAGAGGAGAGGAGAGGAGAGGAGAGGAGAGGAGAGGAGAGGAGAGGAGAGGAGAGGAGAGGAGAGGAGAGGAGAGGAGAGGAGAGTGAGAGGAGAGGAGAGGAGAGGAGAGGAGAGGAGGCGAGAGGAGAGGAGAGGAGAGGAGAGGAGAGGAGGAGGAGAGGAGAGGGAGAGAGGGAGAGGAGAGGAGAGGAGAGGAGAGGGAGAGGAGAGGGAGGAGAGGAGAGGAGAGGAGAGGAGAGGAGAGGAGAGGAGAGGAGAGGGAGGAGAGAGGAGAGAGGAGAGAGGAGAGAGGAGAGAGGAGAGAGGAGAGAGGAGAGGAGAGAGGTGAGGAGAGGAGAGGAGGAGGAGAGGAGAGGAGAGGAGATGAAGGAGAGGAGAGGAGAGGAGAGGAGAGGAGAGTGAGAGGAGAGGAGAGGAGAGGGAGGAGGAGAGGAGAGGAGAGAGAGAGGAGAGAGAGAGGAGAGGAGAGGAGAGGAGAGGAGAGTAGAGGAGAGGAGAGGAGAGGAGAGGAGAGAGAGGAGAGGAGAGGAGAGGAGAGGAGAGGAGAGGAGAGGAGAGGAGAGGAGAGGAGAGGAGAGGAGAAGGAGAGGAGAGGAGAGGAGAGGGAGAGGAGAGGAGAGGAGAGGAGAGTAGAGGAGAGGAGAGGAGAGGAGAGGAGAGGAGAGGAGAGGAGAGGAGAGGAGAGGAGAGGAGAGAGAGGAGAGGAGAGGAGAGGAGAGGAGAGGAGAGGATAGGAGAGGAGAGAGAGGAGAGGAGAGGAGAGGAGAGGAGAGGAGAGGAGAGGAGAGAGAGGAGAGGAGAGGAGAGGAGAGGAGAGGAGAGGAGATGATAGATGATATTTATATTAGATTATATTATATGTATATGATAGAGTTATAGTATATTATATGATATTATATTATAGTATATTATAGTTATATTATATTTATTATATTATATGTATATTATTATATTTTTATATTATATTATATTAATTAATTATATTATATTATATTATATTATATTATATTATTTATATATTATATTATTTATATTATATTATACCTTATTTTCCTACAATATCTTCTTGAGGCGATGTTACTAACCACATGTCATTCAGTGATATATATATATATATATATATATATATATATTAAAACTTGCTCAAAGCGGAATCACATGGAACCAATTTTTTTCCACATTAGACAAAATTCCGCATTATAAAAAACTAAAACGTATTAGTAATGTTAGATTATAGAGTACCGTGTGTATCTTTCGGACTAATTTTATTTCCCTTGCCTTTGAAAAGTGAAGTATACTATGTATGAGCGACTTCGACGGTAACGCCCGAAAAAACAGTCCCGTTTCGTCAGCGTTAAAAAATGTCACTTAGGCGCGTATCCTGAAATTAAAGTATGCAGTGGTTTCCGATCAACACTTTCATCCTCATCCTTTGATTCCCCGGAAATTTCATTCCACGCTTCATTAAGTCCAGCCAACCAGAAGATGCCTTGAAATCGTTATTCCCTAAGGATTTAGCAACAGCTAAAGCTTGACTTTGGAACATCGATCCGGAAATTTGGAGATTTATCTTCAATCATTTTCACTTTTTCGTTTAATGACAATGATACATATGTTTTCGCCATTTGTATTCCGTAAATTCAGAACGCTTCCTGTGAAAGATCAGTCACAGAACATAAACTAATTTAAGATTTTACAGTGCAATGTTTATTCGTAAGACAGGTATCTGTGTTTCGTATAACGGGTGTGCAGCGAGGCCGAAATAAAATTTCACGTACAGGTAGAATGTCTTACTTCACCCGGCGGCAGGAATCATTCCTTTTTTTTGCCTAACGGGAATTTAATGAAGTGCAAATTAATTTATTTCTCTGTCTTTCCGCTGTATAATTTTTTTTCATGAATTATGTAGAAATATCCTTCCGTTTCCGCGTTGGACAGATTCCGTTTTATGCAAAATAAATACACGTAAAATTACTATTATTTCGCCGGGACTAATAAATTTGTTCACATTGGAGAGATTTCCGCATTATTCACGATCCGGATTAAACAAGTTTTACTATATATATTCATCCACAGTAATTCTGCCCGAGGGTAGATCTTTCACTGCAATCGTAGCATTTCCATGCTATGCTTGCAACTTTACTAGGGAATTGTAGGTGTAGTAGATTCCCGTTGCTTTCCACACCGGTGAAGGATGATGATGATGATAAGGATGATGATGATGACCATATGATTTTGGGGACCGTATGGGCCTTAAAGTTTTCTTGACATTTGTCTTACAGGTGAGGAAAAACCCCGATAAAAACCTCATCCAGAAAAACTGCCCCGATCGGGGATCGAACCTGGGCCCGCTGCGTGACAAGGCACCAGATTTCTAAAGCATATGCTAGCGCAAATCTAACCGAAGTTTTATTTATTGTAATTTTGGTTGGCATAGGCTATTTTAAAGTTTTGAGAGTCAATACTAGAATCCGGTACAACCAATAAGTCACCTTATTCCATGAAGCTGAATGAGGATGATACTAATAATATTATTTTTGTAATTATTGTGGTTCCTTGTTCAGTGATAACGCGATTTATTTTCTACATTTTACCTTAATTTAACCTCTCCCCTTATAGGTACTTGCATCTGCCTCCGATCTTAAAGGAGCACGAACTGCAGGGAGAGTATATTTTAAACTTATTTTTATTCTTTTTCTTCTACGGTCCTCTAAGAGCCTTGGCTTTCTTCGTAACAACTGCACATTCTTCTCTATTACTAGCTTTCTGTCTCCATCTTTTTCACCATCAGTTGTCTTAAGTCTTCCTCAACCTCATCTAACCATCTTAGTGTCTGTCTTCCAACCTTTTCTTCTTCCTTGCGGTTTCTCTTTTAAAATATTTCATGCACCTGTTTTCTTGCTCCATCCGCAACACATGAACTACCCATTCCAGTCTCTTTCTCCTAATATCTCCTATCAGATCTAAATCCCTACATAATTATTTCAATTATTGGTTCGTTCTAATTCTCCATATATCTTATTCCTGTATTGCCCCATATATCTTCCTTAATATTTTTCTTTGCCATGTATTTAATATGTACTTATCTTTTTCTGATAATGTCCATGTTTCACTTTCATACATAACTATTAATTTCAATATTGTTTTATATGTTTTAATTTTTGCTATCCTACTTATTGTTCTTGACTATATTTTAAACTCCGAATCGCAAACATGCTGTTTTGAATATATAAGAATATGGAGGACCTCCCTAGATGAGTGATCAGCTCAATGCTTGGTCCATCTCCGGGACAATACGAATATTTAAGACAAGACACACTGTTTACTCACAAATGCATATTTAACAAAGCGAAAATGATCTGGATGAATGTGATCCATATGGTGTTCGGGGACTTCATGGGTCTTAAAGTTCCCTTAAATGTGTCTTATAGTCGAGGAAAAACTTCCAAAAACTCGCACAAAAACTTTTTCCGACCGGGATCGAACCTGAGCCAGCTGAGTCTGAGGTAGAACAGAGCTATCGCAGGGCAACACATAGATATGTCCAGCACACGCACAAGAAGTATCTTCTACACGGTTCGACCACTGGACCACAGAGGTGTACAACACGATTTCTTACTTACCTTTTTTTTTATTCCAGATACATAACTTGGCTGTGTCGGGAGGCAGCCGAGCATATAAGTACATATAAAAAATAATTATGTTATAAGAATGTAAGGTAGGCTTACCAGTCGAGGGTATATTTTCCTCCGCGTAGGTTGGTAATAAAGTACGAGAATGCCTAAAACACTTTACAAATGGACTTTTTTTTATTGTAGTACACATGTATATGTACCTTAGAACGGGCCTCAAGTTCCAAACTATAGCGGTTGTTCATTTTCTACAATTTTATTTCATACTGGCAATCTAATTCGAGTTTATTAATTCCAGTGAGTAGAATATTTTAAGGTCACGGCAAGTTATTTATATTAGCATTTCTTCGTCATCAGTATATGCTAGGGCATTCGATAAGTAATGTTAAGACCAAGAACAACCTGGAAGAATATCATCCAACATTCAATGGGGAAATTTGGTGTAACGGGTCAAGACACAGCCAAAGGGAAGATTGCCGAATGATATTTTGAATTGGAAGCCACAGGGAACAAGACCAAGGGGAAGACCCAAGGATCGATGGGAGGATGACGTAATTGAGGATTTGAGAGAGATGGGGATTTTTGATTTGAAATCTACTGCACAAGATAGGAAGAAGTGGCGTAAACTGGTTGAGAAGGCCAAGACATTCCACTGGAAGTCGTAGAGCCTGACGAAGAAGAAGAAGAGGGTCAAGACACAGAGGACAGAGAACGATCAATAACTTTAATGAAAGGAAATTTGTGAATGTGCATTACAAACTGATAATATATAAGTCCATAGTCATTTATGTATTTTTAAAATTTATGTTAATTATTAAGATTGGTTGGAGAAAACCCTCAATGCTAAGGAAATTCTCAATGAATAAAAAAATAAAATAATATAATTGCGGCTATTATTAGAATTAGTATTGTTATTACAGAAGATGCTTCAGACAGGAACTTCTGGCGACAAATCACTTTGGTTGAAGGAGAAACATTGTATTGTGGAATATCCCTAAATAAAGAATTATTATTATTATTATTATTATTATTATTATTATTATTATTATTATTATCATCATCATCATCATCATCAACATTTTTTATTCAGGATTGTTTCTGGTATTTACAAAGGTATCCTCAACTAAAATATGCAATTTTTACTTCCACACTTCCCGATCTTGCGTGTCTGCTTCTGTCATATTTCTCTTCTTCATGTTGTCTTGAATTCCCTTTATCCACGTTGGCTTTGGTCTACCACGTTTCCCTTTTCCAGGAGGTGTCCATTTCAATACTTCTTTGTTCATTTCTGTGTTCCTTCTTCTCATTATATGTCCATGCCATCTTAATTAGATTTATTCAATCTCCTGTACAATATCGTTTTCTACAGTCATAATCTATCTTATTGTATTATTTTTTATTTTATCTAATTTTGATATTCTTGCGATCTTCTTAAAAAGTCCATTTCTGTGATTAATAATTTATTTATGTGTTTTTGCTTCAACGTTCATGTTTCCGCACCATATAATAAAATACTCTTCACAGTTGTGTTACATATTAATAATTTAGTCCTCTTGATTATATTCCTACTCCATAAAATAGAATTTAATATGCCAATAAGTTTTTTTGTCTCTATTATTATTTTTTCGATGTCTAATTCATATGATCCATCTTTTTGAATTATTGATCCCAAATACTTAAAACATTCAACTGTTTTAATCTTTGTTCCAATTATTTTTAATTCCTCGGAAAGATCTGTGCTCCTATATTTTGTTTTAATAACATTAAACCCCATCTTGAGTATTCTTCCTCTAGTTTCCACCCATAACTTATAGTTTGCATCCTCACATCCTGAAATGACTACCTCTTGATCATCTGCGAATAATAAGTTATATATGTATTTGTTCTCATTTTATTATTATTATTAATTATTTATTATTATTATTATTATTATTATTATTATTATTATTATTATTATTATTATTATTATTATTATTATTATTATTATTATTATTATTATTATTATTATTATTATTATTATTATTATTGTGCTATGGTTTTGAATCCATGCCCACTAATCAAGTCACCTTTCGTTAAACAGCTGATCTTGAAAATACTTATTGATTATGAATATTACGATACACCCATTGTATACGGGGCGCAGATCCACGAAATTTGTGTATACATAGTGAAGCATAATATAGCCCAAGATAGCCATTGGAGCGGAAATGATAGTGTATGTAGAATGGAGGTTTGTTTTTCTACTGGAAAAATGCTGTGATGTACCTGCTCGTGAGCTTCAAGTTTTATGGCTAATTTTATGAAAGTCAATAGGGATTATTATGATTGATATGATCGCCCTGTGGCCCTGCCCACCTCACGAGACTCAGCTACAACCTGACTCGCAAATTACATGTCTATTTTGCATAATAACTTCAATTTATAACCTGCAAAAAAGTTTTATAAATGTATTGCTACAACGTATGCATTTCAATGTCAACTTGTCAGTTTATTTCCATTGATATCTAACAGCAATATTTTATTTATATTTACAAAGAGATGGATAACATATCTATGCCACCATGCCGCCTATATAAATTCAAATAAAAAGGAAAAGACACATAATGTATTGTTGCAGTATTGCCTGAGAGAGAGAGTATGTTACGATGCGAGGTTGGGAAGTTGTTTTTACAGAATCGAGGTACAATGTTTAAAAACCGAGCGATAGCAAGGTTTTTAATTTCCGAGATTCTGTAAAACACTTCACTAACGTGCGTTGTACATTATTTTTTGCGCGATGGTTTCAAAATAATAAATAATAGTGAAATAATAACATCTTTATTAGAAATATTTGCGTTCATTATAAACAATTGGCTAACGTTAACAGTGTGGGCAATGTTTATTAGTTGAAACAACAGGAGGCCTTGAGAACAATAATTATTATTGATAACATGGCCGCAAGTATGTATTTATTGTTTTATATTGTTTCATATAAAGTTCAGTTCATTTATAATGCAGTGATTTGTTTCTTATAATGTATATTAACACTACCTTTTGGATATTTTTTGTATGTACATTGTACGTCGTAAACATAGTGGTTTTACTTCCTGCACGTGGGTGTAAATGTAATATTACAGTATAGTTATTTAGGTTGGCAACCCCGAATTGTAAGATGAACTTTCAATCATGGTGGTCATTGCTGTAAGTACGACAAAACGCACTATCGCGCAAAAAAAATATATTTGTGTAATGATTTTTTCCTAAGAAAATTGAGAAGTGAAGAACTGCAGATCTGCTCCATAAAAGAAAAGATGTCTAATGAGATGAAACAGTGGAAAGAACATGTAGAAATAATAGAAGATCATAGATTATAAAAAAGTATTCCATTTTTTCCGAGAGGAAGAGAGATATCGGACGTCCTCGGAAGAGATGGTCTTATATATATTAGTGAACAGGCAATCAATGCCTAAACCAGGAAGTGAAAAAGAAGAAGAAGAAGGAATTTGAGAAGTGTCTTAAATTGAAGTGAGATTTTGAGCTCAAAGTAACCTAAAATCTTCACATTTACAATGTAAAATATGTATTAGTCATGTCATTACTGAGACAGAGTAGCTAAGTTATCACAAAAAAACCGCTAACAAACAAGAGCATGCTAAACCAATCTGGTGTACTACCTCGCCCATTTTCTCACCCTAACTTTTCCACTAATGTAGGTGGACTCCTGGGATAAAACCCCTTAATATGTGAGTAAACATGTTGAGAATTGGTTCTAGCTATAATAAGTCGGCCCCAAGTTCAGAAAACCAGTTATAACGGCTGGGGGACTCGACATGTTATCCCTATGCTGGCTGGATGACAGTCCACCTCTGTAAATAACAAGTGGATGCGGGGCCAGCTGCCGGGTAATAGACCAAGGGCCTTCCAGGCCTCGGGCTATGGAATATACTATATATATATATAGGCTATATATATATATATATATAATATATATATATATATATATATGTGTGTGTGTGTGTGTGTGTGTGTGTGCGTGTGTGCATGTGCGTGTGTGTGTGTGTGTGTGTTTGTTTGTGTTTGCGTTCGTTTTTGTGTGTGTGTGTGTGCGCGCGCGTGTGTGTTTGTGTGTGTGTATGTGTCCACCGCTGTGGTCTCGAGGTAGCGTCCTGGCTTGTCACGCAGCGAGCCCGGTCGAAATAGGCTCCTAGGTGAGGTTTTTTTTCCCGTTTTTTTTTCCTCACCTGTACGACAAATGTCAGGAAGCTTAGGGTCCTATGGTCCCCGAAAATCACCCGATAATCATCATCATCATCCTTATTATTATCATCATCATCCTTCACTTGTATGAAAAGAAATGGGAAGCTACCACACCTATAATTCCCTATTAAAGCTACAAAGCATAGCATGGAAATGCTATGATTGCAGTGAAAGAGCTGCCCTCAGGCAGAATTACTATGGAATGGAATATATGTGTGTGTGTGTGTGTGTGTGTGTGTGTGTGTGTGTGTGTGTGTGTGTGTGTGTGTGTGTGTGTGCATGTGTGAATAATTACATTCCCTATACAAAAATCAATTAATTAACAATGGCCTAATTGAGAGAATACGTAGTTTGAACATATCTACTTTTACGCGGTGGTTCTCTATCGTTGAGACAAATCTCTCACAAGGGAACTGTCAACCATTGCATGCTAAAACCTACTTTGAAATTTCTCCCAGAGAAGCGTTGTGATGTAGTCTACATGGTATTTATAGGAAGCCAGATATGATAAGAACAGTTAAGTCTCGTAGACTGCGATGGACAGGACATGTGGCACGCATGGGGAATGAAAGAGGTGCATGGAAGCTTCTGGTAGGAAAACCAGAGAAAAAACTACCAGTTGGTAGACCTATATTGAGGTGAGAGAATAACATTAACCATGATTTGAGGGAAGTAGATATTACAAGAAAAAATTGGAAAATATTAAATCAAGATTGTATGGTAAGCTTATGTCCGCGCGGCCATGAACTATGGGTTCGGTAGTGCCAGTGAGTTAGTTTTGAGTTGCTAAGTGAATGCAATTAACAGGTTTCCTAAAGAGAAATGCCACATGGTGAAACATAAGTTACGGGACACCGAGTGTGCAGGTATGATCAGTGATTGACCGTGGCCCGAGCATGTAATAGCAGGGGAACCCGCTGTAACGCAGACCCTCCCTCATACACCGAGATTATGGATTTTAAAATCGTTTAAAGGATGAACTTGCTTATAAAAACTTAGAGAGTAAATAATAATAATACAAAATAAAAGTATGTTTTGCTCGATTCCGCCCCTTTTTTAAGTTTTTTTTATCTCTCTCTCTCCTTCCCGTTTTCTATTTCATCTTGGACCAAAATCTGTTGAAATTAATTTTATTCAACTCCGCCCATGTTCTGTACAACTCTATATGAGATGAAAAACAACACAAATTCAATCTGTTAGATTCCCTGGTCAGTTCTGAAAAAGGTAAAATGTGACACTTTAAAAGGCAGCTAATTTACAAATGCACAGTTAATAACATTTTTATTATCGTATCCTACAGTGGAGCCTAGCGGAAATAATTTACAGTATGTGACGCGAAAAAAATTTCCAAGTTCCAATCATACTCCATGCTAATAAATGCGAAGCGGTTTACACAATGGAATCACGAGATGCAGCCAACATATACCCGATATTTAACGAATCTAAAAGCTAATCTAACGCAGTTTAAGTACTCTAACCTGTGAAAGAATATTCATTCATAGTAACTCTGCCCGAAGGCAGGTCCTTCACTGCAATCATAGCATTTTCATGCTATGCTTGCAGCTTTACTAGGGAATTGTGTAGGTGTGATAGCTTCCCGTTGCTTTCCACACCGGTGAAGGATGATGATGATGATAATGATAAAGATGATGGCCATATGATTTCGGGGACCGTTTGGGCCTTAAAGTTTTCCTGACATTTGTCTTGCAGGTGAGGAAAAACCCCGATAAAAACCTCACCCAGAAAAACTGCCCCGACCGGGGATCGAACCCGGGCCCGCTGCGTGACAAGGCAGCACGCTACCTCGAGACCACAGCTGTGGACATCTGAAAGAATATAACGCTCAAAAATAAATAGTAAGTTCTGAAATTATGAAGCGTATGAGCACAGTTAATTAGTACATACTCTATGTTGGCTGCACTGGAATATGGCTTTGTTGTTATATACAATATTTGTTAAAATCAATATGGCTGCCACGTCTTCATGTTACCTATGTAGTTAAATATCATAGAAAAATATATTGAAATAATCGTTAGAAAAAATTTAAAAATTATTGTAAATGGTGGGGAATAATTTGAGAAATGAAACCCTAAGAATGAAGTTTGACAGGAGTTTATGAAGGAATTAAAAAAGTCGTGTCACAGGTTGTAAAGTTTACCCAGCCTATCTTTAATTATTTTTCTCCGCCTCGTTCTTGTTTGTATGCCCAATTATTGTACTCTCACCGTTGACAGGTGAATATCCTGCAGGTGGACACGTATATCTCATTTAACATTTCTTGCCCTGATAATAAATAACTTACTAATTTACTGGCACTATCAAAACTGTAGCGCGGACATAACCTCTCCTCACATCCCTATCCTGAGCTGTTGTTTTCCAATTATCTACTTTATAATTTACTTCCCTCAAATCATAGTTAGTTATTCTACCACCTTATTCTTGGCCCATCTACTGGGCATTTTTCCCTCTAGTTTACCGTCCCTGTAATGCATAATAGCGTGTATTTTCATTATTGAGAATATATTTAATTTATTCGTGCATCTCATTCCTGTTTGTAATTATTGTTCCTAGGTATTCGAATTCACTCACCTCTTCAGACTTTCCCTCATTTGTCACCAACTGTCCACTTTCATTATATGTAATGAATTTCTGTGTGTGACCATACATTTAGGTTTACCATCAGTCTCAATTTTTAGGTGATACTCAATAGAGTGTGCCTGTTGATCCTTAGTATCTCCTCCCTGTCATCTAATAATACATCATCATGAGCATGAACTAACAACTTATTAATACCATTGAGTTTTAGCCCTTTTCAGCCTCTAAAAATATGATGGCATGCTCTAATGCAAAATTAAATAGTATAGGATACAGTACATCCCCTTGTGAATTTTCCTTTCAGTAGCAATGCTACCGCCGGCGCCGGCATACCTCTCGGAGTCATTTAAGCATGTAAGCCACTCCACCACGACAAAGTAGATGTACCATGGAGGAACCATTTTATATTATTATTAAACATTTACGTGATCTGTCATTATATGTTAAAACATTTATAAAATTACCTATAAATTGAAAAAGAACATAGCCAGGAAAAAATGATTGACAACAGAGATGGATTTTTTTTTTGCGAAGGACAGCAAGAAAATCAAGAAAGGAGAAAATTCCGAAACAAGGAAATTACAGAAATAATGAATATTAAACATAATATTATAGAAGTAATAGAAGAACGAAGATAGAAATGGTATGGACATCTGAAGTGGAATGAAGAATAATAGAATTCGTAGAATGATGCAGGATTGGAATGCTGAAGGCTGGAGGAGGAGAGGGAAACCCAAGGAACAGTGGATGGATGAAGTGAGAAGAAATGCCATCAGCAGAGACCTCAAATAAGAAGATGCTGAAGATAGAAATCTGTGGCGGAGCAAAATACATTTGGGCTGAAGGATAACTGCTGTATTGTAGAGAAAATCGATAATAATAAAATATTAACCAGGAGTTTGATTTTATTATTTTCAAAATGTTACATTAATTTCAAAGGTATCGGTAGTCAAATAAGAGCAGATATAAAATAGGTAGATTTAAGAAAGAGAAGGTAGATTTAAGAAAGAGACCAGTTTTTCCTAGATCTGGAATAGAACTCGAGGAGTTGATCAGAAGGCAGGGTCACTAACTTACAGTAATTAAATTAATAGTAGTTAAAGACGAAATCGTTTCTGTGAATCACTGAATACTAGTTTATTCGCGTTTGAATACTGTGCAGTGATAATTTGCTTGGAGGCACATCACGCCCTCTGTAATGTTTATCACGCAATATCTAATTAATTACAACGTGCAAAATTACATCACTAATAATAAGCAGGTGCGTAAATAAAATACTGTATTGGGCAATAATTATATTAATAAATAGCATAACTCACTCTATGCACGCGTGTATTAACATTCATTCAAGGAAAAAGGAAAGTTAAGATCCCCTAATTAAAAAAAAATAAATGTCATTATAATTTGGTATGGACAATCAATAAGTACTACAAGAATAGTTTAATAGCTCTAGAAATTGATTATTTACGCAGAAGTGCCAGAAAGTCAAAATTAGAACATGTCACAAATAAGGAAATTAGAAACATAATGGAAGCAGAGGAAAGCATAATTGAAAGAATTGAGGAGAAGGAATTAAAATGGTTAGGATATATTTTAAGAAAGGAAGATGAGCGATGACCGAAACAACTATATCAATGGCAACTGATCAGAAAGAAGAAAAAAGGGAGACCAAAGTTAATATGGAAAGAAAGCATGAGGATAGTAATGCTTGCAAGAGAGCTAAGCATTTGAAGATGCCCAAGATCGTAGGCTTTGGAGGTTTGGCACAGAAAGTCGGCAGCAGCTGTAAAAACCCGAAGATAGTTAGAAATGACATTCTAATCTCCATCGTCTAACCCTTTTTCCCTTATACTGCCTAATACACCATCAATCCACATTTATTTCTGGCCGTTCTCTCCTTCTACCAGGTGGCACTCATTCTAGCATTCTTTTTTAGATAGAATTATACCCTATTTCCTGTCAGCGCTAACTTGACGGTTGCAATTCAGTGGTGGTAAAATCAGAAAAACTCTCAACTCAAATGACGTGACGTAATACGAGTATAAGATTTAAATGACATGTTTTCTTTAAGTTAGAGTAAGTTACTAATTTCAGTATTATCTTAGCTCAGTCTTGAGAATGACAGTATTGCTGGCGAAACGGGTCCATGTATTTTAAATTTAACTTTTGGTGAATAGATTCTATTTAATAGAGTTCTACATTAACAAAATTAGAGTTATTTTTTAATATGACTGCAAAATACTACTTTATATATATATATATATATATATATATATATATATATATATAATTATTCTGTACGTGTGTTTGTCACTAAACTCCTCCTAAACGGTTGGACCGATTTTGATGGAATTTCTTGTGTGTGTCTGATGGGTCCCTCGATGGTTTAGATTCATAATTGGACTCTCTAAAACAATTAGGTATAGCAGCTCATCTGAAGTGAAAATTGAAAAATCGCTCTAGCGGTCACATTTTTCGATGTTTCACAATGAAACTCAGTATATCATATTAAAATAAACCGAAGTGGGTATTGTCCAAAAATGAAAGAAATCCGACAATTAAAAGTGGAGGTTTACCTGAAGTCCGGAATTAAAAACTGTCTCTACGACTGGACCGATTTTGATTAAAGTTTTATTTGTGTTTGAGTGGATCCCTGGATGGTTCAGATTCACAATTGGACTCGATAGATGGCGCTGGATCGGGTTATAGGATTTTTTTTTTTAATGTCAGATGTGAGTCATCTGCATATCGATATATTCCATGCGACAACAATGTGACATCATGCACGCTTCTTGAGCCACAACAAGATGGCTGTGAGAGGTTTTCTTGCGAACTTACTTAATACTTAATACAGGCTTTCTACTTTACAGCAGTTTGCCTTTAATTCCTGCCTTCCAGAGATTCCTATCTTCCCATTGTCCATCTTCCATACCCCTCTTCATCATGGCATCATATATTCCCTCATACCATGCTCTTCTACTTCTCCCCCTCTTCCTTCTGCCTGGTACCATCCAATCCAACACCTGTTTAGGCCACTGGTCTTCCGACATCCGTTGTACATGTCCATACCACTGTAGAGCTCTCTTTGTTATCCTATCGATACAGTTACTTGTGCATCCATTTCTTGTCTGATATATGTATTTCTAATATGTTGTAATGTTGTAGCCTGGATATTCTCATACTTCTCCGTAATCCATCCATTTCTGTCGCCAAGATTCTTTTCTGCATCCTTTCATTTATTGTGCAGCTTTCTGATCCATATGTAAGTATACTTTCTATTATTGTCTGTATTATCTCTTTTTTTTTGTTTTTCTGGTCAAATTTCTATTCCATAAAAGACCATTCAGCGATCTAATCGCCTTCCTTGCACAATTTACTCTGTTAATAATATATTTTTCACAAGTACCAGATTTATCTATTATAGATCCAAGATATTTAAATTCTTCAACACGTTCAATTATCATATTATTGATTTGTAGGTCTTTTGAATTTCCTCCGATTACCATATATTCTGTTTTAATATAATTTATCTTCAGTCCACCTATCTCAAATGCATTGATCAACTTTCTAATAATATATTCTATATCTTCTTTATCTTGTCCTATTATAATCTTGTCATCGGCGAATAAGATAATAAATTGTGCAATAAATGGCAATTAATGTTGATTCCCATTCCCCGACATGACTTATTCCATTTCATTAATACATCTTCTAAATATATCTTGAACAATGCTGGTGACATCCCGCATCCTTGTCTTAATCCTTTTGTTGTATCAAATTCTGAGGATACTCTATTTCCAACCTTAAATACTTGCTTTACAATCATACATTATTTTTATAAAATGTATAAGAGATTTAGGTATTCCAAATTCATCCATCGCCACCCAAAGCTTGTTGATGGGTCTTGCGAACTTATTTATTAATATCTAATTATGTCTTAATTAGTGAATTTTATGGTAAAAAGTAACTTATATTTTTATCGTCCTGCCATGACAAGAGAATTGAACGTCTCTCGGAAACTTTGCGTTATGGAGAAAAACCGATATCATATTTGAATTTAGGAGAAAAAAATACTATCAGAATCATATATTTTTCTTTCTGAGACAAAAAAAAATATTTTTTTGTTGCTCAGTGTTATTATTATTTTAATTACTGAGATTGGCTGGAGGAAACCCTCAGTGATGAGGAAAATTATTATTTTTAGTAGTAGTAGTAGTAGTAGTAGTAGTAGTAGTAGTAGTAGTATTAATTATTAAAACTTAAGTCAAAATTATCCATATAAAATGCGTTGTTATGTAAAATACTATCATGCATTGTTTTTTATGACCAAAGCTGTCTGGATATGTCGCTTTTATATTGATTTTTTTTTTTAATTTCAAAGTTCCTGATCGATGATGGCTTTCGTTATAGTAGAGCTGTTTATACGTATGTCTAAACGTATTGAAGGAATATTTTGTAGGTGAAATTTCCCTCCGCGAAGGTACCTACTTATTATAAGCTAATAAATCAAGATTCCCAGATCTCGGAGTGCAGACATAAATAAGCAATAATTATATCCCTAA
Organism: Diploptera punctata; assembly: GCA_030220185.1. Lineage (NCBI taxonomy): Eukaryota > Metazoa > Arthropoda > Insecta > Blattodea > Blaberidae > Diploptera > Diploptera punctata. Next base: position 1,113,869 of record JASPKZ010006831.1, on the reverse strand, counting down.
ATACATTAATTTCAATATCAATACAGAATGAGAAGTTTATTGTTTATTTATCAATAGGCTATACGAGTTTTCTTTTTGTCAAATCTACGACGTTAGTATATAAAAAATAGGCTAATCTCGTTTATATTATTTTTCCTCTAACCATAACTTAAACTCTGGATAGCATTGTAATCTGTTGCTCAATTAGGTCATCTCATCACTTCACGTCATACTTTATTTCCACTTCTCGCAACTGGATTTCCGTACCACAGGAAATCAGGGGCTGCCGGACGTTAGAATAATTTAACAGGAATCTAAATTTATATTTGCTTTAAGTTTGGTTTACAATTTTCTTGGCGCTTAGGCCTGCATAATGTGCATGTGTCAATTGGTGTTTCTTGTCAAATAATAATAATAATAATTATTATTATTATTATTATTATTATTATTATTATTATTATTATTATTATTATTATTATTATTATTATTATTATTATTATTATTATTATTATTATTATTATTATTTATTATTATTATTATTATTACTATTATTCCCTCTTGTCATCCCGGCTTCTCTAAAAAAAGGGTCAATAAAATATATAAAACTGTTATTACCCCAGTTATATATATGGATGCGAAACGTGGACTTACTTTAACGGAGATGAAAAGATTACGAGTAAGTTATTTGAGAATAAAGTTCTGATGAAATTTTTTGGACAAATGAGAGATGAACAGACATGCGTATGGAGAAGACTACATAACAGTGAGCTAAATGATCTTTATAGAAAATCAGATATAATAAGAACAGATAAGCTCTTATCTGGGCAGGATGTATGGAACGAATGAGGAATGAAAGAGGGGCACGGGAACTTTTGTAGGGAAACCAGAGGGAAAGCGCCCAGTTGTTAGGGCAGGAATGAGATGGGAGAATAACATTAACCATGATTTGAGGGAAGTGCATTGTACAGGAGATGATTGGAAAACATTAGCTCAGGATAGGGATGTATGGAGGGTTTATGTACGTGCGGCCATGCTCCTAAGGGTTCGATAGTGTCAGTGAGTTAGTTAGTTAGTTAGTTAGTTAGTAAGTTAGCCTGAGATGAGCAAGACATTGAAACTTAGAACAAAAACTTATGTCGATGGAAATGGATTTCTTGAGAGAGCAGCAAGATGTTCAAAATTAGAAAAAATAAGAAATACTATCATACGAGAAAAAAATGAATATTAGATATTCAATAGTAGATTATAGGCTATAAGATATAAGCAATTAAATTGGAATGAAAGAGGGGCATGTAAACTTGTAGAAAAATCAGAGGGAAAACGACAAGTTGTTAGTCCAAGAATGAAGAATGAGGTGAGAGAATAACATGATTTGAGGAAGTAGATTTATCAAGGCATAATTATAAAGCATTAGCTCAGGATAGGGATGTATGGAGGACTTATGTCCGTGCGGCGATACATCTAAGGGTTCGATAGTGCCAGTGAGTTAGTTAGCCTGAAGGAACGAGTTAATTGAAGAGTATAACACAACTTTTGAAGGTGTGTGTACAGAATGGTTAGGATCTACTCTGTGTTTAAGGTATCAGCACGAAGTTTATAATAAGCAGCACAATATAACTTACTGATACTCTGCCTGATAACCTCTTCAACTGACCAGGAGGGGGGAGGAGGGGACCACTTCACATGTTTCCAGGCTTTCTGTCTAAATATCTGAATTTGGTACTCATCGCTTTCAATTATACTTAGGTATATTCCATTACTTCTGTCAATCCCATGGTCTATATCTGGAGCTTCTGACTAAAGTTCATGAGGTCCCTATTTCGATTCCCGCTGACTGCACATATAGGCATATTCTTCCTTAAAGATAATTTATTCCTGTGGTCGCCCATGGTTGGAATTTCGGTTCTCTATCATTTATCAACAAACATATTTTCTGTATAACACAAATCTGCCTTTCAGGCGCCCCAACCTCAGATTTGAGTTACAATTTATTTTGACTGCAGTTCTTGAAGTCCCGAATTCGATTCCCAGTTATACCATAGGAATTTTTCCTTAACCATTAAATTGACAAGGTATCCTGTAGGATACATCAATTAATTTAATTAAGTTAATAGTTTTAATGAAACAAAAGAAAACAAACCAGTAGGTATTACTTAAATTTGAGTCGAATTAAACAATATACGGAGGGGCAAACTCGGTTAATTTCGTGACGCGGTTAATTTCGTTATACTTTTTCTTTCGTTTGAAACGAAGTTGTACTGGCAAGAAAAACAAATTATTTTTCTGTTTCATAGATGGCAGAAAGTCTACTTCCTTGATGTGTTTTCATATTTGTAATAACGGTGTTCCTTGGGTGTATTTTATGTTAACTTGTAGAGGAAGTGTTTTCATTTATGATAGCAGTTGTTAGATTCACTTGTCTGTGTTAGAAGAACATTCTTGAGTAGATATTCTTCGACACTAAAGGTGAACCATGGAAACAATTCGAAAATATATGTTGTTACACGAAAAGTGTCAAGGATTGACTCTTTATAAATGGGACTTCAAATACTTTGAATGTAACATGGAGAGTGATTAAAAGTTTGCTACGAATTTCCTCTAATGCTATCACGAAATTGCCCGAATTCTTCAAACCTCGAGAAAAAAATAGATATATAATCTATGTCCATATTAATAATAAAATAAAATATATATTCGACAACTCAGTATATATTTCATTCATATATCCTTAACTTTAATATTCATAAGACTCTAACTACAAATTTTCATAATTTTAAGATATAAATAGTCTAAAAACATAGTTTCACGAAATTAACCGAGTTTGCTATATCTAATGATAACAGTGGTGCGTGATCTCGTTTTCACGTCGGTCCGCCACATTTAAATAACAGATTCCAGAAAATTACAAATGCCGGAGTGGTCCCCTAGTGTCCACTAGTAAAATTATTCCAATAAATTTTTCAAAATTCTAAATTTAAATCAGAACAGCTAAATCCGAAAGAGCCGTTTCTGATTGGAATGTCGACTTGGCTTCCCGCTCTTGCCCTTCTGAGGGTTGGCGGCGTCTGTGGTGGTGGCGGTCTTCCTGTTGGCGTGCTTGGAGTGACGGCTTGAACATCAACTGGATCAACTAGTAGTAGTAGTAGGACTTTATTAGACAAAAAGTAAGATATTTACAATATTATTTACAAATATGGGTCGCACGGGCAGTAAGCCGTACGTGCTGTTGACAGTCCGTTACAATAAAGTAATAATTGGTACTAGTGTAAAGAAAAATAAACAAAAACAGCAATAACATTACAATTACATAAAGAAAACACAATAATATTACAATTAAGTAATAACACAATAGCAATAACATTACAATTACATAAAGAAAACACAATAATAATATTACAATTAAATAATAACACAATAGCATTATACACTAAAAACAACTGGATCAACTATGATGACGGCGTCTACAAGGCTTGTTAATGTCCGATCACTGGATCTATGTCTCCTGATCTGCGTCCGGCCTGCGCTGGGGATGGGAAAAATCACTCATCATCAACGACGAAATACCATATATCAAAAGAGCTGAAGAGGGAAAGATAGCCCTAAAGTAGCTGGAGGATGGTAAAATGGACAGATTTGATATCCCTTCCCAATTGTCGAGGACGCTTCCAGAGAACTGGAGGTTTCCTCGACGAGATTTGAGGGAGAGTCAATATCTGGGAAGTTTTACTACTTCCATAACGCTGTCATGTCATGTGTACAACACAAGTGAAGGTGCTCAAGAAACACAAATGTGATCTAAAATTAAAACAAAAGATATTGGGAGATTGAAAATATAACAAAAAATACATTTGAATTTAAAGAATTGTATCAAAAATGTAACTTTGAAATTGTAATAACCTTGTAAAACATTTTGATAAGTAAAGTGTAGTACCGCTTCTCCTTTATGGCCGCAATTTGGCAAAACACAAAGGTCAAATTTGACCGAGGTCCCGGGACCGACTATTTCGACCAAGGCTTTCTGCGGTTTCCCCTGGTACAAGAACAAATGCTGAAATATATCAAAAAGACCGCCGCAGCGGCATTAGTTACAAAATAATTCTCCAAATAACATCGAAAACAAATTTAAAGGACGATTCAAGTTCCTTAAGGCTTTTACCTTCAGATCAACAATACAACCCCAACATCGTCTCCTACGGGCACAAACGCCGGCGCTTGCCGCTGCTGTCATCTGCCATTTTTACACATACATTAAATCAAAATATAAATCATCCGGGGCAAATGGACATTGTCTTTGTACCCGGAGCAGCACATACAGTGGGTCGAAGAAATTGCTCACCACCCGTCGTTTTAATAACGGGTCGCAGGGCTTTTTCACCTTAGTCTTTAGTCTTTAGTGTTTTGGTAATTTAAGGGTTAAAGATGATTTTGTTGTCGAATTTGTTACATTTAGGTTTAAAGAGTCTTCTAATGTTTATCATCTATCAACAATCATATTTTCCGTATAGGCCTAATGCAACTCCGTCTTCCAGGTGTCTCAGAATTGGGTTACAATTTCTTCTGACTAAAAAACATAAGGACCCTGGTTCTATTCCCGGTCAAAGTACATGCATTTTTCCTGAAATAAATTATTCCTATAGTCGCTCATGGCTGAAAGTTACGTTAAGCTTAGATTTAAGGTGTGTTCTAGTACTTCTGTATCATTTATCATAAGTAATCTCACGAGTGATTTCCAAATCATCTATAAATTCACGAAGTTACGAGTGAATTTATATAGAGGATTTGGAAATCAGGAGTGACATTTGTTAACACTATTTAACGAATAAAATTAAGCTGTTTACTCAAAAATCATTATTTAAATATAGTTAGCCATAAAAAAGATTGTAAATTAGCAATAAAGTTATATATAAAAAAATATATATTTTAAAATATTTATATATTTAATGTAAATGGCAATGTTTGAAAACAAATCAGAAATTGTTGGTTATGTTTCATTCCTTTATTCTCTGCAACTTGATCATTCTATTTATTGCCAAATAGGATCGCAATCAGCGATAACTCACTGGATCACAATATTGAAGAATGCATCCTAGTGGAGAAAAAATGAAACACATCAAATTGTATGTTATACAAATTATAACCAATGTTATAGGTTAATAATTTATTTTTTTAATAATTAACTCAGTAAAATCATTATTTAAAAGCACAATTATTGAACACACAATTATCAAATGTGTAGTTCGAAGGAATATGTTCATTATTTGCTATAATCAATGTATTTAATTGGAGAGTCAGCCACTGCAAAATAATGCTCCTACCTGATCAGAATATTAAAAAGGACGAGCTTTATTTATCACAAAAGCAGGAGCTGGTAAAGAGAAATCGATAAATAGCTAGGTGAAACACGACTGTCATTGATTGTAAAATAAAATTAATTGTAACAAGATTCGTCATTCTTTCCCATTTGGGGCATGAGTTCAATAGTCAACAATAATTTATATTCGATATAACGTAACTTCAGAAGCATGGGTTACAATCTCTTCTGACTATATTTTTGTGAGGTCCCTGATTCGATTCTCTCTCACACCATAGGAACGTTTTTCTTAAAACGAAATATTCCTGTGTCGTCTACTACAGTTACGGTTATTTCCCTATAGATGTCAGCGAGTGACATGTGATTAGTACATCGCCTCGAGGAAACATCAAGCAGGAAATTAAGTTATTACTTCGATGGAAGGATATCGGTTAAATTTTGCTCAGATATATTTTATTTAGACTTGAGGTTCTTCTACGAACCTGAAAATCTTCAGATTCGGGACCCATGGAAGACTTGTCCCTTGGATTTTCCCATCGTAAAAATCTATCAGCTCCGGCCGGGTTTGAATTCGCCCCTCGAGACTAGAAGCAAGGAACACGACCATTAGACCGCTGCCGCCGCGCCGATTAGGCATATATACTGTAATCAACGTAAGTTATATATTATATAGAACAAAAAATTATGTTGATGGAAATGAATAACTTGAGTAGAGCAGCAAGATGTTCAAAATTGAAAAAAAAAAAGTCATATGATTTTTTTTTTATTTTCAATGCCCCAGGTTGTCATTTTCGATATTTCTGGTGTTCTCTCCTGGCATTGGCGTAATTGTAGCTCACTTCTGAGGTTGGGACGCCTGGAAGGCGAGGTTACGGCTGCCTCGATGATATGATGGGTGATGATGTCGATAGTGGCACGCCAGAAGAGTCCTTACTTCTAAATTTAATCTAAGGCGAATATGACGATTAAGGTGGCCATATGATGTTCGGGAACCATTTGGGCCTTAAAGTTTCCTGACATTTGTCTTACAAGTGGGGAAAATCCCCGAGAAAAAAAAAACAACCTCACAAGGAAACGTGTCCCGATCGGGGATCGAACCCGTGACAAGACAGCATGCTACCTCGAGACAACAGCGGTGGACATACGAAAAATAAAATAAAATAAAAGATATACTCAATAGTGGATTACATAAGATATAAGCAATTAAATTGGTATGGGCATGTATGACGAATGCAGAAAACATTGGAATGGTGTCCACCTGGAAGAAGAAAGAAAGGAAGACCTCGAAACTCATGGATGCAAGGAACAAGAACTGGAATGAGAACAAGAGGACTGGAGGACATGAAAGAGAACGAGTGCAGAAGGAAAATACAACTTTATGCACAGAAAGATGTAAAATATGTGTGTATATACATAGGACTATATAGCCTAGCTCACTGGCACTATCAAACCCGTAGGTCCATGGCCTCGCGGACATAAGCTCTCCATACATCCCTATCCTGAGCTATTGTTTTCCAATCATCCCTGTTCAATCAACTTCCCTCAAATCATAGTTAATGTTATTCTGCCACCTCATTCTTGGTGTACCAACTGGGAGTTTTCCCTCTGGCTTACCTACAATATATACCTACAATAAGCCTAATATTGTAATTTCCATTTGCGGTGTTTGCTAGATGTATCAAAGAAATTATGATTTCTTTAAATATTTTCATGAGAACTACTTCTAAATAACTACTTCAATGATTTCATTCCTTCGGAATCTACTGAAAGTAGAACCTCCACCTCTTTCAGCTATCACCTTCAAAGGATTTTAACGTGTTCCTAATGAAGTCTATGGAGAAATATTGATGTTTGACTGGTTTGTACCTGGGAAATAGTGTAGAAGCTATTATTCCAGTTTTATTGTAGCTTGTTGGATCATGACCGCCATGTTGTGGCATAAAAACAAAAATTCCAGGATGTGTTATTGCACGCCATTGTAAATCAGCGCCGAGTTAACACACTCAGGGAAATTTATGTCTAATAAACCTTCTCTCTTTTCATGACTTGATGGCAGACCTGGCGACAACAGTATCAGGGTGGTCAGACATTCAACTGACACTAACAAAATCTATATGCCTGTAGGCTAATTCATTTCAAATTATAGAATATATTTCCCACAAGTTAATTAATTTATAGACGGTTTAACATCTAAAATCATATCGTGTCTAACTTACTCTCTGACACAATCAAACCCGTGGGTTCATGGCCTCGCGGTCATAAGGTCTCCGTACATCCCTATCCTAAACTAATGTTTCCTATCATTCCCTGTATAATTTACTTCCATCAAATCATAGTTAATGTTATACTCCCACCTCATTATTTGCCTACCTTCTGGGCATTTTCCCTCTGGTTTTCCTACAAGGAGTTTCCATGCCCGTCCCTCATTCTCCATTCGCGCCACATGGCCTGTCCATCGCACTCTACGAGACTTAAATATTATTCTAATGATATCTGGTTTCCCGTAAAGATCAAGTAAATCACTGTTTTAATCATAATATTATTTTTCGTAGGTATTTGAATTCAGTCACTTCTTCAAACTTTCCTCGTTTGTAAATAACTGCCCATTTCCATTATATAATATCCTATTTTGGAAAATCGCTGAGAGAGAAAATTCGCAGCTCTGTTATTAGGGAAGAATTAGGGAAGAATGTGAAATTGAACCTATAAACTAACTAACTAACTAACTCACTGGTTCTATCGAACCCGCTGATTCATGGCCGCGCGGACATAAGCTCTCCATACATCCCTACCCTGAGCTAGTGTTTTCCAATCATTCCCTGTATAATCTACTTCCCTCAAATCATGAATGTTATTCTCCCACCTCATTCTTGGTCCACCAACTGGGCGCTTTCCCTCTGGTTTTCTTACAAGAAGCTTCCATGCACGTCTTTCATCCCCATTCGTGCCACATGTCCTGCTCATCGCAGTCTACTATATTTAACTGTTCTTAATACGTATGGCTTCCTATAGGCCTACATATCATGTAGCTCACTATTATGTAGTTTTCTGGACTATTTAACTCATGCCACAAATGGGAGTCAATGACCAATCACGTTACAATTATTTTTTATTTACAACCAATCACAGTCGTGTTCCGCCTAGAATTTACCAACTAGAGTTTATCATAATAAAGAAAGCACCTCCTTTTTAACATTCTGAATAGGTCATAGCATTATTTTGCAGTGACTGACTCACCAAGAAATACGGCATCAGATATATATATATATATATATATATATATATATTATATTGCATGAATGTCAACACATACCATGCGGGAGTTAATATAAAAACATTTGTAGCAATTGATTATACCACCAAAAAAAGAAACCATTGTTTGCATTTTCTTAAATGTATTTTTTCCCAGAAAAATATAATTGTCATATTTACATCATAGGACATCAGAAATGAATTAATATACAGTTTGGTGTGTTTCATTTTTTCTCCACTAGAGTGCATTCCTTTGTCAATAAATAATATGATCTGGTTGCAGTGACGAACAAAAGAAGCAAACGAAGCGTACCAATCATTTCTCATTTGTTTTCAAACATCGCCGTTTACATTAAATATATAAATATTTTAAAATAACTATAGTTAAATAATGATTTGTGAGTAAACAGCTTAATTTTGTTCGTTAAATAGTCCTAACAAACGCCACTCTTGATTTCCAAATTCTCTAGATAAATTCACTCTCCACTTCGTAAGTCGTGAATGTATCGATAATTTAAAAATCATTCGTGGCATTACTTATGATAAATGGTAGAAGACTAAATAGGAACGATCACATAGATAGAACAGAGAACAGTAGATTAGTGAAGAAAGTATGTGATTGGACACCTCAGTAGAAAAAGCCATTAGGAAGACCGCAACTACGATGGAAGGACATCACAATACTCCAGACCTGAAGTGAATGAACACGCAACAAGCTCCCAGCTTTCATGCGTAGAGGAAGAAGAAGAAGAAATTATTATTATTATTATTATTATTATTATTAAGTTATTATTAGTGTGTATTTATGCTTTTTTTTATTGTGAATGGGTCCATGTAGGACTAAGCAAAGTACTTCGATGCGTTTCCTTTTACTCCACATATCCTTCTTTTTTTGACTAAGGGCTTCCTCTCTTCTGTCCAAGATGTTCCTTTTTTTTTTTTTTTGAGTTTGTCCTCTTGGTCAACCTGTAATTTTTGTACCTTAATTCTAAAGATAGTTCTGTTTATAGGTCTATCTTCTTGAGTAATTCCTATCAATTTTGTCCTTTTTTACTTCACTAATCGATTTTATAGTATCCACTAGTGCTTTACTTCTATTTTCACAGAATTCTAATATTTGTTTTGAAAATGTATTTGGTCCATTCGTTTAATCTAGTATATAAAAATGTTTGTTCGTATTTTATGCGCTGCCATACTGTTCATCTGATTGTGATGGTGCTTTTTGCAAAATGTTCAGGAGATTCCCGGGATGAACATAGACTATAAGAGAGGTGTGATATTCAACTCCTCCACCCTTAAAAATCACCCTTTGTAGTAAAAAACGTGAAAAAGTCCCTTTTTTACGCTTTAATGGCTTACGCTGCCTATAGGCCTACCATAACAAATACACAAAATTAATAGCCTATAGGCCTACACAGAATTGTCAATATCTCAAAAAACTCTACAAAAACGTCCACGACAGTATATGTCTATCTTTTACGGATAAGCCTAACTCACAATAACCATTTTTGCCTTTCATTTATGCCAAGAAGATTGGGATAAGTAGATTCCCGGGCAAGCATAACAGCGCACGGCTGGTATTCTTTTACGGATAACTCAAAATAACTAATTTTGGCTTTCAACTCATTTTTGCCAAGTACACCAGGATACGTAGATTCCCGGGCAACGCCGGATAATCAGCACGGGGTATCTAAAAATAATTAGGATATGGCTTTACATATAGTGATTGCTTGAATATTAAATTTTGGAAGATGGCATTTTATTTACTATTCGAATTGTATGAAAGGTAGTTTGGAAATATAATTAATTAGTTTATTGGTTGTTTTAGCTGCAATAACGAAGTGAGCAAATTTATAATTATTTTTTCCTTTTACTTATTCAACTAAACATAAAAACACAAATTTCGTCTTTCAGCTAATTTATGCCAAGAAGATCGGGATAAGTAGATTCTTGGGCAACGCCGGGTAATCAGTACGGGGTAACTAAAAATAATAACGATATAAATAAATAGGCCTAATTATTTTTCCTTTTTACATTTTCAATTAAACGCATAAAACCCATTATCGTTTATTTAGGCGTAGCAGTGCACGACGGGTATTAGCTAGTATGTCCATAAAATTGTAACTATCACTATGATTGTCTGTATATATTTTATTATATTGTTGTTATTATTATTCGTATTATTATTATATTTTATTAGTATTATTATTATATTATTATTATTATTATTAGTATTTTATTTACGTATCATACTGTCAGAAGGAAGATATTAATATTAAATTAAATAGATTTTACAGAATGTGTGGCACTATAAGACGGACATGAAAAAATAAAACTTGAGGAGCGCACAACTAAAACTTTACAAAATTATGGCAGTGCCTGTCTTAAACACATGCCAGTGAAAATTGGGACTGTTAATCGTTCAACAGAAGGAAAATAGAAACTGCAGAAAATGAAGTCCTACGTTCAAGTAGCAGGGTGTGACATTTTGGACAAGAAAGAAGTGAGGATATTAGGAAGGATTTAAATATTTGTTAATTTACAAATAAGAATTGAAACATGAGAAGCAACTGGCATGAACATGTCAAGAGAATGCCTACAGATGAATCCCTCAGCTGTTACTAAAGTACAACCAATAGGACAGATAATGTGGACGCCCATTTACTACATGGGAGGATTCATTAAATCCCACTTGATGTGAAAACAGGTCAAAAGGCCTAATTTCATGAATCAGAAGAAGAAGAGATTTATTATTATTATTATTATTCTTGTATTATTATTATTGTTGTTATTATTATTATCATTATTATTATTATTATATTATTATTATTTATTTATTATTATTATTATTATTATTAGTATTATATTTATTATTATTATTATTATTATTATTATTATTTTCATTACTATTGTGAAAGTTAGAGTACATACTTTATCCGCCTTCCTTTTGCTAAACCTGCATTTAAAAAGAAATATAACTGGAAGGCTGTGACACTCCCTGTGAAAATTGATTCTAATAAAATGCCAAAAACTTTCAATCATGATTGCCTTGGAGCTAGTACTAGCTATTTGTGAAATCGAGTGAAGAAATTCGTACTCCTTGGTGGCAAGGCGAAAGAAGAAGAGTAATAATAAATTAATGACAGAGGACCTGGTCCAATGCACTGTCCACTAGCCCACCCTAACTCACCCCGAGCTATCACGATCTACAACTAAATTTCAATAGAAGGTAATCAATTTTCATTTTGTGACAGGTGTATTCTGATAGCCCCTTGTTTCATTTACTCCCCGGTAACAGTCTATAAATCATTATCTTTCGTACGAATCTAATAACTGAGACCAACATTTCTCCATAAATGTTTTCTTTATTCTCTTTTAAGTTTCAGTTCTATACTGTATCCGAGCTACGTTCCAGTTGTACTGTAAACAAACTTGCATAAGGTATTATTCCTCTGTCTCTGTCTTTTGGTGCTACTTTTACTCGCCATATGGCTGAATAGTATATGAAAGTGTCGATGATAGAATATATTTCATAGGTTTTGGAGAAAGCAGTAAGAAATATTGAAGTGAACAAAAATGGAACAATTTTTAATAGGTTAATGCATTTTCTAGCATATTCAGATGACCTTATATTTGGACATTCTACAAAAGTAGTGGAAGAAGCATAAAAATAACTAAAGCAAGGGTCTTGGAAGACAGGATTAGTCATAAATGAGGATAAAACAAAATATATTAGATTAGATTAGATTTATTTAGCCTGGTGGAGTTAAGGCCATGTGGCCTTCTCTTCCACTCACCAGGACAAACATATATTACATCAGAATATAACAATCTCAATTAACTCTAATATTAAATACTAAGTAAAAATTTGATCAAAAAGATAATATCTATTATATTACGATCTATAATGCAACCAGTTAATGTTAGTTAAAATTAAGACTAAAACTAATAATAAAATGTATACTAGCTAGACATATTAAATTGTCCCTGTCTAATGTATATATAAAACAAATGAAAACTATGAGATACAGAAAACTAATTTTACGATTATACAATATTTAAAACAAAACAAAAGAAAATATTTGTTAATCATAATATTATTTTCATAAATAATTAAATTTATTAATTGTTAAAAGAATACTATCAGTGAGGTGTATAAGTTAGTTTGTTATTAAATAATTCTTTAGTTTGTTTTTGAAGGATGTTATAGTTTGACAGTCTCTGATATAGGGCGGAAGGGAATTCCATGTTTTGGTAAGCGAGACCGTAAAAGATAATGAATAATATACAGTGTGATGAGGAGGGATATAAAGGACAATGTGCTGATGGGATCGAGTGTCAAGATTATGTGTATCGGATAGTCTGATGAAGCGGCGTGATAAATAATTAGGCGATGATGTGTGAAGTATTTTATATGAGTAGAAGTAAATCCAATCTCATATATGGTCCTAGATACTAATAAAATTCATATCAAATTCCGTTGAGGTGAATAGACAGACATAAGATGAAAGTTAAAAATTAAAATGTACCTGTTTGCAGGTGCCGTAGTCCTTAACTTTGTTAAAATGGTGTAGCCTATGTAAAATATTAACTGGAGGCCTTCCGGAAGTTAAGTTCCATCATCAGCAGGATGTTCTTCTGCTACTCGTCGTAAACAACAACGAGTAGCAGAAGATCATCCTGCTGATGATGGAAGTTAACTTCCGAAAGGCCTCCACTTAATATTTTATATACATCATTTTAACAAAGTTGAGGACGACGGCAACTGCCAACAGGTACATTTTAACTTTTATCTTAGTCTTAGATGGTCAGAAATTTGAGAAAGTTGATGGTATTAAATACCTGGGTTCTCTAATTACGTCAAAGCATTAATTAAGTGCAGAGTTTCGAGAAAGGATTACAATGGACAATGGATGCTTATTTGCATTAAAACAAGTTTTTAAGTCAAGAACAATAAGTAAACCAATACTCCATGGTGCGACAGGCCCTGTAGGATAGCAACAATTAAAACATATAAAACAATATTGAAACCATAGTTATGTTCGGAAATGAAACATGGACATTACCAGAAAAATGTAAGTGCATGTTAAATACATGAGAAAGAAAAATATTAAGGAAGATATATATATATATATATATATATATAGCAGTATATATAAGAACAAGATATAGGTTATGAAGCATTAGAATGAACCAGGAATTGAAATAATTATATAAGGATTTAGATATGATAGGAGATATTAAAGAAAGGGACTGGAATGGGTAGAGAAAGGGACTGGAATGGGTAGGACATGTGCTGTGGATGGAGCAAGAGAGGGGTGCAAGAAAGATTTTAGAAGGGAAACCGGAACGAAGAAGAAAGGTTGGAAGACAGAAACCAAGATGCTTAGATAAGGTTGAAGAAGATTCGAGACAAGGTTAAAAGGTGGGGACAGAAAGCTAAAAATAGAGAAGAACGAGCAGATGTTATGAAGGAGGCCAAGGTTCTTAGAGGACCGTAGAGCCGAAGGAAGAAGATATATAGGCTATATATATCGTATTTTACGGAAAATAAGACTAAATACACGATAAGATGATGCCAATAATAATTAGTAACTTTAATTTCTTATTTATGTATGATAATAAATTATAGGCTATATGCGCTTATTTAATTAGACGTGTAAGCTTTTTCCATGATGTCGATATGAATAAAAGAACTTCGGGTAATGTTAACCCCTTTTTTTAATTTGTTGTTTATCTTCATTTAATTAAGGGATTTGATTTTTGTTTAATTACAATGTTTATCATTAGTGTTGTACCTATGAAATAGCATTGCTATTTTATTCAAATATTGAAACATCTTCATAATTTATAAACTTTTTTACATTACAAAAAAGGTCCACTTTATTCACCATATTCGGATAAAGTGGACCCCAGAGTCCACCTTAGCTTTTAGTCCATTTTTAAGTTTATTTACGCTATTAATTTATACAGACAGGCACAGATTAATCTGAAAATATTTATGACTGATCATAATTAAAAAGCGTTGATATTTATTTAATGTTTTGAAAAATTATAGTTGATTATAACATTCACACGTCATTCAATGCAGAAAGCGACGGTCACAAGGATATGAAATAAAATTAATTAAGTGAATGTTTTTTTACAGATATCATCCTCATTGATAAAATATACGTATTCGTGTAAAGTGGACCCAGGTACTCGTGGAGGGTCCACTTTAACCGAATTCCTTTGTAATGTTTAATTATTTTATACAGCCAATATGTCACATAATATCAACCAAACCCGTCAGTATATTAAAACAGCATCTACATATTATAATATATTTAGGAGTTTTTTCAACATTTGTAATATTCAATAGCAGAAATTAAGAATTGATTCTTAGCATGAAAAACTTTTAAAGGTATAATTTTCATAAATATCACAAATAAACCCTTCTTCGCACAAAGAATAAAATAATCTGACCTTGGACCTGTCAAAGTTGATGAGGGGAAGAGGTTAAACTATTTTCTGTTCGAGGGCAGCACCAATTAAAGAAGATATTAACAGGATCCACTCAAACAGGAGGGTCCACATTACCCGAACTTCCCTATATATATATATATAACTTATATCCTTTATTTATAATTCATTTAGGCCTATGAGCATAATATATGCTCAATATTAACTCACCTGTAAAGTCTGTTATTTTCACCATATCCTCAATGGCTAATGTTGGATATGATTCACTAGACTGTTTAAATTGTAAATATTTAGTTACCTACTTACTCACTTACTTACTCACTGGCACTATCGAACCCGTAGGTTCATGGCCGCGCGGACATAAGCTCTCCATACATCCCTATCCTCAGCTAATGCTTTCCAATCATTCCCTGTATAATCTACTTCCCTCAAATCATAGTTAATTTTATTCTCCCACCTCATTCTTGGTCTACCAACTGGGCGTTTTCCCTCTGGCTTTCCTACAAGAAGCTTCCATGCACGTCTTTCATTCCCCATACGTGCAACATGTCCTGCCCATCGCAGTCTACGAGACTTAACTGTTCTTATTATATCTGGCTTCCTATAAAGACCATGTAGTTCACTGTTATGTAGTCTTCTCCATTCACCTGTCTGCTCATCTCTCTTTGGTCCAAAAATTCTCCTAAGTACTTCATTCTCAAATACTTGTAATCTCCTTTCCTCCCTTAAAGTAAGAGTCCATGTTTCGAACCAATATAATATGACTAGTAGAATAATAGTTTTATATATTTTCAGTTTAACGTTTTTTAAAAGGAGTTGGGACTTCAAGAGTCTCTGTAATGCTTAATAGCACGCATTTCAAAAATTGAGCCTATGTTTAATTTCTTTGTGCATCTCATTCCTACTTGTGATTATTGTTCCTAGGTATTTGAATTCAGCCACTTCCTCAAAATTTTCCTCATTTGTCATTAGCTGTCCATTTCCACAATATAATGTATTTCTACGTGTGACCATATATTTAGTTTTATTGATATTTACTTCCAGTCCTAATTTCTTAGTGTTCCTCAATAGTGTGTGCGTGTTGTCCTTTAGTATCTCCTCGCTATCGGCCAATAATAGGCCTACTACATAATCAGCATAAACTAACAGCTTATTATTACCATTGAGTTGTAAACCTTCCTCATTCTCTAAAGATTTGATGGCATGCTCTAGTACAAAATTAAATAGTAGAGGAGATAGTGCATCTCCTTGCTTCAACCCATTCTGGATTTCAAAAGTGTCCGAAAACTGTTTGCCTACACGCACCCTATTCTTTGTGCCATTTAGACACATTCGTATAAGTCTAACTAACTTTTTAGGAATTCCGAACTCCAGCAGGCCCTACTATATAAATTCTCCCTCTTAATTGAATCATATGCTTTTTTATGTCTACATATAGTTGATGTACAGTACCATTATATTCCCATTTATTTTCTAAAATCTATCTTATACTAAAAATCTGATCTGTTGTAGATCTATTTCTTCTAAATCCACATTGATGATCTCCTAGAATGTCATCAATATAGGCCTAGGGAGTAAGTCTGCTTACTAATATATTTGTTAGAATTTTGTACGAAGTTGAAAGTAATGAGATGCCCCCTGTGGTTGTTGCAATCAGTTTTATCTCCTTTCTTATAAATTGGTACGATATTTGATTCTTTCCATTCATCTGGAAGAGCTTCTTTTTCCCAAATCATACTAAGCAGCCAGCATATCCTATCCATCAATTTTTCTCCCCCCTGATTTTATCAGTTCTGCTGGGATCTCATCCGAACCTGATGCTTTGTACATCTTCAATTTTTCAATCGCCATTTCAACCTCTAATGCACTTGGTTAGTTTCATATATCTTCAAAAGATAAGTGAGAAATGAATAGTTGCCCGAAAAGAGATCTAACCAACAAAAATTCGAAAATTGAATTTTCAGTGGATTGGTGATCTATCCGGAGAGTAACACGGCATGCTGGATGTAAAATTTTCCATACTCTCTTCCAGACCTATTTTATTTATTTTTAAAAATTGCCTTTCAAGCAAATAGTGATCTATCTGTAACAAAATGGCGAAAGTTGTTAAGTCAAGTCATGAGTAGCAGTGCTGAAAAATAATTATTGCACTTGTGCAAATTCATCCCACCACATATCCGTGAATTCTAATCAATATCTTAGAGAAATTGAGTGACAATAAGAAACACACAAAGAATGTAACGAAATAACATTAAATGGAATATATATATTGAAAACTGGTTCAGTTAGAATTTTTTCTAGCCGAACTAAGTGTTCAATATGTATTTTCTATTTCTTATTGTAACATTTTAAATTAAATATGGGTTAGATCATTATTCCACTCTATAGACATAGATCTTTTTTTGCACAAAATTCTGTATTAATTTGTCAATATTCAGTCAGTAGCATGTTATTTTGCATTCATATTGGCTGAATATGTTTCCAATAGGATGAGAGATTAAAGTGTATATTAGGCCTATATGATAAAGGTAATAGCCTCAAAATAAACATTATGCTTCCCCCTCCCAACAATTTGTAGTGTGTGGGTTAGATCTCTTTTCGGGGCAACTATTCAAATATAAAATTTCAGAACAAAAAATATAACTTTTCGAAGAAAATATAGGCCTAGTGTTCATACAAAAATAATACTGCATGATACTCCTTTAAAACAGGTTAGAAATTTCAAATATTTAGGATGCGAGGTAACTTATAGGCCTACTAGTGAATGTAAAAATAAACTGCTTCTTTTCAAACAGATATGCGGTACAATAAATATAATGTTGAAAGGAAAAAGAGAAATGAAACTAAAATGAAGTTCTATACGGTGACAGCAATAGCAGTTCTACTATATGGGTCAGAAACTTGAACCATGACACGAAATGACATTAACAAATTGCAGGCTACAGAAATGAGGTTTTTGATATCAGTTAAAGGTTGCACTAGGTTAGATAAATTTAAAAATAAGGACATAAGAAAATAATTATATGTAATAGGCCTATCTCCGTGGCGCAAGCGGTTAGACGCTCGCCTCTCACCACTGGGATCCCGAGATCGAGTCTCGGTTACTTCATGTGGATTTCGTGGTGGTCGAAACGGTTTTTCTCGGGGTTTCTCCCGTTTTCCCCTGCCACAAATTTCATTCCAACATTTCTCCATACCCATCCATTTCGTTTAATTTCATTCATTCGTCCCTTTGACGGTAAGGAGTGGTAGGCCGGCACCCTTGTCATTCACAGACCTCTGTGAATATAGGGGCTTCATCTTATCTCATTTCTCGGCCCGACCCTGAGTTGGGCATGAGTTGAGGATTTTTTTATCATGAGAGAAAAGGATTCATCATTATAGAGATCAATGGATTGAACACCTAGAAAGAATGAGCTACAATTGTAATCCTAGAAGAGTTGTTGATTATAAACCTGAAGGAAGGAGATATTTGGGAAGACCGTGGAAACGTTGGTTGGAGAATATGTGAAGCCGGAACAGGCTTAAGAGCCTAATCCCTGATTGAACAAGAAGAAGCACTCAAGATGAAGTGCGTTATGACATCACCTGAACCCGTTGAACAAATTATACAACAACATTAGTAGTAGTTGAAATGCAGAATATAAAACATTGTTTTGAAAGGTCTTCATATTTTAACCACAGTAAAAGCTCCTTATTCGCGGGGGATATGTTCCGTAAATATGCCGCGAATACAGAAACCGCGAATATGGAATGGTAATTTGTATGGGTAGGCCTATATAGGGGATACGTTCCAAGGTTCCAAAATAAAATATAAATTATCAAAATAAAATCAATTAATGAGGGAGTTTGATCAATTTATATTAGTCACATTCAGTACCGTAAACCAGTTAAGGCGTTTAAAGAGACTATCATGTATGCGGCCGTCGGTCAGTTAACTTGCTTTAGAGCGGGCGCGAACAAACCGCATTTATATTCGGTGCCTAAATATTGTGTTGGCTTAGTATGTCTTGGAGATCATAGCTGGGATGTAAATGTACATTTTCTATTCCTGTTTGACACGTTTAACCTTGATGAATCCCCTTTTATTTTTTAAAATAAAACAACACATGGAATTCGTTCACCCAAACTTGTCTCCAGTCTCCAATGCAGTCGTATTTGTTTTCTCGTTTTTGCGCTGTTCTTTGCGCGTGAGTGAAACCATGGCGAAAGAAAAATATCTCACTGAAGAAGAATTAGTGAATATTTTGTATAATGATGATTCTGGTGACGAACTGATTCGTGAATTAGAAGATTCACAAAGTGAAAGTGAAGATAACTTCCACTTCCTGAAATTGATACGCCGATACCATGTGATGTCAATCACCCAAGTTATTTCACCATCAAATACTACTAGGATATCTCCTTTAGGTATGTACAAAATTTGAATTTTCTAGGACTAATAGTTTGTGAATAATGGTCCATTTTCTGAAGTGCCACGAAAAGGGTAGCTGGGGTATTTAAATGGCTGGCCTGTGGGTTTAAATGCCCTGCTCAGTGCCTGGTACTGAATGTGACTTAATTATTACTGTCAGGCTTAGGCAAGGGCTTAAAGAAGTTAGTAATTTTTTCCTGTTTTGCCGCTTATAAAAGGTATTTCAATTCAGATTGATATTCAGCTGTAAATTCAGCGATAGAATTCCTAATTTTATCTTCGAATTCCTTTATGAATCGTACAGTTGATTCATTAACATTGAAATAGCGTGATATATTACTCGACAACGTTAACTTTCAATGCGGAAAAACTGTGAACTAAATGAATATGGTAAGGGTGAGTACGGGTTGGAGGTCGTAGACCCTTGTCCCAGGTTGCAGTGACAGTGTTTATTATCCGTCACTCGTGTATAGTCAGTTGTTAGTGACAATGTCAAGTGGGAAAGTTAGACCCTATATTCACAGTATATACACATTTAAGTCTGCCAAGCAGTAGTTGGAAATCAGTGCTGATTTAATTTCTCTGTACGTCACATTATCCAGAAACCCGTAGGCATACAAACTCCGATGATCTTTCATTAACTTCATCTTCTATTTCAAGTAAGTCTACCACTATATTTTGCCACTGATTATACCACTTGCCCACTTGTATAACGATGGAAGGAGACACTCTCCCCATCTTCACCACTAGTACCATTGCTTCCCCACTCCAGCTAAAAAGTTAACGCGGTCGAGTAATAGATGCAAACGACTCGCTAACGCGTAAACGGTCAAGCATTTCTGTTTTTACTTTAAGCGGCAACACTGCTTTCTTCTTCTTCTTCTTCTTCTTCTTCTTCTTCTTCTCTTTCTTCTCTTCTTTCTTCTTCTTCTTCACTTCACTTCACGGGCTAGGCAAAATGCCCGTTCCGCCTCACAGTTGTTCTGTTCATCTTTTCACTGGCCTTCCTACATTCCTTGAACCTCTTGGCATTGTAGTTAAATGCTGCTTTTGGTAATCTTATTACATTCATTCTTTCTACGTGTCTAAACCACTTTCCTCTATATTCTTTGATTTTATCATTTAATGGATGGTTAGGATATTTAACTCTGTTGTTATATATTCATTCTTTAACCGATCTATTCTTGTGCAGCCTTTTCTTCTTCTAAGCAAGTTCATTTCTACGCTTTGTATTCTACTTTGTAATTTTTTGGTCATTACCCAAGTTTCACTCCCATAAAGTATTGCAGGAACTGCCAATGTTTTATAAAACTTCAATCTAGTATCTCTTCTTGTTTTGTTCTTTAATTTTTCTATGTAGCCTATAGTTCCACATATCATTTGAAATCTTGACTGTTTCATATTTACGTTTCTTTCAGTTTTTTGTGTTTATAGTAAAATTACAACCCAAATAATTAAAATTTGTTACTTGTTCCAGAGGTTAGTTGTCTATTATGATTTTTGATTTTATATGTTCATTTCCCCAAAATGTCATTATTTTCGTTTTTTCCTTTGATATTTTGAAATTATATTCTTGGCATAACTGATTTAATTGATCTAAAGAGTATTGCAAATTATTTTCGTTTACTTGAATAATAACCACATCGTCAGCATACATTAAAACATTTAATATTTCAAAACTGTTCATTCTTATACCTAATTAACATTATTAGTTTTCCAATGTTGGATGATGTCATATATATAAATTAAAAAGGGTAGGTTGTAAACTACTACCTTTGTCTTACACCTCTACTTTTTTTACGCTTCGGAACTAATTTTCTTTCATTTTACTCGACATTATAAATTGGCAACAATGCAGAAGAGACACGTGTTATTCGATAAAAATTATTGCAACGAATGACAAGTTGAAACAATAAAACACAGATCGTGACGAGGGCGGCATTTATAACGGACATAGCGGCACGTGAAATAAGACGGCGGTGGCTTTTAACAACTTAGGCTTAGTGATAATAACATAATAAGGTTTGTTTTTCTTTAATATTTATTTGTCCATTTGGTTTGAATCGCTCTTTTAAAAATCGCCTTGGCACGTGCCTGCAGCAAAAAAGTTGCCGATGCGTTAATAAAGAATAGGCTACTAATAATTTTAATATACCGACTGGATCCTCGAATAAAGACATTTTTAGCCGCGAATATAGGATGTGTGTCGCAATTTTTTACCCGCGAATAAGGAGTTTTTACTGTACTTGACGAAGTTTTATAACAGAACTTTACTTTAGTTGAGGACGACTGATTTATCAGATACTAATTTTATATTTTTAATATTTTATGCGTAGCTGTATTTTGGAATGTTGGTACGGGGATATAAATTAAAAGAAGCAGTAAGGTGGGGAGAGGCGTAAACCAGACCCCTGGTCGCAAGATGGGCGGGATACCTCACATTAAACGATATGAATAAATTTTAAACTACTTTTTATTCATGTTTAGTGTCCAATCCACTCTCGCCACTGCAAGTAAACCTATGAAAATTCAACGTAACATTCGTTAAGTCCCACTCGCTCGCCTTAAAGGCGCAGCGCAGTCCCACCTCTCTTCCAGCAGTGTCACTCTCACAGCGTTCTGTCATAATTAGCAGACTATAGTTAACCGCGCCTTCTGTTTAAGCCATCTAACACCAGATGTAGCCCTAATTATCTCCATTTATTAACAATATTTTTAACATTCATTGTTATCACAATTTAGGTTATGTATTAATTTTTTTAAATAATAATATACTTAAATACCTTTTTCATCGGTCTTCCTCAATTAGAATTTATTTTTATTCACAAAACTTCGTTAATTATTAAAATTTAATTACAGTAAAACGTCTTTAATCCGAAACGTGAATAATGCGGAAATCTGTCTATTGTGAACAAATTTATTGGTCCCGGCAAAATAATAGTAATTTTATGTGTATTTATTTTGCGTAAAACGGAATCTGCCCAACGCGGAAACGGAAGGATATTTCTACACAATTCATGAAAAACAATAAAACGGAAAGAGACAGAGAGAGAAATAAACTAGCTTCCACTTCTCATTGAATTCCCGTTAGGCCGAAGAAAAGAACGATTCCTGCCGCCGGGTAAATTCTACCTGTAGGCCTACCTGAAATTTTCTTTCGGTCTCACTGCACACTCATTATGCGAAATACAGATATACTGTACCTGTCTTATAAATAACCATAACACTGACAAATCTTAAACTAGTTTAAGTTCTGAGACCGATCTTTCACAGGTAAAAGTAAAAGTAATCCCACTACAGGCCTCGGGAGGACCTTGGGGTAGTGGGAGCTTAACGCTCCCACTTTTTCTAGACAATCGGCACTTGATGTCAGCCGGGTTGTCAACCCTGCGTGACGGCCGCCTTTACCCCCAGAACAAGTGTCTGGTAATCATTTCCGTTAGAGGCTGAGTCGACCCCAGGGCCATAGAGCCGCCAGAAGGTTCGGATGAGTTTAAAAATCCTGACCCCACCGGCACTTGAACCCTCGACCTTCCAGCTTGTAGCGCAGTACCTTAACCACTACGCTATGGCGTACGGAATAAATATGGCTAAAACGTAGGCTATATATGATTCTCATTAAACGAAAAAGTGAAAGTGATTGAAGATAAAGAAAAAACTCTCAATGGGCGAAATAATGACTAAATTTAAATGTGGAAAAACTCAAGTTTATGAGACTTTAAAACACAAAGAAAAAAATAACGAAAAAATGGATGCAAAGTAATTGTGAAATAAAAAAAAAGGAAAGGAAATAAATAAATTAATGAAATAGTGTGGGAGTGAATTATTTTAAGGAATTAGGCAAACATTTATTCCCCTGTTTATCAAAAACATCGCACGATCAAAAAATCTCCATAGTCAAGCTGTAGCTGTTGTAACCTAAATCCCTACGGAATAACGATTTCAAGATAATTCAGGTTGGTTATGGACAGTTTTAAAAACGACACAATGTAATGTGGAATGAAATTTGCGGGGAATCAAAGGATTATGGACAAAAGTGTAGTTAGTAAACGGAAACCGGAACTGCATACCTCAATTTCAGGATACGCGCCTAAGAGACATTTTTGACGCTGACGAATCGGAACTGTCTTTATTTTTCTTTCTTTTTTTCTCGCGCATTACCGTCCAAGTCACTCGTACTATACTCCACTTTTGAATGGCAGCGGAACTACCATTAATCCAAGGTAGTTAAAAAGACATATACGGTACTCTATAATCTAAGATAATTAATAAATTTTAGTTTTTTATAATGCGGAATTTTGTCTAATGCGGATAAAAATGGTCCTATGCGATTCCGTTTTGAGCAAGTTTCACTGTATATCGTACCAAATAGCATGCCGAAGATTAAACATGTTTTGAAAGGCGTTTTATAATGCGGAATTTTGTATAATGCGGAAAATTGGTCCCGTGCGATTCCGCTTTGAGCAAGTTTGCTGCATTTGATACCAATTAGCATGCCGAATATGAAACATGTTTTGAAAGGCCTTCATAATTTTAATAATTAACCCTTAAATTCTCAATGTATCCTATAGGATACATCAATTGTATTAATTCATCTGATAGTTTTAATAAAACAGAAAAAAGCTAACATTAAGAAATTATTGAAATATGTGTGGAATTGTACAATGTACCTAATAATAACAGTTATGCACGATTTCGTTTTCAGTGCGGTCCGCCACATTTAAATAACTGATACGAGAAATTACTTTTTGCCAATTTAAGGGTTAACGAAGTTTTTTTAAATAAAAATCAATTCTAATTGAGTAAGACTGAAAGAAAGGTAGACCTACTTATATTATTATTTGAAAAAAAATGTATTCAATTTATTAGATAATGGCCGGTTTCTAAAATCTTTGGTTTTACCTTCTTCTTCTTTATATCTCAAGGAAAGTGTCAACCATTGCATGCCGAAACCTACCTTGAAATTTCTTCCAAAGGAGCGTTGTAATATATAGGGAAAGACAGTGTTGAAAAGTCTTATTTGCGTTTTTAATCGCAAGGCACTAAAATCCATCGCCAAATCTCTCATTTAAACTAAAAGGAAATAATAGGTCTACAACACCTGAATCGGTAGACTGGATAACCCTCACTACCTGCCATCCACGCCGTGTCCCACCTCACTTCACTCAGTTGTTACTCATGCAGGGAGACCATCTTCTACGTATAGTGAGTTGACATTGCTGGATTCTGGCTTCGATTTTTGTGCCTTACAGTTAAAAACGGCAGACATTTTTATCTTCATTTATTAGACTAAATAATTGCCCGGTTTCTAAAAACTTCGGTTTTATCTTCTTCTTGTTATTCTTCCCCATCTCACAAGGGAACTGTTAACCATTGCATGCCGAAATATGCCTTCAAATTCCTTCCAGAGAAGCGTTGTGATGTACGAAGGCCTTGTCCAAAAATTATCTGTCGACCAGGACATATGGCACGATAGGGGATTGGAAGAGGTGTATAGGAACTTATTTTAGGTAAATCAGAGGGAAAGAGCCCAGTAATTAAGCCAAGAATGAGGTGGGAGTATAACATTAACCACGCTTTAAGGGTAATAAATTATATAAGAGATGATTTGAAAACGTTAGCCTATAATATCCGTTATCCTCTTCTTCTAAAACTTTGTTAATTTTGTCTTATTTAGCCCTACTTAAATAATTTTCTGTTTAGAAGACCAAGAAATTATACTTTGGCCAAATCATCATCAGCACCACTACAGCCCGATTTGAGCCTCGGCTTCCATCGGAATCCTCTTCCAGGCATCTCTGTCAGCAACCATCCACCATCCCTCGATTCTCAGATCCTACAAAATTCCATAGGCCTAGATGTAAAGCAATTTCGGTCGTCCCACATTTCTTTCTCCTTCAAATTTACATTCCAAAATTTTCTTGGGAAGGCCTATCTCTTGTTCAGTCATTCTTCGATACGTGCCCTGTCTATCGCAGTCTTGAAAGTTTAATTGATGTAACCACATCAGATGACTTTAACTGATAGAGTTCAGAGTTATATCTTATACGCCATTCTCCCTACTCATATATTGGGTCACGTAGAGATAAAACATTCCATGACCCGAAGACGTCATGCATATGCGAAGTATGTGAACAGAAATGCGAAAGATATCACATCGAAACATGTACACAAAGAACAAAAACAATTTGTGATTACGCAAAACAAAGCTAAAGTGTTAGTGATTGTTAAAGTGCTGTGTTATCACCTTTGCACATTTGTGCGCAATCCATTTATATATACAGGGTGGACCGCTCGAATGGACCTAATTTCAATTGCTTGTTACTGGCAAACGGTTGAAGATAGAAACTTAAAACAACGTTCATAGTACAGAAAAACTCACCAAGTTTCGAATCCTGTCGGTAGATGGCACAAAGATACGTTTCTCGTTCTTAGATTTAATTGTTTGTGAAAATGGCGACTCCGCAGATGAAAGCGCAAGCTGTTTTGTGGTATGCGGAGTTTAAATCAATCATTAGAGTTCAAAGGGAGTTCCGGCGTGTGTTTAACCGTGATGCTCCAACTGCTAGAAGCATAAAGAAGTGGCGTGATACATTATTAGCTACAGGATCTGTGTTGAAGAAGCATGGTGGTGGTCGCAGAGCATCCGATGAAATGGTAGCAAATGTTCAAGCCGCATTTGAGCGAAGCCCCCGGAAGTCATTAAGAAGAGCTTCGCGGGTACTTCAAATACCAAAATCGACATTACAACGGATTGTCCACAAACGCCTCAAACTGCACGCATATAAAGTGCAGTTAGTGCAACGTCTGGAGCCGAATGACATGCCGAAACGAGTGGAATTCGCCAATACGATGCTGGACCGTCTCGGCGCTGATCCTGACTTCATGACCAAGATTTTCTCTCGGACGAAGCCACTTTCCATTTGTCAGGCAAGGTAAACCGGCATAATGTGCGGATCTGGGGATCGGAGAATCCTCACGCTATTCAAGAGCATGTTCGTGATAGTCCGAAGATGAATGTTTGGTGCAGTTTGTCACATAATAAGGTCATTGGACCGTTTTTCTTCGCCGAGAAAACTGTTCGTGGTACCACATATCTTCACATGCTGGAGCAGTTCTTCTTTCCACAAATTGAACAACTGCAGCCTAACATCGTTTTCCAGCAAGATGGTGCTCCTCCCCACTGGTCCAATGAAGTTCGTACGACTTTGGACAACATTTTCCCTGGCCGTTGGATTGGTAGGGGAGGACCAATCGCGTGGCCCCCGAGATCACCCGATTTAACACCACTGGATTTCTTTCTCTGGGGCTATGTCAAAGATAAAGTTTACACCACCCCAGTCAAAGACCTTCGTGATCTTCGTGAGCGCATCATAGAGGCTATTGAGAACATTCCAGAAGACATACTCCAACGTACTTGGCAAGAAATTGTTCATCGCTTTGATATCGTCACAGTGACTGCTGGGGCTCATATAGAGATGTGGTGATCTGGATATCAAAACTTGGTGAGTTTTTCTGTAATATGAACGTTGTTTTAAGTTTCTATCTTCAACCGTTTGCCAGTAACAAGCAATTGAAATTAGGTCCATTCGAGCGGTCCACCCTGTATTTTTCTTAATATCATATTTTCAAATGAACTCAGTCTTGACATAGGCCTGTCGATCTTGGACAAGGTCCCTGTTTCACTTTCATATAGGCCTATCTATTAATGAACCCTAATAAACCAATAGTTAGTGGAGCAAAAAGTATTCCTCAATTTCCAAAGGCTTCCTTTTTTTACCAGAGTTTTACATACTGTGCAGTTCTAGCTTTTGTAGCCGCATTTGAGGGGTCCAAGGTATGGTGCGGTAAGAGGGGATGGAGTGTTTCAGGTTCTGCCAGCAACTATTCTCAGTTTTGAAAACATAATAGATATTACAAGTTGAATTGTTTTATCTACTAGTTCTGTGTTAGTAAATAATTTTGTTTTCTTATAAGTTTGGAGCGTTCATTGTAAAATAGTGTTGTTTTTATAGGCCTAAGTCTCGCGCCGTAGCCGAGCGGTTAAGGCAAGAAGCCTTGGCGCAGAGATACGGGCCTTGTGCTGGTTCGAGTCCCCATGGGGGAAGAAATTTTTCTCTCAAGGAATTTCGGCCAGTATGGGACCGGTGTTCGCCCAGCATCGTGAGGCATTTGGGTAGCTACAATAAGTAACGATTCCAGTTTGAGAAGACCAGCTATAACGGCTGGGGGACCCGACACGCTGACCACATGTCACCCCTACACTGGCTTATGATCGTCTACCTCTGTGATTAACACATGTGGACGTGAGGCCAGCAGCCGGCTGGTAGGCGCAGGGCCTTCAAGGCCTGTCGCGCTTGGAGGAGTTGTTTTTTATAGGCCCTAACAATTAATTTTATTAATATCATTAATGTCCACCGCTGTGGTCTCGAGGTAGCGTGTTGCCTTGTCACGCAGCGGGCCCGGGTTCGAATCCCGGTCAGAACAGGCTCCTGGATGAGGTTTTTTCGGGGGTTTTCCTCGCCTATAAGACAAATGTCGGGAAGATTAGGGCCCAACGGTCCCCGAAAATCATCCGGCCATCATCATCATCCTTATCATTATCATCATCATCCTTCACAGGTGTGGAAAGCACCGGGAAGTAAAGCTGCAAAGCATAGCATGAAAATTATATGATTACAGTGAAAAGACCTACCCTCGGGCAGAATTACTATGGATGGATAGATTATCATTAATAAGAAAATGTTTTTTGCGTGGCTACTAGTTCACTCCCCCACTCGGCAATGTTCCCTCCTGCCACGCGCCTTGGGATTCACCAAGCCGGCTACAGTTACAGAATTGGACTATAGATTAGTAGGCCTACATTAAAGTAACGAAATTTTCATTTCTCTTTATAAGAAGTATTGACTTAGAGTACCTCAATAATCCGAAGTAAGCTTTATTGGCATTTTGAATTATCCTTCCAATTTCTTCACTGATTTTGTTTGTAGGCCTATCATTAATTAGGAAGCTAAGAAATTCAAAACTAAAAACCTATCGAAATTGTAATTGATTAATATTTATAAGTTACTAGCTAATACCCGGACTGCGCTGCTACACCTAAATAAATTAAATATTGAGGGTTAGTTGAGGTTCCTAGAGCAAATTTTATACTTCAAATTTCAGGATAACCCCCACTTCTAATGGTCAGATTTCGCTGATTTTTGGATAATACATACCTCGGTTTAGGCCTATTTGAATAGGATATTCCGAGTTTTGTTGCGAAACATCGAACGATCGCTAGATTGATTTTTAAATTTTCGTTTCAGATAAAGAAGATATAGAATAGGCCTATATTATTAGAAAGTTGATAGATGCATTTGAGATAGGTGGACTGAAGATAAATTACATTAAAACAGAAGGTAATCGGAGGAAATTCATGAGACCTACAAATAGATAATAGGCCTATGATAATTAAATTTTGAAGAATTTATATAGGCCTATCTTGGAACTATAATAGATAAATCTGGTAGGGTAAATTGTGCAAGGAATGCGATTAGATCCCTGAATGGTCTTTTATGGAATAGAAATTTAACCAGAAAAACAAAAAAAAGAGATTAGGCCTATACAGACAATAATAGAAAGTATACTTAGGCCCTACATATGGATCAGAAAGCTGGACAATAAATGAAAAAGATACAGAAAAGAATTTTGGCCACAGAAACGGATGGATTACGGAAAGTAGGCCTATGACAATACCCTGGCTACAACATATTAGAAATACATAGGCCTATATCGGACAAGAAATGGATGCACAAGAAACTGTTATCGATAGAATAACAAAGAGAGCTTTACAGTGGTATGGACATGTACGACGGATGTCGGAAGACCAGTGGTCTAAACAGGTGTTAGATTGGATGGTACCAGGAAGAAGGAAGAGGAGGAGAAGTATAAGAACATGGAATGATGGAATATATGATGCCATTATGGAGAGGGTTATGGAAAAAGGACAATGGGAAGATAGGAATCTCTTGAAAGCAGGAATCAAGGGCGAACTGCTGTAAGGTGGAAAGCCTGTATTAAGTACTAAGTATTAAGTTAAGTTTTAGGTGAACTCTTACACCTAATGATTTTAGAACATAATAGATAACGGCTAAACACTCACCGCTTCTGAAAACCTGTACATACAAATTTTCACGAAGATCGGTTGAATGGTTTAGAAGTCTATAAAGGACAAACAGACAGACATAGGCCTACATTCGTTTTTATATATGTCTATGTATGTATGTATATATATATATATATATATATATATATATATATATATATATATATATGCCTATATGGGTAATTTGTGTTAGATCTTTTTTACCAATAACCAGATATGCCTATTTAGTTTTTTTATTTTATTTATCAGGTTTCACAATGTTTCACAACATCTTCCTGCGCCCAATTAATCTACCGTCAATTTCCTCCACATCTCTCTGCGTTCCAATCTCCATCATCCAATCCTTTTTCCCTCATGCTGCTCAAAACACCATCAATCCACGTAATTTTTGGCCGTCCACTTCTTCTTCTTCCAATAGGCACCAATTCTAGTAGGGCCTATTCTTCTTGGGAATCTATCTTCTGTCATTATTTTTACATGACCATATAATTTTAATTGTTGTTTATGAAATATATAATTGAAGTTTGAACATTCATCTTAATTACAGTGTTTCTTATTTTATCTCTTCTAGAAATTCCAGTTAGTTTTTTTTTTCTTCGTTTAATGTCAGCCACGTTTTGGGTATTATTTCTAGTGTCATAAAGGTTCACTTGATATCTTTCTATGATCTACAAATTATGTCTATGTCATCGGCGTAAGCTAACTATACTCTAAAATCAATATAATAAATCAGATGATTTTGAAAAGTCCACTGCTGTGGTCTCGAGGTAGCGTGATGCCTTGTCATGCAGCGGGCCCGAGATCGATCCCCGGTCGGGACAAGTTTCCTGGGTGAAGGTTTTTTTTTTTTCAAGGTTTCTCCCCACCTGCAAGGAAAATGTCAGGAAACTTTAAGGCCCAAATGGTTCCCGAACGTCATCTGGCCATCATTATCATATTCATTAAGTTTAGGATTAATACCTCTCCTGGCGCATCATTACCATCATCACCACCTATCATATATCATCGGGGCAGCGTAACTCCGTCTTCCAGATCCCCAACCTCAGAAGTTAATTACAATAACGCCATGCCAGGAGAGAATACCAGAATGTCGAAAAGACAACAGGGTGGTATTGGATTAAAACAAATAATTTTGAGAAAAAAAAAGACAAGCGAAGGACAATCTTCGTTCCGTATGAAACCGATATCAAACGAACGACGACGAGCGATGATTGTTAATGATATCCGATGGTCCATCTTTTCTCCATAATAAACCAGAAATTTACGGATCAAATTGTTGATGTGTTGAATGCTTCGATCCAGAAAAGAGCGAAATGTTAGAATAGGATATCCTTTCAAATCAGTGCTTCTAAGGAAGTCAGTGATATTTACAATTTAAATTAATTCAAAGAACAAAAAAGTAGTTGAATAAAATGCGAATTACCGGCGAAGAAAATGAGCAGTATTAGATTTCTATCTTAGCAACATTTCTTTACGTTTAATGTTTTTATTTCCTGTTGAAAACTGTTTAAACGTTTCTCTCTTTTTTTTTTTTTATTTCCATGGCCTGCCAGTACTATTATAATGCAGTCCCACACATTACCAAGACAGTTGCCACCTCTTCATGTTATTGGCTTTCTTATTGGTTAAACCAGTGTCCTTATTTCCACGCCCTTCCCTCCTCAACCATGCCCCTTCGACCACTAGTTTTCTCCTCCAATTCATGTCTCTTTTTCATTACCGTCCCACCTGCCATCCTTCATTTGAGAATTTCTTTACAAAATGATGAAACACCTTTGGAATTAAAGAAAAAAGTTGAATGGTCATATAAGACTGTAGAAACAATAGCTCCTTCTAAATTAGTCCATTGTAGTCAGAAAGCCAGAGTACTTTATGTTGTCGCGTATTTCTCTTTTAATTCATTGAATTATGCAGATCTTTGTGAACACAAAAGAAATAAAAAATGTTAATAAACAAAAAGACAATGTCGATAAATGAAAGATTTTGTTTTATCGACTGAGTGCTAGGGGTATGCTGTAGCTAGTTGAGAAACATACCACAAAAGCTTTGTAATATTCTTTCTAAGAGACATCTTCTGATTAATTTTATAACTAACTACATTTAAGCTGCAATAATAATAATAATAATAATAATAATAATAATAATAATAATAATAATAATAATAATAATAATAATTGCGCCAAGAGAGAATACCAGAATGTCGAAATGACATAGTGGTGGCATTGAATAAAAATTATTATTATTGTTATTATTTTCTTCACTTCACGGTTTGGGTTATAGACCCGTTCACTCTTCACACCATATTTCCATCTTTATAAGGGTCTTCCAACTATTACTACTACTACTAGCCTACTATTATTACTACTGCTAATAATAATAATAATAATAATAATAATAATAATAATAATAATAATAATGGGGAATGAAAAAATGAAAAATGGGTTTGGAAATTCCTTGTAGGAAAACCAGTTAATAGGCCAAGAATGAGGTGGAAGAATTAGATTGATCATGATTTGAGGGAAGTAGATTGTACAGGGGATGATGGAAAACATTAGGTCAGGATAGGGATTATGGAGAGCTTATGTCCGCGCGGCCATGAACCTACTGGTTCGATAGAGCCAGTGAGTTATTTTGTTATGAAAACATCTTTAATACAAAAGAACACAGATTACGACTTTATAAGGTTCTTGCAAGACCATTATTAAGATATGGTAGTGAAGCATGGACAATACGAAGAAAAGATGAATGCCGAATAACAGCAAATGAGAAATGATTTATGCACCATACAGCAGGCTATACAAAGTGGGACCATAAAAGAAATCAGGAAATTATGGAAGAGTTGGGTGTAGAACCCATTCTCCATCATATATATAACTACCAGAACAACTGGAAAGCTCATCTTCAATGAATGCCATCTCACAGAAGTCCAAAAGCTATGCTTCGTTGCTATCCTCAAGGCGCAAAAGATCACTGGGGTGTCGAAAAAAAAGTGTTGGATGGAAAATTCCTCTTTGAGACCATCCTGACCATTTATCTCCTTAAATGGTAATGTGTCTTAACTCCAATTTTTATTGGCTAGAATGTTTATTTCATTCCTTTTAGGGACATTATTTGTATATTAGTTGACTCCCACTTTCTCTTTTCCCCATGGGTAAAGGAGCATCTTCAGTGTGCGTTTGGATTTTCCCCAAAACGTGAGGTTTTCAAATAAAACCAGCTTAAGAAATTTCTACACTAATTGAATGCTACAAAATGTATGAACCCTTCGCATAAAAGGGTTGCTTGCTTTCTGTGGGAACCAAAAATGAAGATTGTGATTTGAAATTTCACATTCCATTGTAGATGTCGGACGTCCTCGGAAGAGGTGGTCTTAGATCTATTAGTGAAGACGGAACAGGCAACTCTTGCCTAAACCAGGAAGTGAAGAAGAAGAAGAAGAAGAAGAAATTTCACATTATTCTTATTTAGCAATTAATTTTATTTAATTAATCCAGTCCTTATTTTTGAAGTCCTATATTCCTGTCACAGTGCATTGCCTTAAACCATTACACTTTGGCATGCCTCTTGTAATTTGGTAGTTCCAAGAACAAATCCAGCTGAGGAGAAAATTATTTCTCTCACAAATTATTTTTTTACTAACTATATAACCACCGCTAGGTCTCGAGGTAACAAGCTGCCTTGTCACGTAGTGGGCCCAGGTTTGATTCCCATTTAGGACAAGTTTCCTGGGTGATGGTTTTCTTTGGAGTTTTTCCTCACCTGTAAGACAAAAAAAAAATCAGAAAACTTTAAGGCCCAAACTGTCCCTAAACATCAACTGGCCATCACTATCATATTCATCTCATTAGATTAAGTTTAGAACTAAGGCCTCTCCTAGCACATCATCATCTATCATTATCAGGGCAACGTAACTTTATCTTCCAGGTGCCCCAACTTCAGAGGTGGGTTACAATAATTGCCAATGCCAGGAGAGAATACCAAAATGTTGGAATGACAACCTGGTTGCATTGAAAAAAAAATTAAAATTAATGAATGAGTTGGAGAAAATGCTTTAACATTTCACCTCATAAAGTTGCGTGTCTTCACGACACCGGTTTCAAAAGTATAGTATTACTTCCATCTTCAGTCAAATTCCAACTGTCGAAATTTTGCTGTTAACATCATCTTCTGAACTGCCATCTGTTGTCGATTTTATGAACTTGGGGATCAAATTATTCTCGTCGGGGATATCAAAATTCATTGCTTTATATTTATTCTTCTGAATGTATATCTTTTCCCAAACTGTCAATTCCAAGAAAAGATATAATTCAGAAGAATAAATATAAAGCAATGAATTTTGATATCCCCGACGAGAATAATTTGATCTCCAAGTTCTTAAAATCGACACCAGATGGCAGTTCAGAAGATGATGTTAATGGCAAAATTTTGACAATTAGAATTTTACTGAAGATGGAAGTAATACTATACTTTTGAAAACAGTATCGTGAAGACATGCAACTTTATGAGGTGAGATGTTAAAACATTTCCTCCAACTCATTCATTAATGTAAATACCTCATAATGTTTTCCTCCACTGTGATTTTAATAAAATTAAAATACCTTTTTGAACAACTTTTCTACAATAGAGTCGGGCATAACTTTGTGGAAATTCATTATGTACCTCTATCTGTAGTGTTCTGCCTAAGGCAGGTCTATTACTCCAATCATAGCATTTTCATGCTATGCTTTGCAGCTTTACTAGGGAATTATAGGTGTGGTAGTATCCTTTTGCTTTCCACACTCTGGGATGATAATGATGGCCAGATGATGTTCAGAGACCGTTTGGGCCTCAAAGCTTCCTGACATTTGTCTTACAGGTGAGGAAAAACCCCGGAGATAACCTCACCCAGGAAGCTGGTCCCAACCAGGAATCAAACCCGGGCCCGCTGCGTGAAAAGGCAGCACTCTACCTCAAGACCACAGTGGTGGACTCATTATATATAATGAATTAAAATTATAAAATTGTTACCTAATAGGTCTGTCTCCTAAACTTTGTAAACTATTGATTCTCTATAGGCCTTTCGGGACTAGTCCCATCATCAGCAGAAGGAGATAGGCCTTTATCTGCTGACCCTGAATGCAATACTGGTACACTAGTGATGATCTGGTAGAGAGAATTGATCGATTAGGCGTGTTCTCATTTAAAAGATGGTTGCTGTTGGTTTCCTTCAAAATTTCAATCTCCTCAAATATGTTTATTTTGGCTGGGTTGTTCTCCCTGTGCAGTATTGTGAAGATGTTTGACAATGTCTATCATGTGATGTCCTGCCTGAATAACATGTTTAGCACAACTTGATTTTTTTATAATTTAATTTTGTAACTTATAAACAAATATCAAATAATGGTATCAATTTGACTAGAGATGAAGTAATTAAAACAATTCTGTATGCTGATGACCGAATCATCTTAGCAACATCTGAAGATGAATTACAGAAAGCTTCTTATGAATTAAATAAAAAGGTTCAGAAATATGACATAAAGATATCTACTTCAAAAACAAAATCAAAGGGAAATTTGGGTAAAGATAAAGTAAAGTAATCCCACTACAGGCCCTTGGGGTAGTAGGAGGTTAAGGCTCCCACTTTTTCTAGACAATCAGCACTTGTTGTCAGTCAGGTTTTCAGCCCTACTGATGGCTGCCTTTAGCCCCAGAACAAGTGTATGGTACTCATTTCCATTAAAGGCTGAGTCTACCCCAGGGTCATAGTGCTGCCAGAAAGTTTGAGTAAGTTTTTTAAAAATCATGACCCCCCAGGACTCGAACCCTCGACCTTTTGGCTTGTAGTGTATTGCCTTAACCACTATGCTACGGCGTGCCCCAGGTACAGATATACAAAGGGTTAAAATATAAATTAATGGACATATAATAGAACAAGTATCTAATTTTACCTATCTTGGAAACATAATTTCTGAAAATAAGAGAGATACAGATATAAATTAGAAAAATATAATAAATTAAATAGCATAATAAAAAAAATTGGAAAAATCAATGTCAACAAAAACCAAATTAAGATTACATAATACTATTTCAAAACCAGCACTTACCATAATAGATTTCAACCGCCTTTGTCAAATATTTTATGTAAGAAGTGTTGCTATAGAAAGCTGTGTGACTTTATCCATCATATTTTTAAGAGACTTCGAGTTAGTTTTTTCTTGGGTTTGTTAATTTATTTATTTATTCATATTACGTTATTATATAATGCTAGAAATTAACCATACTCTAAATTACTGTAAATAATTAATTATATTGTAACTAAAACCCTAACATACTGGATGGTGAAATAGGGTTCATATTAATTAAGGTAGAATATACCTCATAGTGAGAATTCCTAAAATAAGTAAGGGTTCATATTATTGGAGATTCAATAAAAAAGAAAATAAAAAAACCAGCACTTAAATGTGGAAGTGAAGTTTAGGTCCTAAATCACAGGGATAAAAAGAAATTGCAAGCAGCATACATGAGATTTTGAGACCACTTCTTGGATTCACAAGGTTAGATCATTGAAGAAATATTGATATCAGAAAAAAATTGAAAGCCAAAAATACATTAAATGATATAACCAAATATCAACAAAATTGGAAACAAAATGTTTTGAAAATGGAAGTTTACCCAAACTATCTCTACAATATCAACCACACGGATAGAGATATTTGGAGAGTCACACGTCGCTTAATGATCCACGTAAGAATCACCTTGAGTAAAGTACAGGTGATGAATCCTACTAAAATGTTCATGATAATGGCGATGACTCACATCTCAATGGAATTTTATTATGAATATTATCTTCTTCTTCCAAGTATTAGGCCAAGGCCTGTTATGATCCTATAGAAAATTTTCCCTCCAGCGTTTCATAGGACGGCCCAGTGATCTTCGTCCTCTTGGTATATAATTATAAACAGCTTTGGGGATCCGATTTGAACTCATTCTTTCAAGATGGTCTTTCCAATTTAGTTGGTACTGTTTTACTAGATTCCAAAATTGGCGTAGTCTTCAATTCTTGTAAAGATATTCGGCGTTTTCTTTCCAATCCCAGGTGGTGTAACACGCTGTTCTTGGGCGCATGAATCTCATTTCACAAGCCGTTATTCTGCTTTCATTTGGGCCTTTTTTAAGTGTCCAGTCTGCACTACCAGAGAGCAACACGGGTCTATAGCCAAAGTGTTATATAAACGTATTCTGTGTTTTTTGGTACACGGAATGGTTCAATCAGAACTTGAGTAATAATTCCCAAACTTTTCTTATAACTGTAATGTTGTCAGGGATATCTTTTTCATCTCAGAGAGCGAGAGAAGATCCAAGATATCTTAATTGAGTCAATCTCTCTAAAATTTGGTTCTGGAGGCAGAGTTTGTAGTGTAGGGGGTCCTTCCCATGAAATGCCATAATTTTAGTTTTGTTAATTGATATTTCCATATTAAATTTGGCACCAATTTTTTGTAAATTATAAATTAATCGTTGCAAATCATTTTCGGAAAGTACCAGAAGAGCTAAATCGTCTGCAAAAAGAATAGCATCGAGTTTGAGGTTCCTATTGATGGGTATATATCCTCGTTGTGTTTTCCTCCATTCGTTTATTAATTTATGAATATTATTAATGTCGAAAATAATGAATTTCCAGCTTTCAGTAGAATTACTAGAAAGTAAGCTGTTTCATTTTATAGAACTTTTGTAATTTTTTTAAAATGTCTGGTCATTATTGAAATAATTAATATGTTAGGATAAAAGGAGATAGGTAAATAAATAGAAACATGTACATAAATATGCTATATTTTATTACATTTCACATTAATTTCAACAAATAATGAAGGCCACAGCAGTTTATTATTATAGTAACTCTGATGAGTGAAGGAAGCAACAAATGCTATGATTAAAACTGTGGTTCTGCCATTCAAAAAGCAACATGTCCTTACAACACAAAGAAAAACTGTACATTGATTTATTTTAACCGTACATCCATACATGGAGACATGCATGTTTCCTAACAGGGATTTCTTGACCAAGCTAATTTAAATTATATGAGTTAGAAAATCCTTTAAATATTGAATAAGCTAATTTATTTTAAGAGTCTTTAATCACTGAGGATGGGGCTCACAAGCTGTGAAACATATGTTCAACAAAGACAACCGTAAGACGTAAGAATACACAGACCAAATACCTTAATTATTAAGCTAATTTAGCTATGCATTCAAAGTTAAAATTGGGAAACACATTATGAGGTTCTTAATTAATAAATTAATGAGTCATTTTAACATCTCAACATAATGGCGGTTGAAAATGAATGACAAGATCATTTGAAAACTATAGTTACCGTGTTTGATAAAACATGAAATATGAGGTAAGATGTTAAAATGACTCATTAATTTATTAGCTATGCATTATTTAATATTTGTAGGAAATTACACTATGAGGTTTCTTTTGTCCCGCGCCGTAGCCGAGCGGTTAAGGTAGAAAGCCTTGGCGCAGAGCTACGGGACTTGCGCTGGTTCGAGTCTCCATGGGGGAAGAAATTTTCTCATGGTATTTCGGCCAGTATGGGATCGGTGCCCACCCAGCATCGTGAGGCAATTGGGTAGCTATAATAAGTAGCGGCTCCAGGTTGAGGAACCAGCTATAACGGCTGGGGGACTCGACATGCTAACCACATGTCACCCCTACACTGGCTGTTGATCATCTACCTCTGTGATTGACACATGTGGATGTGAAGGGCCAGCAGCCGGCTAGTAAAAGGGCAACCACTGAAAAGTGGAAAGACCCTCAATCGGAAGGTTTCTTTTAATTATTATGAGTTATATATTTTGACTTGTCTCATTTTTATGAGGTGAGTCAAAATACATAATTCATAATAATGATTGAATTAATATTAAGAAGCTAAAGCTGTTACTATAATTGAAATAAGTATATTAAAGTACACAACTAAATTATTGTAATCAAATGGTAAAGAGAAAAAGTAAGGTAAAGGAAGGTTTATGCTTGGATGGGAAGGAAGGCTGAATTAGCTCAATGGTTAAGAGCATCAGCACGGAAAGCTGAAGGTTCGGGGTTCGATTCTCGGTTCAGGCATAAATTTTTTTGCCATTTGATCATAATAATTAGTTACGCATATTTCCTTATAGATGTCAGCAAGTGACATGTTATGAATGAATGAGTCAATTCTTATCTTACCTCATATTTCATGATTTTTTAAACATGGGAACTGCAGTTTTCAAGAGGACATCCCTCTCATCCTCAGCCAATATTATGACTACCGAATGAGGGATCTCCTCTTGAAAACTGCAGTTCCTGTGTTTAAAAATAAAACAGGAAATAAGAGGTAAGATAAGAACTGACTCCCAATTTTAACTTTGAATTGAAGAAGAACTGACTCATTCATTCATCCATTCATTGAATTAAGAACGTCAATGTTATTTTCCATATTTAACTATAAATAAAGTTACATGTAGTCACATATTGGCTCGTAGAAACATGTAGTAAACAACTAAGGGATTTTGAAGTTTTTACTTAAATTGACACTTTCCAATCCTGGATAGAGATTTATTTAAGAAAGAAAAATTAACGCTTGAACCGGCACTTGAACCCTGGATTTCCGATTCTGTACCTCAGTATGATCCCAATTACATCTTTGGAAACACAATAAAAATGTCAACATTTCTTTCTACTTACACAATTCTCATTCATCCGAAGGCCGATAGCTAGGCATGTAGAATGAAGGTTCTCGGCTTCGGATTATATAAGAGAAAGAAAAATTTCCATCTAAATTGAAATGCCAGATACCTCAAAGGTGTAGAGGGCTGGTACTGAAAACCAGAGATCTTGGGTTAAAATCCCAGTTTATGTGTAAATTTTTCTCTTAAAATATTGAATTATCCTTCATTGTAAATGACAAATTTAAAATAAAAACACCGAAAATATAAGCTTCAGAAGCTAAGAAAGTATTGTTAATGAAAAAGATTTAACTGAAATAAATACTTTGAAATTTCAGATATGTTGCAATTTGAATGTTAGTCCCACAAGGAAATGAGCAAAATAAATAAGTGAAAAAAATGTCACAAACAATAATTTAAAAAAACTAATGAAAATATTTTACTTAATTTCACTTCAAAGAATTTCACGGGTATTCTTTGACACCCTCTATGCACCCATGTCATGCAACATTGTAATAGTAATACTGATGAAACCCTTAAAACAGGTACATTTCAAAATCACGTGTCCCAATCAATTCTGTATCATCTTCACTGAAAAATGCACACCTTACATTAAACATAAGCTAATTTTTTTCTTGTACCTTATCATTTAAAACTGATCGAGGCAAGAGCATTCCATTAGACACATGCTAAATGCTCCAGATACTAAAAATTAAGAGGAAATATTATTTGTAAATTGAATAGTTGCCCCGAAAAGAGATCTAACCCACAAAAATTTGAAAGTTAAGTTTTCAGTGGATTAGTGATCTATCCGGAGAATATCAAGGCATGGTACATGTACAACTATCCCTGTTCTCTTCCAGACCTGTTTAATTTATTTTTAAAAGTTGGCATTTAATAGTAACAAAATGGCGGAAGAAGTTGCTATATGGGGGTGAGACTTGGTAAAGAATAATTGTATATAAAAATTACAAGTATATATCAATAGATGTCTGAGATTTATTTTGAAAATCTGGTGGTCAAAAACCACATCAAACAACAAATTATGGAAGATAACATCACAGGATAAGATCTGGAAGAAGATTGAATATTGCAAATGGAAATGGATTGGACACACTCTGAGAAGAGAACTAGATAGTGTGCCAAAGAGAGCATTGGAATGGAATCCACATGAATTGTCTAGAAAAAGAAGACCAAAAATTACATGGTGCAACACTGTAACAACAGAAATTGAACAAGGAAAAAGTTGGAATGAAGTCAGGAATTTGGCAAAAAACAGCCTAATAGTGTGCTTTCACAAAGGCCCTATGCTTCCAAGAGGAATGGCAGGAACTACTACTACTACTACTTAAATGTAAGTGGCAAATTTAATATTAAAACAATGAAAAAAATAAGAAATCTTATATTTGAGTAAATAGTGTATGGTAGAGGCACTTTGGGATCAGGCTAAAAAAAACTTAACTTTGATTTAAAGTAGCCCAAAACTGATTAATACATTTCTGGAGCATTAAGCCAATTAAAAAATTCAAACTTAATAATAACAAAGATAAAACTTAACATTCATCTTACGTGCTTGCAAGTGAGAGTATGTGCAATTTTTCCATTACTTTTCTTTCATTTGCATTAAGCTTTTCATTAAGCACAAAAATTTGCAAAACAACAGAAATAATATATTTGTTTTAATTTAACAGTCATGGTTTTGATGTATCAATTATAGAAGCTGCTTCATCTCCAAGTTTTGATGTGCGATGTACACTTAATAAATAACCCTTACTGGATAAAACTCCGCGGCATTTTACATGTACCTGAAACCTTAGGGCCCAATATAAATCTACTGAATTCAAATTGTCTTCTGCGTCGGATCCGAATACTTCATTCAGGGCCACCCGGGGCAGAATTTCTGAAAAAATAAATAAACAACCTCAATTATTTTTATTCCACATTTTTGCTAAAATGATGATATACTAATTCCGGGCTAAGTTCCATTTGTACTGTAAACAAACTTGCAAAAATATTGATCTGCTGACTTTGTCTATTGGGAGAACTGTGGTATTACTTTTACCCGCCATATGACTGAATTGTGTACAGAAAAGTCAACAACAGAAACCTTGAATGAATGAGTCAATTCTTATCTCCCCTCATAATTCATGGTTTTTTTTAACATGGGAACTGCAGTTTTCAAGATGAATCTCTCTCTCATCCTCAGTCAATATTATGACAACCGGATTTCGTTTGAATCTTCATCTATATCGTTACCATTTGGTTCTGATTTGATTAACCTTGATCTCAAGTCCTGTTCATTGGGAATTTAAAAATTCATGGATCTAAATTTATTCTTTGTTTAGATCCATGAATAGGACTCAATGTTCATCAAATCAGCACCAGAAAGCAACATTATAGATGAAGATTCAAATGAAAATTCGGTAATCATAACATTGGCTGAGGATGAGAGGGACTTCTCTTGAAAACTGCAGTTCCCGTGTTTAAAAAACGTGAATTATGAGATAAGATAGGAATTGACTCATTCATTCATCGAATTAAGGACTTCATAATGTTATTTCCCATATTTAAGTTACGCAGAAATTAAGATGTTGAGAGCAATAGCAGGATACCAAAGGACCGATAAAAAGAAAAAACGAAGATATAAGAACAGAACTTAAATATATTTAATCTCTGTGAAAGAATAAAATACTATCAAAATGCTTACTTTCAGCACGTATTGCGAATGAATGAACAGTGCATACCAAGAACAATGTATAATTATAAACCAAAAGGGAGAAGATTGTTGGGAAGACCATTGAAGAGATGGAAGGACCAATTCGACCTATAATGAGATCGGAACAGGCCATTGGGGAAAATTGGACTCTTAACCGTTCAGACAGAAGGAAAATAGAAACTGTAGAAATGAAGTTCCTATGTTCAGTAGTGGGTGTGACAATTTTGGACAAGAAAAGAAGTGAGGATATTAGGAAGGACTTAAATATTTTTAATTTAACAAATAGAATTGAACAACATGAGAAACAACTGGTATGAACATGTCAAGAGAATGCCTACAGATAGAATCCCTCAGCTGTTACTAAAGTACAAACCAATAGGACATAGAAATGTTGGACGCCCATTTACTAGATGGGAGGATTCATTAAATCCCACTTGATGTGAAAACAGGTCAAAATGCCAAATTTCATGAAGCAGAAGAAGAAGAACACTGTTTTTAGCCAACATCACATTTTATGGGAAATAAGACTGAATACAAGATAGAATGGTACAAATAATTAGGAACTTCCTCCATTTCTTATTTATTTATGACAAAGAAACATTTTATAACAAACAATTGTATATGGTCTACCTAATCAGATGTTTACACTTTTCCCCTGATGTCGATATACATAACCTTTATTTACAGTTTCATTATGAACAAAATGTATGCTCCATGATGACACACTTATAAATTCTGCTGTTATTTTCACCAAACCCTGAATTGCTAATGTGGGATATTTATCACTAAACTGTTTGAAAACATTCAAAATTAATTTGTTTCTCTCCACTTTTCAAAGGTTTTACTTCCTTAAAAGGTCTACAGGAGCAACCATTTTGAATCATTGAAATTCGAATGTATTCTGCATTGCATATGTGTAAGAATAAAACAATGCATAATTAATCTATTAAAATTATAATTATATATTTTAAGATTCTCTCATATAAATTATATGGACATGCGCTAGATAATATATATTTTTATTTTCTTTATTTTGAGTGTTAGAGAGTGAACTACATTTTTTTCACACTCAAAGGTGAAACTGTTATTCAAACAAAATTCAATCATACATTTGCTTCGTTTACAGTACAACTGGAACTTAGCTCAAAATTAGTATATAATAAATATTATAAAATTTGAATGGATGTGACACTATGAGATTTGTCTCAGAGGCCTCTTTATTCAGGCTTAACAATCTTTTACGAGCTTCAAAATCTTCAGACTTGGGACCCTAGTTTAAAGTCCCTCCTGAAGGACCTATTCCTTGGATTTTTCCATCATAAAAAATCCACTGATCTGCCTGGGTTTCAATCTGCAACCCATGGGACCAGAGGCAAGGAACATATCCTCTAGTCCACCATAGCTCGCAATGAGAATATTTATGAAGGCAAAATGTTTTCTTCAGTGGTTATACATATAGATGGATTTGTTCACATCATAATAAATTCCATCTTCCCATCTTCAGTCCCCAGTACTCTTCTCACGAGTAAAAGAACTGTAGGAGTCTACTGGTTTATTGCCGCCCACAACAGTGTATATGCAGAGTTTTAATAAACAATCTGAAGATTTAAGTGAAATTGTAGGCTTAAAATTCAATAATTTTCTCATATGAAGAGTAGTTCTACATGCGAGTCATAAAACAAGAGTTTTACCTCTTGCAGGAGACCCTACCACTTCTTTGGGACACAGTTCGTTCTCATATTGGTTCTGACAACCGAGAGGAAAATTTAGCACAATAGGTTGGGAGTACTTATTATGTTAACTATTAAATGTGGAGACAATAGTCAACAATTCGCATTCTCTATTGAGCAATACTAAGAAATTGGGACTGGAAGTAAATACCAATAAAACTAAATATTGCTACACATAGAAATACTTTATATAATGGAAGTAGACAGTTAATGACAAATGAAGGAAATTTTGAAGAAGTGTCTGAATTCAAATACCTAGGAATAATAATTACAAACAGGAATGAGATGCAGACAGAAATTAAACATAGATTCAATTCTGGAAACGCGTGCTATTATGTATTAACGGGGACTTTTTATCATCCTAACTTCTCTAAAAAAATGTTAAACTGAAAATACGTGAAACTGTTATTCTTCTAGTTATATTACATGGATGCGAAACATAGACTGTTACTTTAAGGGAGGAGAAAAGATTATGAGTATTTGAGAATAAAGTTCCTAGGAAAATTTTTGGACTAAAGAGAGATGAACACACAGACAAATAGAGAAAACTACTTAACATGAACTACATGATCTCTATAGGAAACCAAATATAATAACAGTTAAGTCACATAGATTGTGATGGGCAGGACATGTGGCACAAATGAAGAAAAAAGAGGGTCATGGAAACTGCTTGTAGGAAAAACATGATTTGAGACAGGCTTATACAGGAGATGATTGGAAAACATTAGTTCAGTATAGGAATGTATGAAGAGTAATGGACCTAAGGGTTTGATAATGCCAATGAGTTAGTTAATTAGTTAGTTGACCACTAAGTAAACTTACCTCTATCTTCACCATAATTTCCTAATCGTAGTGAAATGCAATAAAAAAATACAAAACATATTTTATGAGTTGCAAAAGCATATTGTTACAAGTAAGGCTAGGATTTGT
Source organism: Diploptera punctata (assembly GCA_030220185.1). NCBI lineage: Eukaryota > Metazoa > Arthropoda > Insecta > Blattodea > Blaberidae > Diploptera > Diploptera punctata. Next base: position 1,069,245 of record JASPKZ010006831.1, on the reverse strand, counting down.
ATGTAATTACATATTCTTTTCCTTTACTTATACAGGGTAAAATTGATAAATGTCCACAAATTAGAAACTTATTTATCATATATGAAAATTTATCATTACATATTTTTACATATTTTAAATATTTTTTATGTAAATTTACATATTATGCCTGTTAATCAAAATAAAATATTTTTATAAGCAGAAAATAATTTAAAACAATATCTGTGACAATATTTGTATACATTAAAAAACTCAGGTACCTGATTGTACACTGGTATTGTTTTTTTCCAACCTATAGAAAAGCTGGTTAGAAACAGTCAAAGAAGAATTCTATTTACTAATCACAATGAACATAGATACAGGAACACTCTGAAGATTTGAGCATAGGGTTCCATACAGCAAAATCTCTTTTAAAACCTTAACAATCTACTCTGTTTATGAATAAAATAGTAGAAATATATAGGGGGCACACCATGGTATAGTTGATTAAGGCAATATCCTACAAGCTGGAAAATCGAGGGTCAAGACCCAATAGGGCCAGGATTTTTAAACTGCTTAATATTCAGGCAGCATCATGACCCTGGGATTGACCCAGCCTATAAAAAATTAATACCATACTATGTTGTGGGAATAAAGACGGCTATCACACAAGGCTGAAATCTCTTCTCGATTGTCTAGAAAGATGTGAGCCTTAACCTCCCAACATCCCTAAGTCTTGTAGTGGGATATAAATAATAGAAACATGACAACATCCTTCTTACCAAGTTGTCAAGTATTTCCATTCCTTCAAATTTGATTTATCTTAAAGTTAACGTTTAATATAAATTCATATAAAATTTAACTTTAATGTATTTAATATTACATATTTTAAGAAATTTTTATGAAATCTTACATATTTTACATAATGTTAATACATAAATATGTACATATTTTGCATGTTAATAATACATAAAAACCCTAGCCTCATTCATAAGTGATTAACTTGCAAAAATCATGATTTAATACTAATTGAATGAATGTCATAGTATATAGTTTACTGAATACTTACCAAAAGGATCACTATGTGTTAATAGTTGTACATCATTTTCCTTCGTGAAAGTTTGCAGTGCTGGAGGCACAACACAGCAACTTGCCAAATTTATCTGGATAATACTTGGTTTTATCTAGAACAATCAAAAATTTAATTTCAATAGAGATAAATATATGGGAAGATATATTGATGGTCTAGAACCATATAAAGTCCACTTCTTAAAATACGGTACATGTTAAAAAGTAAATGTATCGTGATCCAGATCCATGGTTGCCAGGCATCTTGTTTTAGGCAAGATTGTCCCAATTTTCCTGGTAGAAAACCCAAATCTTGATTAAAACCAGTCAGGATATAGCATATTACAATGTGAGGTTGGGAAATGGTTTTTACAGAAGTTCCAAAATTCTGTGAAACACTTCACAAACGTGTGTTGTACAGTTTTTTGCATGATGGTGTTTTCAAAATAATAGTAAAATGACATCTTTATTGGAAATATTTGCATTCATTATAAACAAGTGACTAATGTTAACAGTGTGGCCAATGTTTATACAGTAAATGGCAAAAATAACTTAGTTGAGACTACAGAAGACCATAACACAAATCAGTCCTAAAATGGCAGCAAGTACGTATTTATTATTTTATCCATCCATCCATAGTAATTTGCCTAAAGGCAGGTCCTTCACTGCAATCATAGCATTTTTCATGCTATGCTTTGCAGCTTTACTAGGGAATTGTAGGTATGGTAGCTTCCCGATGCTTTCCACACCGGTGAAAGAAGATGATGATGATGATGATGGCCATATGATTTTGGGGACCGTTTGGGCCTTAAAGTTTTCCTGACATTTGTCTTACAGGTGAGGAAAAACCCCGATAAAAACCTCACCCAGGAAAACTGCCCCAACCAGGGATCAAACCCGGACCTGCTGCATGATAAGGCAGCATGCTACCTCAAGACCACAGCGGTGGACTATTATTTTATATTGTTTCAAATAAAGTTCAATTCATTTAAAATGCAGTGATCTTTTTCATATAATGTATATTAACACTACCTTTTGGATATGTTTATGTATACACATTGTACATAGTATACATAAAGGGCAGTGGTTTTACTTCCTGCACGAGGTAGGTAATATGTAATATTACAGTATAGTTATTTGGTTATTTATAGGTTGGCAACCCAGAAATGTAGGAAATTGAACTTTATCACGGTTGCCATTGCTGTAAGTAACACAGAATACGCTATCAAGCAAAAATATTTTTTTTATTCAATGCCACCAGTTTGTCATTTCGACATTTCTGGTATTCTCTCCTGGCATTGGCATATTGTAACCCATTTCTGAGGTTGGGGCACCTGAAAGGCGGGCATACGTTGTCCCAATGATATGAAGGGTGGTGATGATGGCAATGATGTGCCAGAAGAGGCCTTAATCCAGTCGGGATAATATAAAATTCCAAATTCAGAGATAAATAATTAACCATATATTAATTATGGGAAACAACATTATGAGGTTCTTCTATTAATTAAATGAATCACATCTTATCTCATATTTCGTGTTTTAAAGCATGGAAACTGCAATTTTCAGGAGGTATTCCTCCCATCCTCAGCCAACATCATGACTGCCGAATTTTCATCTGTAACATCATCTACAAAGTTGCCCTCTGGTATTGATTTGATGAACCTTGAGCAGGACTTGATCTCAAGGTTCATCAAGGCAACACCAGATGGCAGTTTAGAAGACGATGATATAGGCAAAAATATAAGTCAGAAGTATAACTGAAGATAGGAATTACTGTTCCAGAAACCGCGATCCTGTGCTGTGAAGGACACAGAGTGTATGAGGTGAGATGATGTACAACACATTTTAATTTTATTAATTTATCCCAGATGAATTATTTATTAATGAGTTAAGATAAAGAAGAACATAGTTTCTGTTATTTGGGATCAATTATAGATAAAGATGGAAAATCAAATAAAGAAATATAAAAAGGATCAGTAATAGAAGAAAAACCATAGGAATGTTAAACTCTATATTATGGAGTAAAAACATAATATTAACAAAATGACTAATTTATAAGTCCATACTAGAAATGTATGTTATATGGATTGGAAGTTTGGGCAATGACACAACAACATGCCAACAGAATAATTTAAGTTGAAATGTATTTTTGGAGAAGAGCTGCCAGAAAATCTCGACTGGAAAGAATTAGAAATACAGAAATTAGAAAATGGGCGAGATTGAACACAGAAGGCTAATATGGTATGGACACATAAGAAGAATGCAGGATGGAAGACTACCAAAGGCCGTCTATACACGGAAAATTGAAAGAAGGAGCAGAAAAGGAAGCCCAAGAACAACCTGGAAGAAAAACATTGAGAATTCAATGAGGAAATTTGGTGTAACGGATGAAGACACAGAGGATGGAGAACTTTAATTAAAGGAAATTTGTGACTGTGTATTATAAACTGATAGTCTCTAAGTCCATAGTCATCTATGTACTTTTAAAATGCGTGTTAATTATTAAAATTGATTGGAGAAAATCTTCAATGATGAGAAATTCTCAAAATGAATGAATGATTAATTTATCAAAGGGCTGTTGAAAATCTAAAAGAAAAACACAATTATCAAAAAAATTACATTATTGTTAAAATTACTTACCCTTGCCCAACCATGCAACGCAATAAAGACATCCGTTTCGACATCGCTCACTCCAATACTAATCAACTTCTGTTTGTCCACATATTCTTCAAGTACTTGCCACAACTCTTTCAGACCAGGCAGAAGTAGGCTTGGCTCTGTTTTGCATGGATATGCTAGCACCAGTGAATCAATACATGATGTGTGGAGAGCAGCAAATACTGGAATTAAAAATATACAACATAAACAATTTCAAAACTATGGCTATAACCAAAAGGATATCACACAATAAGTATAGAGAAAAATAAGTCACCAAATTAGGGAGCTTGAAAAGCAAGAATGGATAAACCACTTTCACTGGGTTAAGGCTCATGCCAGTATAGTAAGAAACAAATTGGCTGACAAACTAGCCAAAGCAACAGAAGAAGATGAAAATGAGGAAATTTGATATGATAAAATATCTAAACATGAGTTAAACAAAAAAAAAAAAAATTCTAAAATGGCAAATTCAGTGAGAAAATTCAGCAAAAGGTGCTGCTTGATGAAGACCTTATCTCCTTTCGGTGAGAGAAAAGTTGAGAACAAAACTCCCAGCAACCACAGAATTCATACTGATAGTAACTGGACATGGGTTCAGAAGAGCCTATCTCCATAGATTTGCTCTAATTGATATTCCAGCATGTCCTTGCAGAGCAGAACAGACAGTCGACCACCTGATATATGACTGCGGAAATCTACAGCCTCAATGTGATTGACTCGAGGTCACAATTGGACTCTCGAGCTAGAGCACATTAAAATACTAATGGGACAATAGTGAACTAAAGAACTTCTGGACCAAAGAGAACTGAGCATATAAGATTAAATTAAAATGCTTCATACCTCACCTTATATCCAGCCTTCTAATTAGACCATGGTTTCGAAGCCTTGATAGCTTCACCTTCAGTAATATCTCATCGACTGATGTTATGTTGATCAGAAGAACTACTTCTTTCCCTCTGTTGGTGATTAATAAACCTCCAGATCCATTCAGAATCTAGGGAATTTTGAAGTTCATGAGTTTTTCTCTCGTTTTTTGAATGTGGATTTTTTTCCCAAACCGTGAATTCCACATTAAAAAAAAAAACAAGAAAGAAAAACTCATGAACTTCGAAATTCCCTGGATTCTGAATGGATCTGGAGGTTTATTAATCCACCAACAGAGGGAAAGATGTAGTTCTTCTGATCGACATAATATCAGTCGACGAGATATTACTGAAGATGAAGCTGCTAAGGCTTTGAAACTGAGGTCTAATTAGAAGACTGCATATGAGGTCAGATATGAAGCATTTTAATTTAGGGTCGAATGTTTGAACGCATTAGACAGTAAAAGACGTTCTCTGCTGATAAAGTTTTATCCAAACACATTTTTCTTACTCAGAAATCTATTCACGCGGTACTAATTGTAAGCTACCTGACAAGGTACCTTAAGATTGTAGCTCAAGATATAAACTTATGTGAAAATCCCGAAGGGAACCGATGGTAACCGATGTAGTTTGAAACTTATCCAAGATGTCGGACCTTGAAGACTTCGATCATGTTTTCGGTATATGCGGAGAAGAGGAATTTGATAGAGTCTACCAAAGAATTCAACTGGAAGAACAGGAGAATCGGCGTAATATTGCGCATCGCAGACGTGTTTGTATACGGTATTATTTGCGGGATGCATGCATAAATGCATTCCTCTATAGCAGACGAAAATAACGGAAGTGGTTTTATCGCTGAGAATTCTGGGTAATTCGTTGCCAATATTACGAAAACGTCAACATTCATGCATGACCGGTAATGCGGCCGTTAATTCGATCTCAGCTCACCAGTGATTGGAAGTAATTTGAGTAGAGACTAATGTATTTGCATATGACCCTTAATCTTAAATCAAACCTCATAGTGATTTTTTTCCTATAAAAGTTCAAAAATGAGGCTATGTTTAAGAAAGTAATACTTTTTTAAATTAGGAATATTCCACAATACAGTGTTTCTCCTTCAACCCAAAGTGATTTGTCGCCAGAGATTCCTGTCTAGACCATCTTCTTCCCTCAGATCTCTAGCTTCCATACTTCTCCTCACTCCATCCATTCAACGTTCTCTAGGTCTGCCTCTTCCATTCTTATGTGGTGTCCATACCATTTCAAAGGTACTTCTTCTATTTTTTCCAATATTTTTTTTTTCAACTTGCAGAAAAATGCAAGAAAGTAATACAAATAGCCAAAATTATGAGAATAGCAAGGTATTTTAAATATATATTATAATGGAAAGCAATAAATATTTACAACATTCCTGTAAATCGTGTTTTTACTTTATCATATGAAGAACAAAAATAGTTGAGAAAGCTTTGTTTTGGAAGTGAGTAATGTATCATTACATAATATCACAGCTGCTAGATCTGGTTCCAAGGTTATTAAGGTGTTTCTATCTCAATGTTTGTCATTTACATTTGCAGATAACATTTACAGTTAATTTTGTATATGACATAAACTGATAATAAATGGTATTGTATTTTATTTTCATTTGAGTACACATAACTTATAGTTATGCAGTGTTGAACAGTGTATTTCACAGAAATATTTTCCAAGCTTTAGAATTAAAGATACAATAATACAATTAATTTCTTTGTTGTGGAATGCAGGCTTTCACGGCCAGTAATCATAATGTTAAAGATTCTGGGCTATGTGGCCGTGGTCTACCTCAACTGCAGAGGGCATCTTCAGTGCTTCTAGGTGATGTTACTTGTTGTAGACTTGGCTGTAAGTCTACGACAAGGTAACATCACCTAGAAGCCGTTTCATCAGGCGAGTCTAAGACAAGGTAACATCACCTAGAAGCACTTGCCACTGAAGATGCTCTCCGCTGTTGAGGGAGAAACATCTGGAAGAAATACCAGTTATAGACTGCGGCCACATAGCCTGGAATCTTTTAATAAATTTCTTTGTTATTAAGCAAAATTTAATTTATCATAATAATGTCACAAGTGATTTCCAATTTATCTAGAGGATTTGGAAATCAAGACTGGCATTTGTTAGGGCTTTTTAACGGAAACAATTAAGCTGTTTACTCACAAATCATTATTTAAATATAGGCATTTTAAAATATTTATATATTTGATGTAAACAGTGATGTTAGAAAACAAATGTTCATCACTGTAACTTGATCATATTGTTTATTGCCAAATAGGATCGCAATACTGTAAGAATGCACCCTAGTGGAGAAAAAATGAAATGTCAAACTGTATATTATAACCAAATTATAGGTTAATAATTTATTTTAGGAAACAACTCAGTAAAATCATTATTTAAAACACAATTATTGAACACACAATCATCAAATGTGTAATTCGAAGGAATCTATTCATTATTTGCTATATTCAATGTATTTGTTGGCGAGTCAGTAACTGCAAGATAATGCTCTGACCCATTCAGAATATTAAAAAGGAGGAGCTTTCTTTATTTTGGTAAACAGAATTCAATAAATATTGAAGTGAAACGTGAGTGCCATTGGTTGTAAAACAAAATTCATTGAAATGTGATTGGTCATTAACTCCCATTTGGGGCATGAATTAAATAGTCAGCTGTAATAGCTGAGGAACTCGACATACTGTCCACCTATCACCCCTATGCTGAGGCTAATTGGGATTTCCGATTCTTTGATCTGTCAAAAACTCTGATGGAACTGATATTTAACCTATGGGGTGAATTTCGGTAAGTCCAGGGGGTCTAACTTAGCCAAATCCACTCTCCGCACTTCTAAGTTAGGGGCCCCTCGGGACCTTCTTAAGATCTTTTAAGATTTCAAGATGCAAAAGAGAGAGTGGGGTGTGGAAAGAAACGGGAAGCTACGACACCTATATATCCCTAGTAAAGCTGTAAACATGGCATGATGAGTCTTTCCACGGTAAGACTCCAGATGTAAATTATTCTCCCATTTGGATGTCTGGGAGGGGGATACTGCGGAAGGAGTCATGCAGTCAAAAAATGTGGATACAAAAAGGAAGGCTGAGTTAAGGAAAGAGTGGAGAATGCTGAGTTTGCAGTGAAAAACCTGTTCTTGGGCAGAACACTATGAATGAACTGGTTGATCAACCACCTTTGTAAATGGTGCATGTAGATATGAGGTCATGGGCTTTCCAGGCCTTTAGCACCATGAAATAATAGAGTAATTAAATTAATATTTTTAGGAAGTAACATTATGAACTTTTTTTAATATAAACATTAAGAATTAGAAAATTGACATCTCACCTCATAATTTGTAGTTTCTTGAGAGCATGTTTCAGAAGGTTTTAATCATATTGCACATAAACATGCAATATTCAACAGTTTAAAATACAGATTAACAAACATTCCATTACTTACTCACTGGCACTATCGAACCCATAGGTTCATGGCCATGCAGACATAAGCTCTCCATACATCCCTATCCTGAGCTAATGCTTTCCAATCATTCCCTGTATAATCTACTTCCCTCAAATCCTAGTTAATGTTGTTCTCCCACCTCATTCTTGGTCTACCAATTGGGCGTTTTCCTTCTGGCTTTCCTACAAGAAGTTTCCATGCACGTCTTTCATTCCCCATACGTGCAACATGTCCTGCCCATCGCAGTCTACGAGACTTAACTGTTCTTATTATATCTGGCTTCCTATAAAGACCACGTAGTTCATTGTTATGTAGTCTTCTCCATTCACCTGTCTGTTCATCACTCTTTGGTCCAAAAATTTTCCTAAGAACTTTATTCTCAAATACTCGTAATCTCCTTTCCTCCCTTAAAGTAAGAGTCCATGTTTCGCACCCATATAGTATAACTGGTAGAATAATAGTTTTATATATTTTCAGTTTAACGTTTTTTGAAAGGAGTTGGGACATCAAGAGTATCTGCAATGCATAATAGCATGCATTTCCAGAATTGAGCCTATTTTTAATTTCTTTGTGCATCTCATTCCTATTTGTGATTATTGTTCCTAGGTATTTGAATTCAGCCACTTCCTCAAAATTTCCCTCATTTGTCATTAGCTGTCCATTTCCATTATATACTGAATTTCTACGTGTGACCCAACCATATATTTAGTTTCTGATATTTACTTCCAGTCCTAATTTCTTAGTGTTACTCAATAGAGTGTGCATAAATGAAGAAAATTTTAAGAAAGAATACAATCACATTTTAAACATCCATCCATAGTAATTCTGCCCGAGAGCAGGTCTTTCACTACAATCATAGCATTTTCATGCTATGCTTTGCAGCTTTCCTAGGGAATTATAGGTGTGGTAGATTCCAGTTGCTTTCCACACTGGTGAAAGATGATAATGACAAGGATGATGATCATGGCCAGATGATTTTTGGGACCATTGGGCTCTAAGCTTCCTAACATTTGTCTTACAGGTGAGGAAAAATCCTAAAAAAACCTCACCCAGAAGCCTGTCCTGACCAGGAATCGAACCTGGGCCCACTCTGCGTGACAAGGCGGCATGCTACTTCGAGACCAGAGCGGTGGATTTTAAATATAGCTACGTTAAATGGTTTTGGAAAGAAGATAGTAATAAATAATTTAAAGAGGTTGAAACAAGAAAAAAGACTTAAAGAATACACCACCCTACAATCTGATTCAAAAGAAAGGAAACAAGTCAAGAAAATTACCATCCTGGAACACACAGAAAATTAAAAAAAAAAGTATTTAACAAAAGCAATATTACATTGGCACCGATTAACAAATTTAATCTGGGTAATCTGCAAATAACTAACAAAAAGGTTAATGTCGCAGATAGTAAAAAATCTGGAAATTATCAAATTAGTTGCAATGACTGCAAAGAAGTATATATATGAAAAACTAAAAGGAATTTGGAAACTCGCATAAAAGAAATACTTTAGAAATATTATAAATGATGAAAATGAAGAATCGGCAACTGCGGCTCAGTTTGCTAGAGTATCGCAAAACTGGAAGAGAAACAAAACTTTTAAAACATTTAGAAAAGTTTTTGGAACTAACAGCTTGGGAAGAGCCATGAATTTTGAAATTCCTGATGAGCAAAATTTGATCTCCAAGTTCATAAAATTGTCACCAGATGACAGTTCAGAAGATGGCATTAATGGCAAAATTTAATCAGTTGGAGTTTGACTGAAGATGAAGGTGAAATGACCATTGAAACCGGTACCTTGAAAACATGCAGCTTTATGAGGTGAGATGTAAAAATATTTACTCCAACTCATTTATAAATTGAAAATACCTCATAGTGTTACTTCCCACTTTAAATTTGATTAAATATTTCAGAAAGCACAAATAAAAAGAGTGGATTCTATCTATCTTAGTTTCAGCCTCTTCAGCTTTAGGGTTAATTCTAAGAATGCTTTATCAATATTTATTAAAGTTTATTTAATTTAGTTAATCTTAAGAAGATTTTAAGTTAAATAAACTAATAACCTTCAAAGTTATAAATAGAGAAGCTTCTTTAAGTCTTAAGTTCTAGTAGCTTCTTGTCTTCTGTCATCAGCTTGTTCCAACTGTTGAATTGGTGGTTGGCGATCTTGTAGGTTACTTTCTCAACCTAAAGAGAGATGAGTGTATATGAAGAAGAATGGGGGAGATGAAGATAGATGAAAAGGAAGATGATATCCACACTTAGTGCTTCTGATGAAATTATTCTATGCTAATAAACTATAGAAAAAATGTTTACCACTGTCCAGAGCTTCTATTAGAGCTTCCTTTTCTAATGAAGATATGAAGACTTTAACACTAACTTTCAACCCTTTTCTTTCTTCTGAATCCAACTTCGATCCAAGGCCATTTTCTGTCCGATGAACCTGCATTACAAACAAAACTATTAAAATACGCTTTGTCAACAAGTGTTTATCTGCAGTTATAGGCCTATCCGATGTCAAAGTGTGCTTGAATTTGGAAGGCAGTACAAGAAGTTACATGCTTTAGATTGCTTATACTGAAAAGTAAAATGAATACCTGAACCAGGATTTGAACCCAAGACCTCCATCTTTATGCGCTAGCATGCTAACCATTACATTATCCAGGCATCCGATGCAATCATTAATTGTTCCTACCTCATATATAATTCTCTTATTGCTACCATTGCCATCTGATGGTGTCCAATATAAAAAAGACTGTGTAATGAGAATTTAAACAGCTATTATGGCAGTAAAGCTTAATATTTTGATGTTATAATTACATTTTTAATATTCACATCATTGCAAATGTTAAAAATTTAATTACAACATCGAAATAGACTGCTTACTTCAACTCATAGTTCATTATAGAAAAATGACTGATTGCATCATGTGATGACATTATTATTATTACAAGATGTTCTCTACTGCTGGAAAGACAATTTTTTTTCTTCTTCTTCTTCTTCTTCTTCCTTCCAAGTATTAGGCCAAGGCCTGTTACGATCCTATAGAAAATTTTCCCTCCAGCGTAAATAGTTTGATCCTTCCGGAAAATTCTCATATAAGATTTGAAAGCATAATAATAGTCTTTTCGATTGGTTGGTGGCCAAAGGAAGGCAAGACCAGTGATGGGGCTGCCATCTTATAGCCTCTGGTCAGGCTTTTCTGGAGAAGAAAAGAAAATAAAGGAAAGAAGCCATCGGATGCCCTAATAGCGTCGGGGTCGAAAAAACAACAGTTAACCAAGGGAGGTTAGATAGTAAAGTTAAAAGAGTGCAAAACACAAGTAAGTGGAAGAAATGTTTTGCTCAGCTTGGGCACCTTGTGGTCGCCATCCACATATCCTCTAGATGAGGACCCCTTAAATTATACAAAATGAATCACTTACTATACGCCAAATAATCCTATAACCATATAGCCACATATCTAATCCTCACTGTAGTTACTGTCTATTGCTATTTAGAGTTGTAAGAAAATTGTAATGCTTTCATTAACTTCTATTGTTATTTATCATCAATTAATTATTTATAAAATTCTTTATCTCAGCACAAGTTTTCTTTTCTTCAAGATTTAAAATAAAGGAAGAGAGCTAACAAAAAAAATAACTCGTCCTAACATCCTAATAGTCCACTGCTGTGGTCTCGAGGTAGCATGCTGCCTTGTCACGCAGTGGGCCCGGGATCGATCCCCGGTCGGGGCAGTTTTTCTGGGTGAGGTTTTAATCGGGGTTTTTCCTCACCTGTAAGACAAATATCAGGAAAACTTTAAGGCCCAAATGGTCCCCGAAATCATATGGCCATCATCCTTATCATTATCATCATCATCCTTCACCGGTGTGGAAAGCAACGGGAAGCTGCCACACCTACACAATTCCCTAGCAAAGCTGCAAGCATAGCATGAAAATGCTATGATTGCAGTGAAGGACCTGCCTTCAGGCAGAATTACTATGGATGGATGGATGGAACAACCTAATTGAATTAATCAATATTATTAAGTTATAGGCTACTGTCTTTAACAGAGAGGAGACCCTTTAATTCCTTCCATCGAAGGCTTAAAGGAACCGACCTGGACAGTAACCTAGTGTCCAATCCCTCACCTTCTCGTGGTGCAGCTGTTAGTAATCATGCTTATGCATGATGAACGAAAGGGAAGGGCTACTCACCAATAAGCACTGGTCAGCTTGGTGAGTTTTTCTTTTTTGACCGAATTGGTATTACTTCTTCTTCCCATACCAATTCCCTCTTTCAACTTTTCTATCCAGTCTCCCTTGACTGACCTCTTGTTTCTTTCGACCCTGGTGGTATTAGAGTATTCGAGGCCTAGGGGTTCATTTCTCCTTCCTTCCTATACCTACTTTCTCTCTATGGGTGACGTAACCACCACATGTGGTGCCTACTACTAAACGGTTACAACTAGTTTATTGTACTCCTTTCTGCTAAATATTGGAGTGCAAGAGAGCGAATGATTTCATTATCAAGTGCTCGACATTAGATACCAACCATATTATTAAGTTATTTTTGTTAGCTTTTTAATTTTAATTGCTATATGCAGAATCCAATTCTAAATATTAGCCTATTGAGTCCACTGCTGTGATCTCGAGGTAGCGCATGCTACCTTGTCATGCTGCAGGCCGAGTTCAAGTCTCGGTCGTGACAAGTTTCCTAGGTGAGGTTTTTTTTTTCAGTTTTTTCTTCACCTGTAAGAAAAATGTCAAGGAACTTTTTAAGGCCCAAACATCGTATGTTCATCATAATCATCCATACTCGATTTAGATTAAGGACTCTCCTGGCGCACCACTATCATCATCACCCATCATATCATCAGAGCAGCATAACCCGCCTTCGTAGTGCCCCAACTTCAGAAGTGGGTTACAATTATGCCAATGCCAGGAGAGAACACCAGAAATGTCGAAATGACAATTTGGGCATCAAACAAAACAAAAAAATTGCCTTAAGTCTACAATTATTTGGTAATTGCAAATTAGATATATTTCAATTCAAATTCTAGGCCTATTGATATAATATTCAAAATAAAATATGCATAATAAGTGCATGTAGACAGAACCATCCAACTTAAAATTATTGGCAAGTAAAAATATAAAAAAATGTTACTGCAAATTTGAGATGTTTATAACCATAAAAAGGTAATGTTTTGCCAATTTTCATGCGACAATTCAGGTTTTAGAATTAACTCAGATCCATGATGCAAATAACTTATTAACCGAAATTTTAGACGTGAGATTGCATCATATTAATATGATTCCATCTAGGTTATAATTATCTGCTAGCAAGTAACAGAAACTATTTTAGATGATCTTTCTGTTTGTTATGCTACATTTAATTCTGATTTCGTTAATATATTAACAGCGCTTATTAATTTAATTTAAAAAAACAATGACATATTTGAACAGCAATGGTAAACAATAGTTAAAAAAAAAAAAAATTTTGTCAAGCCTTTAAATTAAAATTTTCAAAGTAAAGGTAAACAAAATTTAAAAAATTGTGGCCAATTATGTATAAAGAGTCCTCTGAACTAAATTTAGGTAGGTACTTGGCAACCATTTTTTTAGCATCTGTTTCACGAGTTATCTATTTGGAGATTCGATACAATTTGTCAATTGCAACTACTTCAGAAGGGCTCTTTCAACATAATTACTAAATTTGTATTGATATAAATTTTCAAAAAGTCATTCTATTTTAATTTCTAGTCTCATGATTTTTGTAACACTCGTTCATCTTAATAACAAACACAAAATAAAATAATGGGTTATGTTTAATTTATTTACCTGTACTGTGTCTCCTTCATTTCCCGATGATTGCCAATTTGCAAGAGTAATCCGTAAACTTTCAATAAGCTGAAAAAGTTGAATAAAATGCACTGTAAAAATTATAAATTGTATCACTACAATTATATTTTTGTGAAAATAATGTGTTGTTTATCTTAGTATAAGAATAGTTTCAGTAAGATTCGTAAAATCACAGATTTTCACGAAAATCCATAACATAACCTGACCGCATGCCAAAGTGCAAACTCATTTCGGCCTTGACAAATAGATCATATGACAATCGCAAAAAAATTAAATTAACACCAATATTTCTATTTATTCAGTTTTTAAGATGAATAATATTCAATAAATGTCATTTACTTACTTCATCTGTAGGGTTTTGCCCTGCTTTTTTCTTTACTTCGTTCAAACTAAGTATGTTCCCGGTATGAACGCAAATTTTCTTCACACTTGAGGGGAGGTGGCCCAACATTTCTACGCAGCTATTTCTCTAAATATAATGTCAATTTCCGTACGTTACTCTTCTTTATATTCCTAACTGTATGAAATGACTCAGAATGAATGTGATACCACCTGTCACAGCACGAAGCGTTGTTATATGCTATTCGTAAGATTAAACATTACACATGGTTATATATACGTATGGTATGAATGTTATTTCAGTATTGTACTTGACTGTACTTGCGATATATGATAAATCGATAAGTTCGATGAGGTAATCATGTAATTTTAACATTACATATAATTTCCCTTTACGTTTAACCAATTATATATATATCACGAATATTAGTAGTAATATTATACCATTCTTAGGTTTAAAATATATTATATTGGTATCTCAAAAGAATTCATAGTTATTATAATTTTATGAAGTTTAACACCTGCTAGTATATCTTTTCCACTCATTATATTTGTAATCGATTGATATCGATAATCGAAAGCAAAACTATGCAGGTCATTGTTATGACGTAACAAATTTGTGACGTTTTGAAATAGCAATCGTGGAATGTGGTCATGATGATGATGAAAAAACAATGATGTATGTTCTACACGTTTCTTAAGCAGCGACGTAATTCTTGGCTCGAAACCCCACATGTGTGTATGTTTGGAGGAGGGAGTGGGGAAGCCATCAAACGGGCGGTCTATTTTGTTTTAGTTAGTATTCATTCATAGTGTTCTGCTCAAGAGCAGGTCTTTCACTGTAAACGCAGCATTCTCCACTCTTTCCTTAACTCAGCTTTCCTTTTTGTATCTGCATACAAACTTAGTTAGTATGATAGCTCCGAATATGTTAACATTAATAAGATTCATGATGAAGTTACATTGAGGTATTATTCAAAATTAAAATAGGCTATAGGCCTAAAATTATGAAATATTTACCTAAAAACACCAGTTTTGAATCCTGCTGATGATGGGACTAGTCCCGGTAGCGCTACAGATAAATAACTAATAAAGTTGAGGAGACGGACCTTTTAGGTAAATATTTCATAATTTTATATTTTAATTCCGAATATTTTACAAAAATAATTACACAATTTAAAAAGTTTTGAAATTAAAGCTATTTGGTGAGTAAAAAATTGTATTTTTTAATATTTTAATAATCTTAATGTGTGAATTGTTATATAACAAACTTGTATATTTTTTTTATCCTTGGGACTGCGAGCAATGTATAAGATACACCTTGAAATGGATTGCTAGCCCGTTTTCATGGCGGGTTTATTATTCGGGGTTTCCTCCCTAGGCTGATCGCCTTCACCCAGCTCCAGAGCTTATTATAGATAGACGAAAATATTGGAAGGGTCATATAGAAAGAATGGAAGAAAACCGGCTTGCAAAAAGAGCTAAAGAAGATAGACCAATGGACGGGAGAAGAACAAGAGGAAGACCTGCCAAGAGATGGATAGACAGTGAATATACATCCAGTACGTCTTCCTCCGAGGAGTGATTTTGGAAATAAACAGGATGAAAATCCTACAAATTAAGTTTAAGAAGAAGAAGAGTATATTTTTTGTGCTTGGGTGTATTTTTAAACTTCATTAATATATTATAAGCTATAGTGAAATTTTATTATAATATTGTTACCTGCCTAAAAATAGTAGGGGGCTTTGGGTATTTCCGAGTGAGGGCATCAATGTAGTTACGCCACAGTTCAGGAGTCCAGTGACTTCATTATGCTAAGCTTATCAAATCTATGTCGTTTGCATTAAGATAATAGTACTTATAAGAATTTTAAACTTAGGATATGTTGACGACACTTAAATTGTCATGAAGAAAAATAAACAATTTATTTATGTTATCTAGTAAATGATTTAACAACACAAAAAATATTATTTTAAATAAAATATAGTATTTTTATACATTACAGGGACTCTAGTCATCCCAACTTATCTAAAAAATGTTAAACTAAAAAAATATAAAACGGTTATTCTTCTAGTTATATGGATGCGAAACATGGACAT
Organism: Diploptera punctata; assembly: GCA_030220185.1. NCBI lineage: Eukaryota > Metazoa > Arthropoda > Insecta > Blattodea > Blaberidae > Diploptera > Diploptera punctata. The sequence continues at coordinate 1,052,943 of JASPKZ010006831.1, read as the reverse complement.
GGAGGAGATAAGATTACGAATATTTGAAAATGAAGTTTTGGAAAATGTTTAAACCAAAGAGAGACGAACTGACAATCAATGGCGAAAACTTCATAAAAATTAGCTACCGTATTTGATTCTTATGGAAAACCCGATGTAAAAAGGGCAATTAAATGTAGACTGAGGTGGACAGGACATATAACAGGGATGGAGAAGGATAGATAAGCATCTAAACTTCTTATAGAAAAACCAGGGAAAGCGCTCAGTAGGTAGGTCAAGAATATATATATTATATACCCCGTACTTGGGGCACGCCGTAGCGTAGTGGTTAAGGCACTGAGCTACAAGCCGAGGGTTCAAGTCCCGTTGGGGTCAGGATTTTTAAACTGACCCAAACCCTCTGGGGGCACTATGGTCCTGGGGTCTACTCAGCCTCTAACTTAAATGAGCACCAGACGCTTGTTCTGGGGGTAAAGGCGGCCGTCACGTAGGGCTGACATAAAGTGCCTTAACCTCCTACTACCCCAAGGGCCTCCGGGCCTGTTGTGGGATCACTTTACTTTTTTTTTTTTACCCCGTACTTCCTTCCTGCCCCTTGCGCCAGTTTCTTGATCTAGCTGATTTAGTCTCTACAGATGTCAGTGAGCAACATGTGGTCGATACATCGCCTCAATAAGTCAGCGACTAAGGTATTTTTTGGATGGGGAAGATCGGTTAAATTTTGCTCAGAAGTATTAATTTAGGAATGAGGTTACTTTACGAGCCCGAATATTTTCAAAATCGGAACCCATAGCTTAAAGTTCCTCCTGGAGAATTTGTCCTTTGGATGTTTCCATCCTAATAAAGTCCATCGACCCCGGCCGAGTTGGAACCGCGACTAGAGACAAGGAATATAGCCTAGACCTCTGCGGAAGAATGGCATTAACCATGATTCGAGTAAGATGAATTATACAGGTAATGATTGGAAAATATCAAATGAGGATAAGGATGTATGGAGAGCTTGTGTCCGTGAGGCCATGAATCTCCTGGTTTGATGGTGATAGTGAGTTGGTTATAGTATGTTTTTATTGAAGTAATTTTAATATATCGAAGAAGTTTTTTTTTAAGAAAATGTCTTAAGTGATAGTACAATAACTTCTTTTTCTGGTTTTTCCATAAAGAATTCATTAGTAGTCTGTACAAGAATGCAACTGCATTTCTGATCATGATTAAAGCGCTGGAAAGCCTTTATCCGGATAATTTTATCCTATGTCCGCATACGAAGCAATATTTATTTAAATTGGAATTTTACCTGAACATAAGATTACGAATAAATATGTATTTTTGCAAGTGAATTTCTTTGGAATTTACACAATCGACTCAAATCTCGATAGATATTACCAATCGATGGATGTTTCGATTTGAGTTAAAGAACTTCGGTTCTCTATGTTAAAGAACGGTACAAGAAGAGTTTTTTCTGTGAAGTGCATTGTCACTAAAATAGTATCACGTTGAAAGGGTTTAAAATAGCGTATCGATCACAAAATACAACATGACAATTGATTTATTAAGTTTTGCTTATGCAGCTACAGTAGCTACCGGCGGTATTATCGGTTATACTAAAGCTGGTAAGTTAAAATGGATAAATGTAATGCAATTTTATTATGTTGTATTTTTTTTTTCTTTTCAGTTTTAGTACCGATATTTCATTATCTGTGAAATGATGTTTAGTGTTAGTTCTATAAAATGTAAGAGAATGTATCAACTTGGGGATAAATGGTTTGCTATCCAAAGCATGTATGTGATCATGAATTATGTACATTAAGTGAAGTAGGTTCTATATAGGCTTAGGTCTATACCTACAACTTCCATATTAACAATTATCTTAGCAATGATAGTGTATTTGTCTTTAGTATAACAATATTTATTTTCTTCCCTCCCAAGATTGAAAATTTTACAATTAAATTAGTAGTAAACTCTTCTGTATCTCAACAAGACTTAAGTGTTCTCTTACAGGGAAAAAATTCAACTATACTAATTAATTAGTTAAACTTGTTTTTGCATAGATGTCATTGAGTGTCTTTGTGTCAGCGTACTGCTTCATAGTGACATCTAGGAATTCAAGGTAGTACTAGGATGGGAACATTCGGTAAATTTTGCACAGAGGCCTTTTTTTTATTCAGGCTTGTCATTCTTTTACGAGCCTGAAAATCTTCAGACTCAGGACCCATGGCTTAAAGTCCCTCCTGGAGGACTTGTCACTTTGATTTTTGCATCCTAAAAAATCCATCTACCACGGCCGGGTTTGAATCTGCATCCCTTGTAACTAGAGGCAAGGAACATAATCAAGGCCGACTTTACAATTAAATTAATTTAATTAAAATTTTCAACCCAGCTGGGTATCGAACCAGGGCCTTCTAGTCAGGAAGCAGGATGCTACCACAAGAGCCAACCCGACCGACTCTATTAAAAATATGTTTGGATTTAAAAAAGTGGGCAAAATTTGCATTATATGCAAATCATACCCATGTTTAACAAACTGAAATTTGATTATTTGTATATATAATATACAGGGCATTGCAAAAAAACACCGACAACAAGGTGAGGTATTATTTTAAAATATGTTGATAATTTTTTAATAAGTTACCGATGTTTGGAAATGATGCATTTTCACACTATGACTAGTTAATTGTGTCTCAAGACCAGTGTTGGTTCGAAGGATTTGAAAATTTATTACTTGACAACACCTCACAGGTACGGAACCTGTGATACGTGGCTTTGCAACAGAATGTGGCTGCAACATGGCGGAGCTCTAGCTCACTTTGATGCCAATGTGAGGAGACATTTGGATACCATATATTCAGGTCGAGGGGGACCAGTTCCATGGCCTTCGAGATCATCTGATCATAACCCCCACGACTATTTTTTGTGGGGGCGACATGAAACAGTCTGTTTATCAGACTCCAGAAGTGTCACGTATATATCTTATAGCCCAAATCCACACTGCTGCAGAAATAATTCAAATGAGGCCAGGTGTATATGAACATGTGCACCAATTGCTACACCGCTGATGTACTCTCTGCAATGAGATGGGATATTTTGAAAACTTGATATGACTGTGACAGTATTGTTAAGTATTGAGTCTTGAAATCCAACTAAAGGAATGGAAAAACTGCACTTAAACTAGCGTGAAATATTTCAAAGTCCTATAGAACAACAGTGCACATGCGCCAGAATTTATAGAGCCAGAGATAATCCACAATTGAACCACATATCGATTATCATCCTCGATTACTATCCATCGCTATGAAATTTAAATGACCAATATTTGCAATAAACCCCCAAATCTATGTTAAAAAAATATATTCATAATATTAAAATTACCAAACGTTTATTAAAAATGGGTGTACCCTTACTTATCACTCCCTAACACTGATCCAACCAGTGATAACCCAAAACAGCGATAGAAAAATCATAGACTAAGTAATATACTCAGTGGAGAAAATAGCAGTTAGCATCACAATATTGTCTAACAGTGTCATAATATTGTGATTTGCATATTTAAATAAATTCTTTAAAATTGTCTAATAATGTTATAAAAATTGTTTGAAAAAGTTTAAAATATTAAATAATGTTACTAAATACAGAAGAAGAGCTATAGTTTACAAGAATATAACTGAAAAATCAAGCGCTAATAGAAGTGCAGTTGAGCCAAAGGAACTCTTCAGAAGTAGTGTGAAAACACATGATTTCTGGACATTAGTACCTTATTAAAAATGATCAACATGCCTCAGTATATCACTTCACCTCCGTTGTTGGTTTTTTCTTGCAACACTCTGTGTAAGCATTTAGATTTAGGTCCTGGGAAAGAATATGAAATTGCATGATAGAGTTCAGTAGATATCACCTTAGATGTTAAAGTATCTTTAAATAAATACAAATTAAAGAAAAAATATAGACAATATTTATAATTTTGATCTTAATGATTGCATAAAATGTTGTAATAATATAACATAAAAAAGTTTGTGAATATTGGGAATGAAATTTGCTGATTCACTATGGCTGGGAAGTTTATTGGCATGTCATGTTTCACAGCAGTTATCTTATCTGTGATTTCATATTAACTATGCAAGTGGGAGTTTATTATATTTTGACTTGTCACATAATAGACAAAATCTCTATCTAATTCTCAGGATTTGATATTAAAGCCATTTTTGGCTATTCTTTAGAACGATTTACCCTTGATTTTTTCAGTTTATCGTGAATTATAACTCTTCTTCTGTATTTAGTAGCATTTTTAAATATTTTAAAATATTTAAAACAATTTTTATAACTTTATTTTATAATTTTCAAGTATTTATTCAAATACACATATTGTGATGGTGATATTTTCTCCAGAGAGTATATGATATAGTTGGAACCAGTGAGTTATCGATGGTTGCGATTATTAAGGAGTGAAAAAAAGGACTTTCATGGGATCCACCCTAGGTTAGAGTAATTGAATGAGGTTAAGTGTGAGTTAGTTAGCTTTTAGATTTGTTACATTTTAAATGTGTCTAAATACATAAAACAAAAAAAAACGATAATCAAAATAATGATTATAATCGATATGTGGTTCGATGGTGGGTTATCGCTGGCTCTATAAACTCTGATGCATGCGAACTGTTGTTCTACAGGACTTTGAAAATATATCAGGTAAATTAAAATGGAGAATCCCCCCATTTTCCTTCTAGTTTCCAATTAACCAAAAGGTATTTTACATGGAAACTAATGTTTTCAGACAACCATCTGTATGCCATGATTAACATAACAAAACAACTCTGGCATTATTGAATCCAGTGGTTAATGGCCATGTAGACAATAAGTTCTCCATACTCCTTATTCTGAACTAAAGTTTTCCAGTCATTCCCTTATAATTTCCCTTCCACAAATCATGGTTGATGTTATTCTTGGCCTATCTACTGAATTTCCTCTGGTTTTCCTATGAGTTTCCATATCCCTCTTAAATTCCCCATCTGTGACACATGTCATGTCCATCATAGTTTGAGATTTGACTGTTCTTATTACATAAAGATTAAGTAGCTGATTTTTATGCAGTCTTCTGGGTTCAATTGTCCGTTCATCTCTCTTTGATCCAAAAAAAAATTCCTAAAACTTTTATTCTCTAATATTCGTAATATTTTCCCTTCCCTTAAAGTAAAAGTCAATGTTTTGCATGCATATAATATAACTGGAAGAATAAGAAGTGTTTTATATATTCTCAAGTTTAACATATCTTGAGAGAAGTTGGGACAGACAAGAGCCCCTGTAATGCATAATAAAATTTTCAGAATTGAGGCTATGTTTAATTTTTTTGTGCATCTCTTTCCTATTTGTAATTATTGTTTCTAGATATTTCTAGATATTGGGACTAGAAGTAAACATCAATCAAACTAAATATATGTTCACACATAGAAATGTGTTATAGGCCAATGCTGGAAATGGACAACTAATGACAAATGAAGGAAATTTTGAAGAAGTGACTGATTTCAAGTATCTAGGAATAATAATTACAAATAGGAATGAGGTGCACAAAGAAATTAAACATAGGCTCAATTCTGGAAATGCGTGCTATTATGCATTACTGAGACTCTTGTCATCCCAACTTCTTTCATAATACATTAAACTGAAAATGTAAAACAGTTATTCTCCCGGTTATATTATATGGATATGAAACATGGACTCTTACTTTAAGGGAGGAAAGAAGATTATGAGCATTTGAGAATAAAGTTCTTAGGAAAATTTTTGAGTCAAAAAGAGATGAACAGACAGGTGAATGGAGAAAACTACATAATAGTGAGCTACATGATATGTATAGGGAGCCAGATATAATAAGAACAGTTAAGTCTCGTAGACTGCGATGGGCAGGACATGTTGGATGTATGGGGAATGAAAGAGGTGCATGGAAGCTTCTTGTAGGAAAACCAGAGGGAAAAGGCCAAGTTGGTAGACCAAGAATGAGGTGGGAGAATAACATTATCCATGATTTGAGGGAAGTAGATTATACAGGAGATGTTTGTAAAGCATTAGGATAGGGATTTATGGAGAGCTTATGTTTGTGTGGCCATGAACCTATGGGTTCAATAGAGCCAGTGAGTTAGTTAGATATTTGAATTCAGCCACTTCTTCAAAAATTCCCTACTTTCTCTTATATAATATTTTCTGTATATTTAGTTGTATTGATATTTACTTCAAGCCCCAATTTCTTATAGTGCTTTCATATTTGTCAGAGGTTCCAAGGACATATAAATGGTCCGATATTCACCACTGGCAACCCCCCACTCCATGTAACAATACTCCTTACATGATAGTCACATGATAAGCCGGTCTGCTTGTAATGTTACTTTTATATGATATGGCTACGACTACACAGTTCCGTGGAGTTGTGGGTGCTGAGAGATACAGTGGTTTGACCTTGAAACCTCTGGTGATATGAAAGCACTGTAGTGTTGAGTATGACAATATATTTAATTTTATTGATACAGTGTATGATAAATCAAATTTTGAACATTCACATTTTTTTGTGTTATTTTTGTGTAGGTAGCATACCATCCTTGGGAGCAGGCCTCCTGTTTGGAAGCATATTGTGTTATGGTGCGATTCAGACATCAAGGGACCCTAACAACTTTGGGTTATTGTTCGGTACCAGTGCTGCACTAGGTGGTCTAATGGGCTACCGATTTTACAACTCAGGGAAATTTATGCCAGCTGGAATTGTAACAGTGTTAAGGTAAACAGAGTCTCTTTCATTCCTATAATTTATTGGCATGTTATCAAGACCTAATGTTTCTAAGTTCACAGTAGAAAGGACTTGCATGTAAAATTTAATTCTTTTACACTTAGTACCATATCGATCAGATACATGTTTTTTTTAGTTGTGTATAAGAGCAATGGAATTTAAATATCTAAATGAGTCTCATCATTAAACCAATCATTGACACACTAATGTGCAAAAAAAATCTTATATATAAAATGGAGTTACTGTTGTATGGGGATACTAAAGGCCAACAGGCACACACTATTGAGAAACACTAAGAAATTGGGACTGGAAGTAAATATCAATAAAACTAAATATATGGTCACACATAGAAATACATTGTATAATAGAAATGGATGGCTAATGACAAATGAGAGAAATTTTGAGGAAGTGGCTGAATTCAAATGCCTAGGAACAATAATCACAAATAGGAATGAGATGCACAAAGAAATTAAACATAGGCTCAATTCTGGAAATGAATGCTATTATGCATTACAGAGACTCTTGATGTCCCAACTCCTTTCAAAAAACGTTAAACTGATAATATATGAAACTATTATTCGATCAGTTATATTATATGGATGCGAAACATGGACTCCAACTTTAAGGGAGGAAAGGAGATTACGAGTATTTGAGAATAAAGTTCTTAGGAAAATTTTTGGACCATGGAGAAATGAACAGACAGGTGAATGGAAAAGACTACATAACAGTGAATTACATGTCGAATGGGGAATGAAAAACATGCATGGAAGCTTCTTGTAGGAAAACCAGAGGGAAAATGTCCATTTGGTAGACCGAGAATGAGATGGGAGAAGAACATTAACTATGATTTGAGGGAAGTAGATTATAAAGGGGATTATTGGAAACAATAGCTCAGGATGGGGATGTATCGGGAGCCTATGTATGTGAGGCCATGAACCTATGAGTTTGATAGTGTCAGTGAGTTAGTTAATGTGGTATGTATGAAACTTGAAAGCAATAAAAACTGAACGCCTAATAGGTTCAATGAATGAATGAATGAGTCACGTCTTATATTATCTCATAGTTTTTTTTTAAACACGGGAACTGCAGTTTTCAAGACTTTTCTCTCATTTTCAACCGATATTATGAGTATCAGATTTTTGTTGGAAACTTCATCTATAATGTTGCCATCTAGTGTTGATTTGATGAATTTTGAGATCAGGTCCTGTTCATCGGAAATTTCAAAATTCATGGATCTAAATTTGTTCTTCTGGATATATATCTTCTCCCAAACTGTCAAATCTAAGGGTTTTTCCAAATGTTTTGGAAGTTCATGTATCATAGATGAAGATCCAACGAAAGTCCAGTAGGCATAATGACGGCTGAAGATAAGAGGGACTCCTCTTGGTAACTGCAGTTTCCATATTTAATAAAACATGAAATATAAGGTAAGATAAGAAGTGTCTTATTCAGTCATTGCCTAATAGATATCTTGCCCAGAAGGGTTTAACTGGTGGTTTTGGATCTATGCAGCATTTCCTTTACGTAAGATCTTACAGTTATCCCACTGGTTCTCAGTCGCCAGAGCCTTGTTAGGGTGCACCATGTGAAGATCAGGATGGCATTTAGGTAGGAGAGGCTATAGCTCTTCGCAATCACTGCCTCTTGTATGTATTTATAATACTTATTTGGAGGAGTGGAATTAAGATGTCATCTGATTTCAATGCACACACTCTAATATATTTCCTTTTGGCCTAATTTGATAGTGTAAAAATTTTCATTATAATAAATTAACATTAACCCATACCTCAGCGGGCCTAAACTTGTAAATATTAAAAAAAAATACTTACATCAAGTGTATTATTTATTTCTTTTCCTTTTATCTGAAGCAAGAGGAATAACTCAATAAATATTTTCAAATACAGCTGTTGTAATGAAATGAATTAAACATCATAAACCATTACATAACAACATGACATGCCTATTCTAGCTCAGTGCAGCACAGGTTCCTCATCTTAAATTCCAACAAAATGGACTTTAAATTACTTCTTATAAAAAAATAGAGGATGTGTGGAATGAAATACAAAAAGTTGAAAATAAGGACCACCCTAATGTATATAGCCCATACTTCCCATGTGGGGATACAGGTATTCCCTAGCGAAAGTTTCTTAACCAGCCTAATTTATTTATGCTTATTTATCTACAGATGTCAACGAGTGACATGTGGTTAGCATGTTGCCTCAATGAGACATCTAGTAGGCAACTAAGATATTAATAAATCAGTTTGGTCTGTAGATTTGAACAAAGTATATCTTTTTAAAATTGCCATCGCTGCCATTAGAGGATCAATTTAAATTTTTAAGAAACCATCTTTACAAAATTTCTACTTTATAGAATATACTTCAATTACAATTTTTGGATGTATTAACAAAATGTATCGGCCGCGGTGCACTAGTAGTTATGCTCCTTGCCTCTGGCCCCGAGGGTTGCAGGTTCAAACCTGGCCGAGGTCGATGGATTTTTTAGGGCAGAAAAATCCAAGGGGCAAGTCCTCCGGGAGGGACTTTAAGCCGTGGGTCCCGAGTCTGAAGATTTTCAGGCTCGTAAAAAATCCTTAAGCCTGAATGAAAAGGCATCTAAGCAAAATTTATCAAATTTTCCCGTCCTAGTACTACCTTGGTTTCCTAGATGTCAGTATGAGGTGGAATGCTGACCACGGACCACTCAAAAATGACATCTATACAAAAAACAAGTGTAACTAAATTACTATGGTTCAAATTCTTCCCTGTAGGGGGAGAGTGCCTAAAATCTCTGTAAAGGGAAAACATGGGCTTACAATACAACAAAATTAACAAAATGTATAGTAAGAATTAAATAAATCGTGATTATTTCATACCTCATACTTCTATGTTCCTTTAAACACAGCACTGCAGTATCGTCGACTCCTTGTCACCATCGTCAGCTGTTTTCACGATTGTCAATTTTTTATATTTAATTAATGTTGGGAAGTAAACATTATGAGGTATAATCATTAATCTCAATTTTTTCTTTCGTTGATAATTATCCAAACTGCCATCTGATGTTCTTTTTAAGGAATTATTTCTAAAGTTCTTTTTAAAAAGAACACCAGATGGCAGTTTAGAAATAATTCCTTAAAAAAACATCAGATGGCAGTTTGGATAATTATCAACTAAAGAAAAAATTGACAATCGTGAAAACAGCTGACGATTGTGACAAGGAGTCACCAATACTGCAGTGCTGTGTTTAAAGGAACATAGAAGTATGAGATATGAAATAATCACGATTTATTTAATTCTTGTGAATTGAACCTCATAATATTAAAAATTCCCAAATTTAATATATTAAAAAAAGTACAGTATTTCATCAATTTCGAAAATTGTCTGTATCAATTTGTCCTTGTGGCAATCCTGTAATGGGGAAAGTTTTATATAATAATTATAATAAATCTTTTTATTATTGGTTTAATATTTCTCACTGAAAGATCAATTATATTTGAAGAGAAAAATTCTCGCCTAGACCGAGATTCGAACCCGGGACCTTTGGCTTGCCGGGCCAAATGCTCTACCAACTGAGAAATGTTAAACCAATAATAAAAACATCATTAGAAGCCTTACTAGCTTTAAAAAGTAAATGTTAAATTCCCAATAAATGTCTTCTTAACTAAGAAGCCGCCATTTGCAAAGATAGAAACAATGGTTTCAAAAGCATTTGGCGAGAGGGAATTTAAACGTATATAAGAGAAAAATTTTCGTCTAGATCGTGACTCGCCTCAGTAGCTCAGTTGGTAGAGCATTTGGCCCGGCAAGCCAAAGGTCCTGGGTTCGAGTCTCGGTCTAGGCGAGAATTTTTCTCTTCAAATATAATAAATCTTACCTCATATAGTTGTTTCTATTATACATATGTTTCAAGGCACGTTTGCCCCATCTTCAGTTAGTAGAGACTGATTTTTCCCAAGTTGTTGGCTCTGGATCTCGACTCCTGCTTCCTTTTTCTGCTGTCCAAAGAACTTGCTAATCAGTTCCTCATAATGTTACTTCCTATTGTATTTTCAACTAAGATATTACATGGATGGAAGAAGATTGGTTAAATTTTGCACAGAGGCCTTTTAGTTCTTTTATGAGCCTGAAAGTCTTCAGACTCTGTGACACAAGGCTTAAAGTCTCTCCTGGAGGACTCATACTTTGAATTTTTTAACCTATAATTCCATTGGCCAGATTTGAACTTGCGATCCTCGGGACTAGAGTCAAGGAACAGGCCATTATACTACCACGACCTAGGTGTTACTAATAAATCAGTTTCAATTAAATTTTTAAACTAACTCACTGGCACTATCAAACCCGTAGGTTCATGGCAGCATGGACATACACTCTCCATAAATCCCTATTCTGAGCTAATGTTTTCCAATCATCCCCTGTATAATTATTTCCCTCAAATCATAGTTAATGTTATTCTCCCACCTCATTCTTGGTCTACCAACTGGGCGTTTAACTTCTGGTTTTCCTACAAGAAGCTTCCATGTGCATCTTTCATTACCCATTTGTGCCACATGTCCTGCCCATCACAGTCTACGAGACTTAACTCTTCTTATTATATATGGCTTCCTATAAAGACCATGGAGTTTACTATTATGTAGTCTTCTCCATTCATCTGTCTGTTCATCTCTCTTTGGTCCAAAAATTTTCCTAAGAACTTTATTCTCAAATACCTGTAATCTCCTTTCTTCCCTTAATGTAAGAGTCCATGTTTCGCATCCATATAATATAACTGGTAGAATAATAGATCTATATATTTTCAGTTTAATGTTTTTTGAAAGGAGTTGGGATGTCAAGAGTCTCTGTAATGCATAATAGCATGCATTTCCAGAATTGAGCCTATGTCTAATTTCTTTGTGCATCTCATTCCCGTATATGTGATTATTGTTCGTAGGCATTTGAATTCAGCTACTTCCTCAAAATTTCCCTTGAGAAATATTAATTTTTATTATATTAATTTATATGTACTAGTGGTCACCCAGTGTTGAATTTCTACCACAATTCATTAAATTCTTAAGTTTGTTACAAATAGATCATTATGCATTAATTTTCAATTTATTTTAAAACCATGAACGATAGGAAATATGTTGTTATAGCTTGGCTAAGCCATATTTAAAAAATAATGCGTCATTTGACATTTGTATACTATTTATACTATTTAAATTTGCATTTGGCCTATTATTATGTGTACGGGAATATATATCCCTTCTTCTTTGTCTCTCACTCCAACTGGTCAATGTTCTATGTCGAGGCATAATGGAAGTGCGAATATGTAAATATAAAAAAAATGTTATGAAATTACTGGAACAAAGATTAGACAGGGTTAAATTAAATTAAAATAATGAAATGTACTCACTTTTTTAAACAACTAATAATAAATACGCGAAAGTAAGTCAATTCACATTGCTGCTGCACAATTTTCTTTTTAGAACAATGCATTTTCAGTATGAACATAAACAAATGAATAAGTAATACACGTAAATTCCTTAGAGACAATTAATTTTATTTTGTTTAATTTAATTTATTTGTAACACACATCATCTAATATATAAAAATGAATTTTGTTTGTTTGTTTGTACTTTATGTGCGGCCATACCATAGATCCGATTGTGATGGGGCTTTTGCAAAATGTTCAGAACATTCCCGGGATGAACATGGGCTATAAGATAGTTATGATACTAAACTCCTACACCCTTAAAAATCGCCCTTTGTAGTAGAAGACGTGAAAAAAGTAGCTCTTCGGACGCTTAAATGGCTTATGCTGCCTAAATCATAGCAAATACACAAAATCAACGTACACAGAATTGAATATCTCAAAAAGCTCTACAAAAATGTCCACGACAGCATATGTTTATCTCTTACGGATAACTCACAATAACCATTTTTGTCTTTCATTGACACCAAGAAGATCGAGACAAGTATGTACATTCCTGTGCAAGCATAGCAGCACATAACGAATTTTGTCTTTTAGCTCATTTATGCCAAGAAGATTGAGATAAGTAGATTCCCGGGCAAGACTGGGTAATCAGCACGGGGAATCTTAAATAATTACGATATATATTAATAATTATTTTTCATTTCACTTATTCAACTAATCATAAGAACTACATTAATTTTTGTCTTTCAGCTCATTTATGCCAAGAAGATTGGGATGAGTAGATTCCCGGATAATGCCGGGTAAACAGCATGGGGTATCTAAAAATAATTACGATATAAATTTTTCCTTTTAGTTATTTAACAAAACATAAAACACATTAATTTTCGTATTTCAGCTCATTTATGTCAAGAAGACCAGGATAAGTAGATTCCCGGGCAACGCCGGGTAATCAGCACAAAAATAAACTAAAAATAGGGGCAAAATAATAAGAAATATAGTTAGAAGTTAATGGAAATGTCTGTTCCTTTCTAAAGTCTAAAAAATATAAATTTATAACTAATTTTCCTTTTACTTATTCAGCTAAACGTAAAAGCAAATTAATTTTCATTTATAGTGAGTGGAGAACATATTTTAATCGACTCACCTCATACATTTTCAAACTTCTTAGATACCGACGGTTTCAGACAAAATCATGTCCTTCTTCAGTCATGGCTTCCACTGATGAAATTCCATGATTGTTGATTTCTTTAATGACATCACTTCTTGTGCTGCCATCTTTCGTTGGGATTATAAACTTTGTAATTAAATTTTTATCCACCGGAATATCGAAATTCATAGATCGATATTTATTCTTCTGAATGAATATCATTTCCCAAATTGTCAATTCCAATGGTTTATTCAATTGTTGGTATGCATGCAAACTACACTTCAATGATACAATTCAATGTAACTTACAGATATCAGTGCTAATTTCAAAACTTTTGAAACAATTGAATAAACCGTTGGAATTGACAATTTGGGAAATGATATTCATTCAGAAGAATAAATATCGATCTATGAATTTTGATATTCCGGTGGATAAAAATTTAATTACAAGGTTTATAATCCCAACGAAAGATGGCAGCACAAGAAGTGATGTCACTAAAGAAATCAACAATCACGGAATTTCATCAGTGGAAGCCATGACTGAAAAAGGACATGATTTTGTCTGAAACCGTCAGTATCAAAGAAGTTTGAAAATATTTGAGGTGAGTCAATTAAAATATGTTCTCCACTCACTATTAATGATATAACCTCATAATGTTTACTTCCCAATATTAATTTAAATATAATTTTCATTTATTTAGGTGTAGCAGCACACGCTGGGTATTAGCTAGTTATATATAAATTTTATTTTTCTGCACTCCTTCTCTATATGAACTTTAATTATGCCAAATATCACACTCCTCCATGCGTACAATCTGCTTAAAAAGGGGTACAAAGTTTTTTTCTTCACGTATTAATATATAGATATTTAAATTAGCACTGATATCTGTAAGTTACATTGAATTGTATCATTGAAGTGTTGTTTGCATGCATACCTACTGTTCCTTTCTTAAATATGTTTGCTTTTAATTGACTTACCAAAAAAAAATCATCTTTGTTGCTAAGTCATGTAGATAGGAAATAACACTATGAGGTTTTTTAATATTGTTTATTCTTTTTTTCACTCACCTCATACTTCATAACTCCTCAGGGTTTGCGAGGAGTTATGAAGTATGAGGTGAGTGAAAGAAAGAATAAACAATATATTTGCTATTGTTTATTTTTTATTATTTCACTCACCTCATACTTCATATTTCTAAGTTCTTTTAATTTCTATCTTAGTTTTCGAAAAATGTTCGTTGAAATGTTGTGTGTTTGAAGCCGCCATCTTGTTCCAGTTGTTTACGTTATTCTTGTTTTCCTATGACTTGATAGCCAACTTTATTAAGTTATGTAGATAGGAAATAACACTATGAGGTTCTTTAATATTGTTTATTTTTTATTATTTCACTCACCTCATACTTCATGTAGATTATTTCACTCACCTCATACTTCATACATGAAGTATGAGGTGAGTGAAATAATAAAAAATAAACAATATTAAAGAACCTCATAGTGTTATTTCCTATCTACATAACTTAATAAAGTTGGCTATCAAGTCATAGGAAAACAAGAATAACGTAAACAACTGGAACAAGATGGCGGCTTCAAACACACAACATTTCAACGAACATTTTTCGAAAACTAAGATAGAAATTAAAAGATATTTGAAATTAAAAGAACTTAGAAATATGAAGTATGAGGTGAGTGAAATAATAAAAAATAAACAATATTAAAGAACCTCATAGTGTTATTTCCTATCTACATAACTTAATATATTTGCTGTTTGCAGTCTCTTAGCACAATATAGTTTTGAAGGGTTTGCATTTCAATCATACAATAATTATTTTTCTACAGTCCCATCCCAATTGAAATATCTCTATTGAATGTTTTTTTAATCTAGTCTTGGCTTTTTTTATGGTGTTTTTTCCTATTAGAAAGTTTATATGTAAAATTGAACAAAACATATTTTTATTTTATGTCCACCGCTGTGGTCTCGAGGTAGCATGCTGCCTTGTCACGCAACAGGCCCGGGTTTGATTCTTGGTCGGGATAGGCTCCTGGGTGAGGTTTTTATCGGGGTCTTTCCTCACCTGTAAGACAAATGTCAGGAAAACTTTAAGGCCCAAACAGTCCCTGAAATCATATGGCCATCACAATCATCAACATTCATATTCATCTTAGATTAAGCTTAGGATTAGGGACTCTCCTGGCGCACCACTATCATCATCGGAGCAATGTAACCCCACCTTCCAGGCGCCCCATCCTAAGAAGTGGGTTACAAGTACGCCATGCCAGGAGAGAAACCAGGAATGTCGAAAGACAACCTGGGGCATTTGCAAAAAAAAAATGTATTTATCTGACCCTGTTGGGGTTTGTCCAATGATAGAGTACATAGAAAAATTAAATACTAAAATTCAAACAAATAAATTTTTTTAAGAAAAAAATTAATGTATGAACCAGATATTAAACCCTGGATATCTGATTTTGTACGTCAGCGTGCAATCCATTACACTGTTCAAGACTCGACACAACCGCTAAATTTTTTTAATACAATTATCTTACATCCGAAGGAGATAGCCCTCACTATTAACGTCATTAGACAGCTTCTATTTGAAGTATTTTTAACGGGAATTTTACATTTACATTTAAATGGTAAAGCATAATATTTTGATGTTAAAGTAAATATAACAACAAAACAGAACATTTCAATATAGTATAAATTATCAGAATATACTAAAAATAATTTAATTCCTTAAATGAAATGTGTCTATGTAGATGCTTCTGTAAAGTGGAAATTTAATTTTATTTGAAGAGAAAAATTTTTCGCCTAGACCGAGACTCGAACCCAGGACCTTTGGCTTTTTGGGCCAAATGCTCTACCAGTTGAGCTACCAAGGCGAGTTGCGATCTAGACGCAAATTTTTCTCTTATATACGTTGTAATTCCCTCATGCCAAATGCTTTGAAACCTTAGCTTCTATCTTTACAAATGGTGACTTCTTAGTTAAGAAGACTTTATTGCAAATTTAACACTACTTTATAAAGCCAGTAGGGCTTCTATTGACGTTTTTATTGTTTATTAAAATACTGACAATTTCTGTTTGATCTTTCTATTTTGTATGTTCCTTGTCATTTAAAAAAAGGTCATCATGCAGGAACTGTATAAATTTAGTAAATTCCTCAGCAAGTCGAATGTATAGTCCCATTTGCCGATTTACAGAATATGTATTTATTTTGTTAAATTGGACAAACAAAAATAAGAGTAGAATCCCCATGTATGTGAGCAAACATGTTGGTAATTGGCTCTAGTGAGAAAATGTGTTATCACATTGGCCAACACGATGCTAAAAGTCACTTGTTCTCCAATCGAATATTCACTGATGGCATAGAATATCCCAGTTTTTGTTCAAGTATACATATTTCACATATACATTACACAGTCTTTAATATGTTGTGTTGTATTGTGTGCGTGGGAATTATCTGGTGTGGTTCTTTGTTGTCCTCTAGCTTGCATCTTGTGTTTTGCTTGCTTTATGCACCTGGTCATCGCATGTTTCCTATCTGTTTAATAAAGTTTGAAAATTCCACTGAAATTTTGTATTCTTATTTCCAGTGTTGGAATGGTTCTGAGGTTTGCAGCAAGAAGTGCTGGACTCTTGCAGTCAAAGCCTGTTGAATAGATTGTGGTTTTCTTTGCCATTAGATAGATGGAAGTACAAGTTTATCTGTATATTGTGGTTATTCTTTTTACATATTTTCTTTTTCAAATAAAGTTTTGAAAATTATATTTTTCAAATCTTATTAATGAAGAATGAGGCTAGGACATAGCTTCTCAAACTTATTTTGCCCACTGCCCACTTTGAGAATAAAACATTTTCTAACCCCCATCAATTTTTATACTTACAATCTGTTAAAAATAATAATACTGCAGTTGCTGTTTTGAAGATATGCTCTTAAAAATTGCAATTGTAATTATTGTTTTTAATCGTGCCTTATCCTATTTCTGAGTTCAAACTTACATTTTAAATGAAAGGAATTAAAATGCACATTTAATCATAGTTAGGAGTTATATTTGAAAAGAAAAATATATGCCTAGACTGGAGTTTGAATCCAGGACTTTTAGCTTTATACACTGAGCTATCCAAGACCTCCAATCTAATCACAAATTTTTCTCTTATACATTTCAATTCTCGAGAGCACTAAAGGTTTGCGAACTGTTGTTCGACACGCGAATGTCAACCTCTTATTTAAGAAGATTTTTGATGGGAATTTAACATTACTATATAAAGTCAGTAGAGCTTCTTTCAATGTTTTTATTATAAATTTAACATTTCTCATTGAAAGACAAATTATATTTGAAGAGAAAAATAAATTAATAGTGAGTGGAGAACATATTTTAATCGACTCACCTCATACATTTTCAAACTTCTTTGATACCGATGGTTTCAGACAATATCAAAGAAGTTTGAAAATGTATGAGGTGAGTCGATTAAAATATGTTCTCCACTCACTATTAATGATATAACCTCATAATGTTTACATCCCAATATTAATTTAAATAGAAAAATAAATACCTGGACCGGGATTTGAACCAGGATCTTTAACATTTATACACTAATGCTCTGCCACTGAGTTATGCAATGTCTCTAATCTAAATCCAGATATTTTTCTTATACATATTTAGAAGTATTTTTATTAAAATTAAAATCAGACGAATTGTAATGTTTAACAAAAACTTTTTAGAACTTTATTGCTACAAATAACATGGCACATGGAAAGCCATGATAAATGAAACTAAACATAAATTTAAGTCAATTAAATCCATCAAGTTCACTGCTGTGGTCTCGAAGTAGTATGCTACCTTGTCACGCAGTGGGCATGGGTTCGATCTCCAGTCGGGACAAGCTTCCATAAGACAAATGTCAGGTAGCTTTGAGGTCCTTGATCATCATCATCATCATCATCCATGGTGTGGAAAACAATGGGAAGCTACCACACCTACATAATTCCTTAGTAAAACTGCAAATCATATCACGAAAATGCTATGATTGTTGTGAAGAACCTGTCCTAGAGCAGAACACTATAAAATAGAAAACCACCAAAAATCACTTTTTAACAGGTATTTTAAATACAGAGGCTGGCTGGAATTTTTCTCCTTACTCAGGCAGTAGAGGGTGGGGGAAACCGAATTGCAAGAATTTTCCGCTTTTCTTGTCTTATATGAAGAGTAAAATCTATTTAATTTCATTTATCCCCTGTCTTAAGGCTTCCAGTGCCCACAAAAACAATCTGGTGGAAATATTGTTTTACTAAAAGACTAGAGTGAGATTACAAATCATATAGAACACTCATTGCCTTATGTAAAATATAAGTGAATTAAACCAAAGACATTTGTCTTGGTTAAGAGATACTACTACCATTATACTATAGTCCATTTGCTCAATTAAGAGAATCTTCCCGCGCAAATATTTGAAGGGATTAGGGGCAGGGGGTGAATTCTCTGTCTACTTGAAGACCAGTGTCAGGTATAGGAAGAGTTGGAAATTCTTTTTTTCTTTCGAAGGTATTGTACACTTTTGTATTGCATTTAGTGGTGAGTTGACGTATGAATTGTGCTATGTGAAGTATTTTTTTCAACGATGAGTGTTAACATATTTTAGAAACTTCAGCTAGTTGCTCCCATTCTCCGACTGGCCGTGCAGCAACCGTTTGAAAATATACGTGGGAAGATTCTCTTAATTGAGCAAACAGACAATAGGTCTTACAAACCATAAAGGACCCAACACTCTCTTATAATGATATTCCATTCTCCCTTTCCAAAGGCTTAAATCTCCATCTCTTAACATCAATTCTTCTTAAGTCATCCTCCACGTCATCCATCAAAGTCTTGGTCTTCGTTTTACCACCTGGTTTGTCATTGAAATATTTTTTTAACATTCCACCTCCATTTGGACTACATGTCCCAACCAGGAATTTTTTTTTATTTCTGCTGTAACATTTGTTTTACAATACTTTAAAGAGGAGCTGCAGACAGCAATTTGATATAAGAAACCTTGGATCTCAGAGAAAGAATACTGGAATTCACTTGTTAATTCATTCAGTGGATTGCAGAAACAAGTCTGATTCATGACCACAGTTTTACAATTTTTTTCATGTATCCATAAAAGTTGAAAATCCACTGCTATTAATTTAAAAAAAAGTTGAACCATGGTCTTGGTTTTGTAACAATTTCCAAGGATTGTAGACTTTCAATTTTCAAACTGACACAAAAATTGATAATTTTAAAATTTTGGCTTTTAGATAAACTCCATTCTTAATGATTAGATATTGCTGATTTTTGAGAATGTTTTGTTTTATTTTGGTGCTATGTACCGAGTTTCATTGTGCAAATAGAAAATTGTGACTGCTAGAGGAGTTTTTAAAATTTTTTATCCTCCACGTCTAATGGTACAATTTTGCAGGTTAATGAACTCAACCTTAATTTTCTTATTTGATTGCTATATGCCAAGTTTGATACAAAAAATAGATAAAAATTGCAGTTGCTAGAGCTTTTGATATACTCTTATATACATAGGTTCATAAATTTTGTTATGGCCATTTTCATTGATTAGTACTATGATTGCTGAAAATTTCTGAAAAAATTCAATAATCTTTTCATGAGAACAATTCCAACAGGTACATTCTTCAGAATTTGCTAATATAATCAATAAGGTTAGCATTTTTACATGCTAAAAATTAAGATTGCAGCATGGTATAATGAGAAGTAAGACTACTGCTTTTTGTTTTGGTTCCGCATACAAATAGTTGAATAATGGGGTCTGATTTTATTAATAAATTACAATATTTTGGAAGCAACATTATGAGTTTCTTAAAAAATAAGGTGAATCTGGAGTTATCTTACCTCATAACTAGAGTCCGGATTCTTATGTAATTACATATTTTTTCCTTCATATATTCTTTTGTAATAGACAAAAATGTTGACGATTCACATAAATCTAAATAAACCTTATACTCAAGTTTGATATTAAATATTTTACCCAATACTAAATATTTGTTAAAATATTACATATTTTTACATAAAATGGTCTTAAAATGTAAATTCACAAATTTTTTATGTACAGTGCTAGGAATCAGGTAAAATTTCTGAATGATTTGTTGTCAACTATTTTTGTAGGCTTAATCATATCACTATACTTTGGCCACACAACAAGCTCTCAAAAGGTTTATGGTCTTCTAGGAAAAAATTATATGGAAAATCCTAAATTGTAAACCTTCATTAACGTTTATGATTTTGTAGAAAACCTTAGCCTTTTTTTTTCCCCCCAACTTGTAAGGCTTTTAATATTGAATCAAATGTTAAAAGAAGTTTGCTTCCTCGTTTTTCCCCCATCTCCATGAGGATTTAGTTGTGTTGTGTGTGAGTGTGAATAGTTACTACTATTCCAAACTATTATCCAATAAGGGTGTAAGCCGACAATTTTCTATCGTTCTCTCTCTACTGCCCTCAATGTTCAATTACATTGTGATATTGTTGAAGATAACTCTCTTAAAATTGAATACAACTTTAAAACTATATTTTCCAAGGCTTTGATATTCTGGGTGGAATGAGGAATATCAGGATAGATCACAGGTAAGGTTCACAAAATTAAGTGTGGACTATTCTAATTTCATCTGACCATTTTCAGTTTATTAAGATTGGACTTAGTATCTCGTGATTGTTAAGTCAGTGAATACAGATTAAAATGACTTTTAGTGCTTCATTGTTATCTGTAAAAAATCAGTCGTGGATAGACCCTAGTTATCAAAGATACTTTTACCATAGACGATAAAATAGTATTGGTGTACCTTGTGCCACACTGTGCAACAAATAAGTGTTGAATTGAAAAAAAAAAGACTAAGTATTACTGTAATATTACTGTTACTGTAACCTAAAAGAGGAAAGTTTACAATGTATGAGAGACCTTAACATTGAACCTAGTGACATCAATATTAATACTCAAAGTCTTCTACCAGATGCAAGAAAACTCAGGAAACAACTAAGAGACAAAGAAGCAGTTCTCTGGAGTCAACTTCCTCATAAAGGAAAAGGCATTGATCTCTGTAATGAATATACACCAGCAAATCAATGGATTCATGATCATGAGGGATTGTCTTGTTCCGAATGGAGAGAAGCAATTAAAATGCAAGCCAATGTATCGGCGGTGTGTTCTTTGCCGGGCAGGTCTAGGGACGATACCCTCTGTAGACAATTGTCGCAGAGAGCATGAAACCCTTGCACACGTCCTTGGGGCTTGTCCGTTTGGAGAATCACTGAGGAAAATTCGGCACCACACTATTCGAAATATGATGGCAGAAGCCTTTTAAGATTATGGATACACAGTTTATGAGGAAGTTCATGGTGTGGCCACTAATGGAAGTAACAGACTAGTATTATTGCATTTAGACCATCTTCTAAATTGGTATGATATTAGATCCCACAATCTGTTTTGAGACTCATAATGGCCAACCTGAGGAAGTTGACTGTGAAAAGAAAGCCATATATGAGCCAACAACTGACTATTACAAAGATTACCAATTAGATAGTATAACTGTCACAGGATTGATGATCGGGACAAGAGGTACTATACCAGGATTCTTGCTAAATTTTGGAATTCCTTAGATTTGGACAGGGTGTATCTTTCTAAAATTGCCATCGCTACCATTAGAGGATCAATTTCAATTTTAAGAAACCATCTTTAAAAAAATTCTACTTTATAGAACAGGCAACTCTTGCCTAAACCAGGAAGTGAAGAAGAAGAAGAAGAATATACTTGAATTACAATTTGAAATTTTTAAATATATTTACAAAATGTATTTCATCAATTTTGAAAATTGTCTGTATCACTTTGTCCTTGAGGCAATTCTCTAATGAGGAAAGTTGTATATAAATTATATTTGAAGAGAAAAATTTTTGCCTAGACCGAGACTCGAACCCGGGACCCTTGGCTTTCCGGGCCAAGTGCTCTACCAACTGAGCTACCGAGGCGAGTTACGATTTAGACGCAAATATATAATATATATTGTATATAATAAAAAATAAATAATGTAATGCTATATTTTGAGAGTTGTATATAAATTAATTCAAACATCTAAAAATATAAGTTGGTTGGTTGGTATCTAATGTTGAGCACTTGATAATGAAATCATTCGCTCTCTTGCACTCCAATATTTAGCAGAAAGGCTGGTCTCTTCTACAAAAGCTGGACAACGGAGGAGATGGTTTCTTTCCATATCTTCATTTAAATTGCAAAAAGGGCATTTAGGTGAATCTGTTATGCCAATTCTGTGTAGGTGTTTATTCAAGTAGTCATGTCCCGTTAGCAGTCTGAATGTTGCTACTGCAGATTTTCTTTGTAATGTTTTATCAGTTTGGACAAGTTGACGATAAAACAGAATTGTTTTGAAACATGTTCAAGAACAAATCAACATTAATATTGAGGTAAGATGATCAGACCAAAAATAATATAATAAGTAAATTTATTTGAAAATAACTGTTAGATTATATGAATTGCACTCTGTTCTAACATTTTAGTAATAGTATTTATCTTAATTTAGGTTCAGGGTATGTCTTAAATATATTCAATATACTATTACATGACAATGTTTCTGTATTACTTGTTACTTTATTATTGGTACTATAAATATATTAACCGCAACATTCATGAAAAATGAATACATTTTGAGAGACAAATATCTCATAACAAAACAAAAAGTAGGACTAAGAAGTAACAAGTATATTATTAAACATAAATTTTGATACTATATAGTCAATATGTAATATTACATATTTTGACTATTTTTACTACATATTTATGTACATATTTGGAGATTAATATTACATAAAAATCCAGATTCTACTCATAACTTGTGTTCTACTTGAACATGTTTTGGTAATTCATGTATACCATCGTCAGCTTTTCTAGACTCTTGAATTTTATGTAGTTGGCCCTGGATGTCAGCTCCCACTCCATCTTTTGGCTGACCAAAGAACCTGTAAATCAAATTTGAAAATTCATAATTTTGTTTTGTTCTTCTGTATGTAGATCTTCTCCCAAACAGTGAGTTCTTTTGTATTATCCAGTTGTTTTAATAATTTGTGTTTACTCAATTTTATGCTTTTCTGACCAAACATGAGCAGTCACTGCAGATTTTTCTACTTCTCCATTTTCTACATTTCTAATACGTTCTTTTATTCTAATGGCAGATTTTGATAAGATATACATAGGGAAAACAAAGAAACTTGACCATTATGGCTTCTTTCCATGCTGAATTTTCAGTTCTTAAAACTGTTTCCAATTTTACATCCTAGGTAATTTAAATTTTGTATCTGTTCTATCGTTTTATCATTTACTAGCTAATACCTGGCTATGCTGCTATGCCTAAATAAATGAAATGCAACGTAAAAATTTTCATAAGAATTCGTTGAATGGATAAAATAAATTAAACTAATATATCTCTTAAGATACACTGCTAATTTAAGTGTTTATTAAATTGTATGGTATACATTGCGACAAACCAAACATGATGGTTGCTAGAGTCAATTTTTAATCTCGGACTTCCCGGTAAACCCCCACTTCTAATGGTTGGATTTCGCTTATTTTTTTGTTAATACCTGTCTTGGTTTATTTTAATAATATGTATTAAATTTTGTTGTTAAATATCGAAAATTGTGACCTCTAGAGCGATTTTTAAATTTTCATTGCAGGTGAACTCCAAAACTAATGGTTTTAGAGCATGTAGATAGTAGCTAAACACTTGCTGTACCAGAAAATCTGTATAAATTTTCATGAAGATAGATTGAGCTGTTTTTAAAGTCTATAAATCACAAACATTTTTTTAAATCAAAATTATAGTGGGAAGTAACACTATGAGGTATTTTCAATTTATAAATATTCTTCTTCTTAAACATAATTTGTAGGATTTTCATCCTATTTATTTCCAAAATCAATCCTCGGAGGAAGACTGATATGCATTCACTGTCCTCTTGTTCTACTCCTGTCCATTGGTCTATCGTCTTTAGCTCTTTTTGCAAGTCGGTTTTCTTCCATTCTTTCTATATGACCTAATATTTTTGTCTATCTATAATACATTTGGTTATGTCTTGAATATGACATTTGTCCCTAATTTCTGTGTTGTGTATTTTATCAAACAATATTTTCCCCTGAATAGTTGTTAAGATTTTCATTTCACATGGGCTTATTATTTGTTTAGTTTTTGTTGTATCCACTTCAAGGTGTATCTTATACATTGCTCGCAGTCCCAAGGATCAAGCCTCGGATCAAAGACGGAAACAAAGTACAATTTATAAATGGGTTGAAGAAAATGTTTTTATATCTCTCTTCATAAAGTTCCATGTTTTCATGATATCCGTTTCAAAGATCATTTTACCTCCATCTTCATTCAAACACACATTCACTTATATATATATATATATATATAGGATATAGATAATTAATAGTGAGTGGAGAACATATTTTTAGCAACTCACCTCATACAAATTCAAATTTCTTTGAGACCATTGGTTTCAGATGACATGACTGAAGAGGGATGAAAAGTCGTATGAAACCAATGGTCTCAAAGAAATTTGAATTTGTATGAGGTGAGTTGTTAAAAATATGTTCTCCGCTCACTATTAATGATATAACCATAATGTTCACTTCCCAACATTAATTTAAATAAATATATATATTTAGATTTATTTAGATTTATATATATATATATATAATTTTTATTCTTAATAGTGTTTTTTCCTTTAAGGACACTTGGTAGTTAGTGTCTGGTGTTTGGTAAGCTTTTCCTTACTTGAAAATAAATTAAATTTTCTCTAAAACTACAATACATAACCAAACAAAAAATTCACTATTTATTAAACAGATCTTGCTGAGTTGACTGATACCCAAATTAAGTAATTAGTAGTATTTTCTATTACTTGGCAATGATTATAACATTGAAGTGAACATTTTCCATAACTTTGATTTTTCAGATTTTAGTACACTTTTCTCAGAAACTATTATAGATAGAAATGTAATTTTTTTTAGAGCTTGTATATTTCATATTTCTAATAAAGGAGGTTGTCCCGCGCCGTAGCCGAGTGGTTAAGGTAGGAAGCTTTGGTGCAGAGCTATGGGACTTGCGCTGGTTCGAGTCTCCATGGGGGAAGAAATTTTCTCATGGTATTTCGGCCAGTATGGGACTGGTGCCCACCCAGCATCGTGATGCATTTGGGTAGCTACAATAAGTAGTGGCTCCAGGTTCAGAAAAGCAGCTATAACGGCTGGGGAACTCAACATGCTGACCACATGTCACCCCTACACTGGCTGATTATCATCTACCTCTGTGATTGACACATGTGGATGTGAGCCCAGCAGCCGGATGGTAGGCTAAGGGCCTTGTAGGCCTGTCGTGCCAGGAGTTTTTTTAATAAAGGAGGTTAAGAATGAAATTGATAAATTGAAATATAATTAAGGAACAAAATTTTTTTCATAAAAATTATAAACTTTTTAAAACAATATTAGAAACTTAAAAAAGGCTTTTGTTCCAAAACTTCTTAACCTCAAATGTCAAACTACTCGTAAACAGTGTGAATAAAAAAAAATTATGCATTCTTACAAACAATTTCTGAGAACATGGTACCAAATGAACACAAAATGCAATTTTTTTTATCTTAAAATACAATAGGAAGTAACATTAAGAGGTTTATTTAATAATTAAGATATTTGGTCTGTGTATTCTTACCTCTTATGGTTGTTTTTGTTGAACATATGTTTCAATTCTTCAGTTTCAGTTCTTTATTCTTACCTCTTATGGTTGTTTTTGTTGAACATATGTTTCAATTCTTTAGTTTCAGTTCTTTATTCTTATCTCTTATGGTTGTTTTTGTTGAACATATGTTTCAACAAAAACAGCCATAAGAGATAAGAATAAACCGACCAAATATCTTTTACCCTTTAGCTGCCATGAGCTTATTAGATCGGCTCTGATGCTCCTATTCATTACCTGCCAGACAATATACTTAAACTACTTGCAAAGCCGATCACATCGGCCGATGCGATTTAAATCTCTGACACAAAAGATTTTACCAGTGGCATGCAGAGGGTTAATTAATTACAAAATGCAAATTTCCGGTAATTTTTACTTTATTGTTTTAATGATTGCCAATTTTTAGAAAATACTAAGAATTTTTTAAATTTGGGTATCAATCAACTCGGCAGGATCTGTTTAATAAGTGATGAAGTTTTTGTTTTGTTATGTATTATAGTTTTAGAGAAACTTTAATTTATATTCATATAAGTAAAAAAACTTATCGAACTGCAGACACTCACTACCAAGTATCCTTAAAGGAAAGTTTTAGACAAACAATATTTAATCGATGTTCTTATTATTAATTTCATACATCTCAATGATGGATAAATCATATTTGAAGAGAGAAAAATTATACGCTCAGACCGGGACTTGAACCCGGGACCCTTGGTTCTCTAGACCTAGCCGTACTGGCATTTATAATATAATGTAAAAATTCCCAAATATGTCTCCTTAATAAAGAAGCTGCCATTTGCAAAGATAGAAGCAAAGGCTTCATAGGATTTGGTGGGCGGGAATTACAAAGTATATAGAGAAAGATTTGCATTTAGATTGGTACTTGCTCAGGTAGCTCAGATGGTAGAGCACTTGGTCTAGAGAACCAAGGGTCCCGGGTTCAAGTCCTGGTCTGAGCATATAATTTTTCTCTTTAAATATGATTTAAACAATATTTAATTAAGAGAAAAAAAAAGTATTATATAATTTATTGAATTTTGCACAAAAATCAGCTGATTTTGTTAGGATTTTATAGGACAGGTAAATAACACAACATATTTCATTTTTGATTTCTTTATAATTTCATGAAAACAGATTAATGGAGAACCTGTAAGTGTATAGTAAGATGGAAGATTAAACACAAAACTGCGTCAAGTTGATAGGAACTTACAAAGAATGAAACAAACATTAAATCTTGTAAACTGACATACAGTTTGTTGCTTATAAGGTAGGAAGTTTGAATTTACATAGATTTGCTTACAAGAAAATAATAAAGCGAGGCAGAAATAACATTTTACATAAACTGATACACGTAGCTGAGTTTTGGACGAGTCACATCTGCTGTTGACAGCAAAATTACAATTGACTCTCTTAATGCAGAAGAGGCTTCATCCAATCATGATTAATATAAATAACATACAACTTCAAAATATTGTGCGTGTATTATATCTGGGAAAGCGTCAACACCTCCTTTTTACAGAAAATTCTAGTAGTCTCTAGGTTCATTCTCTCAAGACTGGTGTATGTACTAACAAGAGAACAGTTCTTCCTGGAAGACCTAGAATGCACTACTACCTGCCATCCACTAAAGCATATGAGCAACTCATACAAGAAAGAAGACAGAAGCGGGACGACATTCCTGAAGAATTCTTTGATACACCTGCCATGATAGATAGGAGCTGGTCTGGACCAAATAAGGAACTAAGGCACTAGATAAACTGATATGCAGTTCACGGCTTCAATCACAAAATGTGTGCAAATGTCTCTCACCATCAAATCGAAGACAGTTGAGGATGTAAACTATGCAGACTAAAGTGTACATGATATCATCTGAAATCGTGTTCCTAAGTGACTGTCTTTAGCACAATATGCCCATTAACTAATTTTGCATGATTGTGTACAGTTATATAATATATAATAATAATAAAATCATAATACAAATAAAAATAATAATAAAATAAAAATAAAAATAATCTTATTTATTAGGAATTCTACAATACAGTAGTATTTTTTTACTACCCATTGTAAATTTTACTGCTCTATACATCCCTATGTCCACTGCTGTGGTCTCGAGGTAGCGTGCTGCCTTGTCATGCAGCAGGCCCGGGTTCGATCCCCAGTCGGAGCAGTTTTTCTGGGTGAGATTTTTACCAGGGTTTTTCCTCACCTGTAAGACAAATGTCAGGAAAACTTTAAGGCCCAAATGGTCCCCGAAATCATATGGCCATCATCATTCTTATCATTATCATCATCATCATCATCATCGTAATCATCCTTCACCAGTGTGGAAAGCAACGGGAAGCTACCACACCTACAATTCCCTAGTAGAGCTGCAAAACATAGCATGAAAATGCTATGATTGCAGTGAAAGACCTGCCCTCGGGCAGAATTACCATGGATGGATATAATATAAACTAACCCTGACCGTGCTTCGCTGTGACTCAATCTGATATGAAATGAATGGGAAAGTAAATAAAAAAGTCTTCTTCTTCCTTCCAAGTATTAGGCCAAGGCCTGTTACAATCCTATAGAAAATTTTCCCTCCAGCGTATTAGGGCATCCGAGGGCTAGGGAGTCTTTCCTTTCTTCCATTTCTTCTTTCCTTTATTTTCTTTTCTTCTCCAGAAAAGCCTGACCAGAGGCTATAAGATGGCAGCCCCATCACTGGTCTTGCCTTCCTTTGGCCAGCAACCAATCGAAGGGACTATTATTATGCTTTCAAGTCTTATACGAGAATTTCCCGAAATAAAAAAGTATTTTAAAGAAAACGTACCATTCAATTCATTACCCTGCCTTGTGTTGCTGTGGTTATGTGGATTGAAATGAAATGAAGAAAATATATTTTCACAGAATTTATTTTTTTTATTGTAAAGCCTATAGGCTGACTAAATTTTTTGTTTGTCTGTTTTCTGCATAAATATAAAGATCAGATGGTTTACCAACTCTGGAGCATGCAATGTATAATTGCCCATGAGAGAAGCAATTGTTTTCTAAATTTAAAATGTACAGTTGCAAAGATTGCCCTTGCACTTTATTAATAGTCATAGCAAACACAAGGCATATTGGAAATTGAAGTACTTTGAACCCGAACATGTGTGCATTCAAATGC
The DNA here is from genome assembly GCA_030220185.1 of Diploptera punctata. Classification (NCBI taxonomy): domain Eukaryota; kingdom Metazoa; phylum Arthropoda; class Insecta; order Blattodea; family Blaberidae; genus Diploptera; species Diploptera punctata. The sequence continues at coordinate 1,023,728 of JASPKZ010006831.1, read as the reverse complement.
AATATTGTGTCAAAATTTGAAGTTAATTGACCAACTGCTTTTTGAGTTTTGTGAGCACAAATATAAGCAGGCTGAATTTTTATATATAAAGATATAAACTGATTGATTACGTACCGTATAATAGAAACATTATTTGAAAATAACAAATAGAACTGCAACATAATTTTGATTTACACAATGAATTCCATCTCACATTGGAATAATTGACAAAGAAATAGCAGACACTCTCTCTAAGAAAGGAACTGAAATAGAAATTTCAGTGATTCCTGAGCCAAGAAGTAGCAAAAGAAAAATGCTGGGTAAAAGCAGATCAACTTGCAAATGAAGTTAAGCTGAAGGTACGTAAGGAAGCTATCGCCAAGTTCAGACTGAATAGGCCCCACCACCTCCACCGATTGGGAATGTATCCATCCACCAGCTGCCCACTTAATGCTGAACCATCATCATCTGCTCCACTGCCCACATTTGAGCCAAGAAGTCCAAAGAAGACAGGTTGTGCTGGGAGACCAGAAGAAAATGACATTTCCAGTTCCTGTCATTTGATAATAAAACATAATTTTGATTCTTCAGGAAATAAAAATTGAAGGAGGATTACCCTTTACTTAGCAGTTGCAGATTTAAAATTTGTAAAAACTTAAATTATTGTAGCCTGGAAATTAACTACAATGTAAGTTGTATATATTTTTATTTTAACCTCTTGAGTTTTGAAGAAAAGTTTAACAAGGTATATACTCATTATATTTGAAGATAAAAATATACGCTCAGACTGGGGTTCGAATCCACGACATTTGGCTTTCTATACCAATGCTCTACCAACTGAGCTACCTGAGCACACCAATCTAAACACAAATTTTTCTCTTATACATTGTTAATTCCTGAGTGCCAAATGCTATGAACCATTGCTCGATCAATCAAATGACGGCTTTTTTTAAAAAGACTTTTATTGGGAATTTAAATATTACTTTATAAAGCCAGTAGGGCCTCTTCAGTGTTTTTATTATTAATTTAATTAATGTTGAGTGGAGAACATATTTTTAATAACTCACCTCATATAATTTCAAATTTCTTTGATACCATTGGTTTCAAACACATTTTTCGTTCATCTTCAGCCATGAACAGTTGGAGTCATGACTGAAGATGAACGAAAATTTCGTTTGAAACCAATGGTATCAAAGAAATTTGAAATTGTATGAGGTGAGTTATTAAAAATATGTTCTCCACTCAATATTAATGATATAACCTCATAATGTTTACTTCCAACATTAATTTAAATATATTAATTTAGTACTTCTCATTGAAGGACAAATTATATTTGAAGAGAAAAACATACATTCAGACTGGGGTTTGAACCCAGGTCATTTGGCTTTCTATGCCAATGCTCTGCCAACTGAGCTACCTGAGCACATCAATCTAATTTGCAAAGATATATACTCATTTTTGTGCTTAATGAGTATCTAGGGAGCAAAATAACACTTTTTTTTGGGTTCAAAAAATTTTGGATGGGGTTTTTAAGTGTGTCCTCAATTATGATTTTATTTTCATATTTAATGAGTTTGCTGGAGTCAACAAAATATAAATTTTCAAGAAACAAAAAAAAAATATTTTTAGGCAGACATTTAAGGGAATTTTATGCAAGATATAATATATGATACCTTTAGTCACTACTAAGTTTTTGCCCTTTAATTAATTCTGTCATCTAAATCTGCAGCTGGAGACAAAAAAAAAAGAACTTGAAGCTCTGAATGTAATGAATAAGATATCACCGATCACAGTGAGTTGGGAGTTATTCCCGAAGCGATAAAAAATTAATTGCCTAAGGTATCTTATGATACCGAAGGATGCATTAGGATATTCAAGAAGTTTTAAACAAGGTTTAGAAATGTTGTATTTCTCAAATTCAGGAAATTTTTCCTTATAGTTGAAAGTGAGTGATTTTAAGACTGAAAGCCATTCTGCATTGAGCAAATCAATTGTTTCATTTACAAATTTACTACAAAACGTCCACAAGTAGCATTCTCTAGCTCAATCTATTAATAGAAACCCAAGCTAACAATTATCCATAAATACCTTAAAACAAATAGTTTATAATGCTAATATTTACAACACATACACTCATACAAAATTACACAATATTTTAATTTATTTAAAATTAAATTATGTAACTTATAATTTATTTTTCTTCAAACTTAAAGTAGAGAAAAATAAATTGTTTTAAAGATTTTACAAGCTTGTGTACATATTAAGCAATAACAAAATCATTTATGCAGATGTTTGAATGCTATGCTTGTACTATATTCAATATGAATTTTCTATGAAATGAATACGTCATTAAAAAGTACACAACCTTGTTTTATTCTCACTCTCTTGAGCCAACCTTTTTAAGTGGCACATCAATTGCACTGTGCCATAAGGCACAAAAATAAAAGTACATCGTGGCACATGAGTTTATGACAATGCAATGTGACAGATTTATCTTTTATAAGTAATGAAAATTATTTACAATATTTGCTACTATTTTTTTAAATACAATTTTTTTTTTAATTTAAAGGAAAGTCCAACATATATCTAGAAGCACTAGATTTTCTATAGACTATATAATATAACATATTTTGCATTATAAAAATGAATATTTTTACATAATACCATTAATATTTGCTCTCTTGATTGTGAAAGACTTGTACATTTTTCCCCCTAAATTAGCATATTAAAGACATTAAAGTTAAATGCAAAGTTAAGAAACTCCAAAATGTCCTTATGTATATTTTTTTTCTAATTTAATAAATTCTTGGAAAGAGAAACTATGAGATAAATTATTGAAAATATTTTACATGTGAAGCGAAAAATTGTTCTATTACTCGACAATGCAGAAAAACTGGGAACTAAAAGAATGTGGTAAGGGAGAGTAGGGGTTGGAGGTAGTAGACCTTTGTCTTAGGTTGCAGTGACAGTGTTTATTATCCGTCAGTCGTGTATAGTCAGTTGTTAGTGACAATCCAAAGTGCGAAAGTTAGACCCTTTATTCACAGTATATACACATTTAAGTCTGCCAGACAGTTGTTGGAAATTAGTGCTGATTTAATTTCTCTGTACGTCACATTATCCAGAAACCCATAGGCATACAACCTCCGATGATCTTTCATTAACTACATCTTCTATTTCAAGTAGGTCTGTCACTATATTTAGCCACTGATTATACCACTTGCCCAGTCATTCGTTTGTACCAACGGTGGAAGGGGACACTTTTACCCTCTTCAACACTAGCGCCATTGCTTCCCCTCACCGTCTAAAATGTTAATGCGGTTGAGTAATAAGTTCCAATCATACACCATGCTCATGCAGCGACAGATGCGAAGCGGTTAACACTATGGAATCATGGGATGGAGCCAACATGTACATGATATTTAACGAACCTTAAAGCTAACCTAATGCAATTTAAGCATTCTAACCTGTGAAAGAATGCAATGCCCAAAAATAAATAGTAAATTCTGAAATTCTGAAGTATTTGTATACAGTTAATTAGTACATACTCTATGTTGGTTGCACTGGAACAGTCTTTGTTGTTGCATAGAATATTCATTAAAATCAATATGGCTGTCATGTCTTCATGCTATGTATGTAGTTAAATATCATAAAAAATATATTGAAATAATCGTTAGAAAAAATGTAAAAATCATTGTAAATGGTGGGAAATAATTTAAAAAATGGAACCCTAAGAATAAAATTAGACAGGAGTTTATGTAGGAGTTAAAAAAGTCACATAAAAAGATAAAGTGATCCCACTACAGGCCTCTGGAGGCCTTTGGGGTAGTGGGAGGTTAAGGCTCCCATTTTTTCTAGACAATCAGCACTTGATGTCAGCCGGGTTGTCAGCCCTGCGTGACGACCGCCTTTACCCCCAGAACGTGTTTCTGGTACTCATTTCTGTTAGAGACTGAGTAGACCCCAGGGCTATAGTGCCACCAGAAGGTTTGGGTAAGTTTAAAAATCCTGACCCCACCGGGACTCGAACCCTTCACCTTCCGGCTTGTAGTGCAGTGCCTTAACCACTACACTAAAAAAAGTCACATCATAGGTTATAAAGTTTAGACAAATTATCAATAGAATATAAATAAGATTGGAAATTTCACACCTTACCTCATAAAATGTTCCTATTTCACATGACAAGTCAAGATGTAACAACACTGATTACAGCTCATTGGGTGGGTATCGCGGTGTCAGTCAGCCTGTGTTAATAAACCCATTTGTCTTGGAAGACTAGTTCTGCCCATGTATATGTTATGACCTTATAAATATTCCCATAGCATAGTTAATAAAGTTGTAAAATTTGTTATAGTTGCAGATATTTTCATGGTACTTATAAAGTCAATTCGTAAGATTAAGAAAGCTCCATAAATCCACCACTATGGTCTCTAGGTAGTGTGCTGTCTTGTCACGCAGCAGGCCCGGGTTCGATCCCCAGTCGGGATAAGTTTTCTGGGTGATGGTTTTTTTTTCGGGGTTTTTCCTCACCTTGTAAGACAAATGACAGGAAACTTTAAGGCCCAAACGGTCCCCAAACATCATCTGGCCATCATTATCATTAACATATTAATTAAATTTAGGATTAAGGCCTCTCCTAGTGCATCATTGCCATCATCATCACCTATCATATATCATCAGGGCAGTGTAACTCTGCCTTTCAGGTGCCCTAACCTCAGAAGTGGGTTACGATAATGCCATGCCAGGAGAGAATACCAGAATGTCGAAATGACAACATGGTAGCATTGAAAAAAAGAAAGCTCCATAAAACTAAATATAATGTAAAATGTTTGTATTTCCCTAGAGAGGGATATGTATGATGTATTGAATGGATTTCCTTATACTTTTCTTTATATATTTAACACACAATTGTGCACATTTTAACACAAGTATTTCTCTAAGAATGATTATTACTGGGTCTAGATATAAAAGTATTTTGAAAATTAGCAAGAATGTATGTTTCTAGAAAAAAAATCATAGTAGACCATGAATTTCTTTTATGTTAAATTTCAGTCAAAGTTTTTTAAACAAGTGCTAAAAGTTTAATTCAGCTGCTATGAATATATTCTGAAAAAATTACATTTTATATAGGTTATATCTTAACTTTGTTATAGGACATTCTGGAATAACTTAAATTGGAGTATCTAGTTTTTTCACCATGAGATATACTTAAAATGCTATGAAATTATCCTTATCCCCATTAGATTTATAAGGAGATTATGAAAGGCATATCCACTAATGTTACATTAACCAAACATATATCCCATTTCCTCTGTAACCATTTAAAAATATGACATTTTTTACAGTGTATAAATTCATATCTTTTAAATTCACTAATTTAATTCCATAAATAAGCTCTCATTCTAAAGCAAGATATATGTATATAGTTTTTAAAAGTTGATATTAATGTTTTAAAAATAGATATCTTGCTCTAGAATGAGAACATCTTTTGGTGTAGAGCTATGGTACTTGTGCTGGTTTGGTTCTTCATGGGGGAAGAAATTTTCTCATGGAATTTTGGCCAGTATGGGACCAGTTCCCACCCAGCATTATGAGGTATTTGGGTAGCTACAATAAAATAGCGGTTCCAGGTTGAGAATACCAGCTATAATGGCTGGGGGACCCAACATGCTGACCACATGTCACCCCTACACTGGCAGGATGATCATCTACCTATATGATTAACACATGTGTATGTGAGGCCAATAGCTGGCTGGGAGGCCAAGGGCATTCTAGGCCTGTTGCACCATGGAATTAGTTGGAGTCAAGGAAGAAGGTAGTTTACAATATCTTGGTCTAAAAAACTAAGTTTCATCACATAGAACAGTTCTTCATGGAAGACCCCAGAATGTGCTACTACTTGCCATTTACCAAAGCATACAAACAAGTGATACAAGAGAGAAGATAGAGGCAGGACGACATTCCTGAAGAATTCTATGGTATGCCTGCCATGATAGATAGGAGCTGGTCTGGACCAAACAAGGAACTAAGACACCAGATAAACTGCTATGTAATTGGCTTCCATCACAAAGTGTGTGTGATTGATACTTACTGTCAAATCGAAGACAGTTACTGATGTAAACTATGCCGACTAGAGTGTACAAGATATCATCTGGAATTGTGTTCCAAAGTGACAATGTCTTTAGCGCAATATGCCCATTAATTAATTTTGCACGATTGTATTATTATTATTATTATTATTATTATCATCATCATCACATGTCTAAAAGGCCCTTGGCTTTCCAGCTGACTGCTGGCCTCATATCCACATGTACCATTTTACAGAGGTGGATAATCATCTAGCCAGTACTGAGGTTACACTTGGTCAGCATGTCGAGTCCCCCAGCCGTCATAACTGGTTTTCTCAACTGGGAGCTGCTACTTGTGTATCCAAATTCCTAATGATGCTGTGTTGGCACCAATGCCTTACAGGTTCAATTTCCATAAGAAAATTTCTTCCCCCTTGGGAATTAAACATATCCTATAGCTCTGTGCCAAGGAATGATGCTTGAGATCATATGGTGCGGGGCATTTATGAATCTATACACTATAAAAATTTTATGGGATATTAGTTTGGTTATTTTAATATTAATGATATATCTTTCTTGCTCCCCTTAGATATTTTATAAAAATTTTGAGGTAGGTGTATTTGTATAAAATTCATATTATTTTTCAATTATTAATAAATAAAAATATATAAGGTTAAAACCTCAAAATGCATACCTGATATTTCAGTCGTCCTCAACTAATTAAAATTTCAGTTTAATTTAAAAAAATCAATTTAATTACTCTACTCTACCAGTCAAATCTCTTTCCCATTTTAAATGCTGATGATGGGATATGTTTCTGAAAGGCCTTTAAAGTGATTACACTGGAATTTTATTTAGAGGCCATACTGCTCAATGCCACGTTACTTCTCATCCCCACAACTATTTGAAGGGAATTGTTTCTTTCAGTAGCTGTTCCATACAAGTCATTACAGTAATTACGTTATACCAGAGCTAGTTTGACAGTTGAATGAGAGCTGGCATCATTGTGAATGTATCTTTTTTATCTTAATAAATTACAATAGGAAGCAATGTTACGATGATCTTCTTAATAAATAAGGTGAGTCTGTTACATCTTACCTCATAAAATGTGCTCTTTTGGACTTGTTTCAATACGCATGTGTAGCATCATCAACTTGGTCCAGATCGTTGAATTTTAGTTTTTTCCCCCTGGATGTCGACTCCATCTTTAATGGTGTGGGAGTCGACATCCAACAGGTGTATTGAAACATGTCCTAAAGAACACAATGTTTTATGAGGTAAGATCTAATAGTAAATTAATGAGTCATTTTTACATCTTACCTCATATTTCATGTTTCTTTAAACACGGGAACTAGTTTTCAAGAGAAACATCTCTCTCATTTTCAACCGACATCGACTCAATGTCATAATGTCGGTTGAAAATGAGAGAGATGTTTCTCTTGAAAACTAGTTCCCGTGTTTAAAGAAACATGAAATATGAGATAAGATATAAAAATGACTCATTAATTTACAAATTAAGAACCTCATAATGTTATTTCCCATATTTAACTATGAAGATCTAATAGACTCATCTTATTTTTCTCTTTCTCTGACTCTGTTTTTCACTGCCTGACCTTGAATTGTAAAGTAAAACCAAATGGCCTATGGTTGAGGTTGATTAAAATATCAGGTATGCATTTTAAGATTTTAATCTTTTTCTTAGTAAGCATAACAGTGATTTATTATGATTTTTAAAATATAATTCTAGTGCATTAACTTTTAACTGCTTTGATACAGCAATTTAAAAGTTAGATTCAAACTGTCACACATTGCCATTTTAACTTTACCCTCTTTTAAACATTTCTTCGCTGTACTACTCTTATTTACTAGAGAAACTACATTTTTCACTCTAATAAAATTATCGTGTTTCAAGTAGAAAAGAAAAAAATAACTTCTACAATGTAAAATTGTGACGACAAATATTGTTATCTTATATTAAAAGCTTCTGGGCTATAGGGCTGTCATCCATAACTAGAGTTTCTCCTACGACTGTGGAGGGCATCTTCAGTGGCGAGTTCTTCTAGGTAGTGTTCCCCGGTCGGAGGTTCAGCTGTGTATGAGCGGTAGACTGCTGGAACTTGATATTTATACTTGTGCTGGTCCCCAAATGGCTGGACGAAGTCGAAGCTGATTGGATAGTTGTCAATCTAGCATCTGATTGGTTCAGTTCTGTCTCTTCATTATTAAGCAAGCTTATGCATATGTTTATTGAACTTTTATAAGAAAAAAATCACTATGAGGTTTAATTTAAGATTAAATTAAAATGCTTCATACCTCACCTCATATCCAGCCTTCTAAGTAGACTGCGAAAGGATGAAAGAACAAAAGAACATCTTAGAAACGTCAAAAATGGTGAAGTGGAAAAGTCAACAGTAGCTGCTCATGCTTGGTCCGAAATGCATCTAATTGAATCAAAAGCCAGCCTAATTAAACAAATAGAAATACAAAAGAACCCACGGTTTTGGGAAAAAAATCTACATTAAAAAAACAAGAAAGAAAAACTTAATGAACTTTGAAATTCCCACAGATTCTGACTGGATCTGGAGGTTTATCGGTCCACTGACAGAGGAAAGAAGAAGTAGTTCTTCTGATCAACATAACATCAGTCAACAAGAAAGTACTGAAGATGAAGCTGCCAAGGCTTTGTACTTAGAAGACTGGGTATGAGGTGAGGTATGAAGCATTTTAATTTAATCTTATGCACATGTCATTTATAACATGTGATATCTGGCTTTAGCCAATTTTATACCTTCAACTTTTCTATTGAAAATACTTAATAATGAAGAGACAGAACTGTACCAATTAGATGCTAATTTGATGACTAACAAATCAGCTTTGACTTTGTCCAACCTTTTGGGGGCCAGCACAAGTATAAATACCGGGTTCCAGCAGTGTGCCGCTCATACACAGCTGAGGCTCCGACCAGGAAACACCACCTAGAACAGCATGCTTATGAAGATGCCTTCCATAGTCGAGGGAGAAAAGTCTGGGAGTAACATCAGTTATGTACAATGTCTCTATAGCCAGGAATCTTTTAATATTTTTGGCTGTGAAAGCCTGCATTCTACAATTGTTATTTTATACTTCTTTAATTCTTCTTTATCTGTCAGAAGTGATAAATAGTTTTGTATTGTAAATGCAATATCATCACCGTTATATAACTTCCATTCATATCTAATACACTCATCTATAGTGATGAAGCAATAACCATTGCTAGAATGTTTCTAAATATTATCACAATAATATTTATCTTTCATATGCTTCTCGAGTAATTGATAAAAATTGTCAAGTGGCAATGCTATGTGTAAAATATCACAGTTGGGAGTTAATATTACATAGATGCAAAAAAACTTAAGTTCATGAAATGTATGGGGAGCTCTCACAATTTTTGAGATCAATACAACTCAAGTTAAAAATATATAAGTAATTATTTCTTGGAATTGTATTATTTCTTATATTTACAAGGGAAACTATCAATTTTATCATATCAGAACATACATTAAATATAAAACAATATTGAAACCAATAATTATGTTTGGAAGCAATACATGGACATTATCAGAAAAAAGATAAGTACATATTAAATACACGGGAAAGAATAATATTAAGGAAGATATATGGAGCAGTACAGGAACAAGATATATGGAAAATTAGAATGATCCAGGAATTGAAAGAATTATATAGGGATTTAAATCAGGTAGGAGATATTAGAAGAAAGAGACTGGAATGGGTAAGGACATGTATTGCAGATAGAGCAAGAAAGAGGTGTAAGAAATATTTCAGAAGGGAAACTGGAAGGAAGAAGAAAGGTTGGAAGACAGAAACTAAGATGGTTAGATAAGGTTGAGGAAGACTTAAGACAACTGAAGGTGAAAAAATGGAGACAGAAAGTTAGTAATAGAGAAGAATAGGCAGTTGTTATAAAGAAGGTTCTTAGAGGACTGTAGAGCCAAAGGAAGAAGAAGAAGACATACCTTAAAATTTTGTTGGTGAAGTGGTCATCTACTAACGATTCTATATACCAAAAATAAGCTGCAAGTTCTAACCGTAACAATATAAAATTGTAAAACTCAATACCTGGTAAAATTATATACAGGGTGGACCGCTCGAATGGACCTAATTTCAATTGCTTGTTACTGGCAAACGGTTGAAGATAGAAACTTAAAACAACGTTCATATTACAGAAAAACTCACCAAGTTTTGATATCCAGATCACCACATCTCTATATGAGCCCCAGCAGTCACTGTGACGATATCAAAGCGATGAACAATTTCTTGCCAAGTACGTTGGAGTATGTCTTCTGGAATGTTCTCAATAGCCTCTATGATGCGCTCACGAAGATCACGAAGGTCTTTGACTGGGGTGGTGTAAACTTTATCTTTGACATAGCCCCAGAGAAAGAAATCCAGTGGTGTTAAATCGGGAGATCTCGGGGGCCACGCGATTGGTCCTCCCCTACCAATCCAACGGCCAGGGAAAATGTTGTCCAAAGTCGTACGAACTTCATTGGACCAGTGGGGAGGAGCACCATCTTGCTGGAAAACGATGTTAGGCTGCAGTTGTTCAATTTGTGGAAAGAAGAACTGCTCCAGCATGTCAAGATATGTGGTACCACGAACAGTTTTCTCGGCGAAGAAAAACGGTCCAATGACCTTATTATGTGACAAACTGCACCAAACATTCATCTTCGGACTATCACGAACATGCTCTTGAATAGCGTGAGGATTCTCCGATCCCCAGATCCGCACATTATGCCGGTTTACCTTGCCTGACAAATGGAAAGTGGCTTCGTCCGAGAAGAAAATCTTGGTCATGAAGTCAGGATCAGCGCCGAGACGGTCCAGCATCGTATTGGCGAATTCCACTCGTTTCGGCATGTCATTCGGCTCCAGACGTTGCACTAACTGCACTTTATATGCGTGCAGTTTGAGGCGTTTGTGGACAATCCGTTGTAATGTCGATTTTGGTATTTGAAGTTCCCGCGAAGCTCTCTTAATGACTTCCGGGGGCTTCGCTCAAATGCGGCTGAACATTTGCTACCATTTCATCGGATGCTCTGCGACCACCACCATGCTTCTTCAACACAGATCCTGTAGCTAATAATGTATCACGCCACTTATTTATGCTTCTAGCAGTTGGAGCATCACGGTTAAACACACGCCGGAACTCCCTTTGAACTCTAATGATTGATTTAAACTCCGCATACCACAAAACAGCTTGCGCTTTCATCTGCGGAGTCGCCATTTTCACAAACAATTAAATCTAAGAACGAGAAACGTATCTTTGTGCCATCTACGACAGGATTCGAAACTTGGTGAGTTTTTCTGTACTATGAACGTTGTTTTAAGTTTCTATCTTCAACCGTTTGCCAGTAACAAGCAATTGAAATTAGGTCCATTCGAGCGGTCCACCCTGTATTACTAGGGAGTCTGAGGGATGTAGACTCTGAGAATTCTAGAAGCTGCTACAGTAGCAAGCCTTGCAGTTGGGCTGTTGCTTAGCAACTCAAACTAAACCTTGCTTATATTGGAGAGCAAGAAGACTGATATTTTAATTGATGTGCTTACCGTTTGCAAAATAAATAAATATTGTTACACTCCAACCTGTTGGACACTGATATAGAATAAGTTAATAATTAAGTGGCAATGTTATTGATCAAATTGGACCACATTCTGCAAAAAGGATTCAAGCCACAAGATAACTGAACTGAAAAAATGTAATTAAAGTTAAATGTCAATAAACGTTCACAAACAACAATTACTTCAACAGGATATCAAAGAGCTTCTATTTTATGAGAAAGATGGTAACTCAAACATTTTTTAATTCTTAGATTTTACACATATTTGTGTGGATCTTTCTACATAAAGAGAAATGTGGCATATTCTGTCAGTGTTTTCTTACTTAGTTCATGGATGGCATAAGATTGCAGGTGGTGGGTTGGATATTTTTTGCAGGACATAGGACGATATCTGAAGAATAGTAATATAGCATTAACTCATACTTACAAAATGTATTTCATCAATTCCAAAAATTAATTGTCTATATCACTTTGTCCTTGAGGCAATCCTCTAATGAGGAAAGTTGTATATAATAATAATGTTATTAGTGATTAAATAAAATAAAACTTAAAGTTTTATACGATTTTCATATTTATTTTAATACAAATTCGTTGCAGCTGTTTCAGTACTTTGTACCTTCTTCAGACGAATACTACGAATACAAATGTTTGTCATTATATATACACTCAAGTACATAACAACTGTAACTATGCAACTGAATGTAAAGAAAAATTGTAACAAACCTTCTCTTATTAAAAATTTAAAAGAGGTCATACATTTAAATCCAGTTGGGAATTTAACAGCCTATTGCTCTTCTTCAATTTATGTATTTCTACAATTTCTAAAAGATCTAGATTTTTCTTTGTTACAAACATGTAAAACTTTAAAATCTGAATTAAAACAGTGATCATATTGAAGTAGATGGTTAGTGTATTTTGAAGTATCTACATTTCTGTTATAATAACAAAATTCATTTGTATTCATTGTATTCATCTGAAGAAGATACAAAGTACTGGAACAGCTGTAACGAATTTGTATTAAAATAAATATGAAAATTATATAAAACTTTAACAGTTTTATTTTATTTAATCACTAAACATAATGGATTTTCATCAAGTAAACACCAAATCAATTGATTACTTAACTCATATATTTCAAATTTGAGGATTGGTTCCTTTTTTGCAGAATCTCTTCGAATTCTGTAACATTCTCTCCATTTTGTGACCAACTTCCCCTGTGCTTTGCAGAAGGTTAACTTTCAATATGAGAAGATTGATATCCCTCATTAAATCATCTTTACATTCCATAAATTTGGGAATTACTTACTTGAATATACCACTTAGACTTGTAGGACCTATATGAATTAAAATTGATATGAAATAATTTAATTTGTATGAGATAGTATTGTTATACTTCAGGCAATACTCCCATATTGTGTCTTAAATTATTTTCTTTTCATTTAATTGTAAGAATTTTTTAAAATTAATTATCAGTTGAATTTTTACAAATGAATTCATCATAAGCTAATAACTTTGATGATAAACAAATAGTTATGGTTAAAGCTCAGGCACTTAATAAAGTTTGTACCGTGTAGAGTCACTTTCCACAACTTTATGTTTCGACTAAAAGGCACCACAGATATTTTGGACGTTGTTGGGATTTCATTTCCGTCTTGTACAAACTGCTCTCTGTGATGCACAACAGTTACGATACATGTACTGATAAGAACAGTACTGGAAGCCGTAGCGAGTGAGAAATTCTCGACAGCTCATGCTTCCACTGATGTTGTTCACTTTGTCCACACATTCGTCAGTGCCTGCCGCTGAAAATAAATTATTAAATTGTTAACATTTTACATAATTAATGTATAAAAACACAAGTTGATTAAATTAATATTAAGGAACTAAAGCTATTACTATCGTTGAAATAAGTAAATTAATGTATACAACTAAACTATTGTAATCAATAGTAAAGAGAACAAATTTTGCCTGAACTGGGAATCGAACCCTGAACCTTCAGCTTTATCTGCTGATGCTCTGACCACTGAGTTAAGTTAGACTACATTCCCATCCAAGCATAAATACTTCCTCTACATTACTCTCTTGGTCCTACATTCAATGCAATGAATCATCATTCACAAATACACATTGAATGGCTGAAGACATGAAGGGACTCCACACTGCTATAGCATGATTACTGAAGAACATACAAGACTTTCAATGCTTAACTCAACAGTCATTGTTTGATTGAAAATGGAGGACATATCCTTTGAAACATGTTTTAAGTGAGATGAGATATATAATGACAGATACAATTTCTATTTATTTGACAAGTAAATAAAATCACTTTCCAATCATTTTTCTTCAGCTGAAAGTTATTGTACTTTAAGTGACATATGTATCAAGTAAACTAATTTTTTGTAATATTAAATAGTAAAATATTTGAAACTACTTTATTATAAAATAAATATATTGTTATAAATACTTACTTGGATATCATAATATTAAGAGTTAATATCTTTCCTACACCAAAGTTAAACAAATTCAAGTAAATTGGTACTGATATGTTAGTATTTTTCTTTGCATGCAGAAAAAAAAAAACTTTTTCCATGAATAGGAATTTGGAAATGTTAGTGTTCTGAAATTAGCCTCATTTGAGAAAACTTATTCAGAAGTAAGAGGTAATATTCAAAACAAATTAATTATTTAAACAAATAAAGTTATTTAATATTTCAATGGAAGTAACATAATTGAAAGAATTGAGAAGGAATTAAAATGGTTAGGACATATTTTAAGAATGGAAGATGAGCGATGGCCGGAACAACTATATCAATGGCAACCGACCAGAAAGAAGAAAAGAGGGAGACCAGAGTTAACATGGAATGAAAACATGAGGATAGCAATGGAAGCAAGAGGGTTAAGCATTGAAGATACACAAGATTGAAGGCGTTGGAAGTTTGGCATGGGAAGACAGCAGCAGCTGTAAAAACCTATAGATAGATAGATAGATAGATAGATAGATAGATAGATAGATAGATAGATAGATAGATAGATAGAGGTGGAAGTAACATTATGAGATTCATTTTGATAAATTTTAATTGAGTCAATACATCTTACCTCATATTTTGTTGAATTCTTGAGAACACATTTCAATATCTCCCTGGATAAGATTGACAAAGGCAAAAAAAAAATCAGGAATTTACCAGATAAAATATGCAGATTGTGAAAAGATATACATAGGTAAAACAGAAAGAAATTTGAACATTAGAATGTAAGAACACCTTAGAATTGTGAAAAATAGGGAATTAGATAAATCTGCAGTAGCTTTTCATGCTTGGTCAGAAAAACATAGAATCAAAATGAATGCAAAATTATTAAAAGTTATAAAAATCCAAAGAACTGACAGTTAACACTTTCTAGCTCACTCTTATGTGGATCACAGTTTGTAATATTTGAGATTTTGGCATATTTCAGGATGCTGTTTTGAATGGTATATAAATTGTTCTTAAGTTTTCTTGTCATTGAGTGATGTTTCCTTGTTAGACTGAGTTACTGGGCAAACTACTACAACTATTATAAATATTTCATGCAAGTTTATTAATTACAGTTTCTATAAAGCCATACCTTTCCCAGTATCCATAAATAATCCATTTCCTTCTACAACATGCTAAAGTAGAAGAGCTATTAACTTAAGTTTTACATGCAAATTAAGTTGATTTATGTTTTCAGTGGTATCCCAAAAGTGTGATAAGTTGTTATTTGATTCACCCAAATGTTACTTATAACTTTACATTGCAATATGTAAGCAATGTTTGTCTATTAAAATCTGCAAATATAATAATTTCAAAATAACTCTAATTTATATTTTTTTAATGAACAATAAATCGGTATTCATATTGAGGAGCATTGTAATAGCAGTATTTGAATTTCATGGGTGACAGCAAGATAGTGGTCTCATCAGTGGAAATGGATTCGTGAGTTGTCGACTTATGAGTTGAAAGACCCATGCAGAATGATTGATGCATCTACACCTCTGTGTCTGGAAGTTTCTGTACGCATGTATCCTCCCTGTTTAGAGGCTTCGTCTCCCGAAGCTTCTATACTAAAAAAAAATCTTGACTGGAAGCTGAGAAAGTTCCACTCTGGGTTATATAAACCACAGTCATGGTCAGAAGCAAGTCAGTTTTGTCATGACAGCAATACAGTGAATTGTGATCAGAGAAACTGTCAAGTGAAATCATTGGTGACTGGAAATAATTGTATGGCAAATTAACTGTAAAGCAAAATTAATTATTTTAGCAATTTGTTAGTGAAATGTCACTGAAAGTGTATGTGAACCAAGTAAAATTATTATGAAAATTTTATGTGAACATCTGTTGTGTTTATTACAAGAAAAAAGGTGAGAATGACTCCCAGTAGCATGCAACAATACATTTTTGGTCTAAAATCTTAAAATAATGAACATGTGACCTCAAGTAAATTGAACACTCAACTGTCATTATTTTGATGACTTAGTACTCACAGACTGAAATCAGTCAAAGAATACAGAAAAGTTTAAAAGTCTACAATTTAACTAAACAATTAATCTGGAATAAAGATATACACCAAAAGTAAAATGGCAATATATAGAACTTATTTCAAACCTGTTCTAACATATGCAGCTGAGACTTGGACATGTACAAAGAAGGAATTGAGCAGAATCCAAGCTACAGAAATTAAATTATTACGTGGAATGACACACAAAACAAGGAAAGATAGAATAAAGAACGACAAAATCAGGGAGACATTAAGTGTAGAAAAATTAACAACAGATATAGAAAAAATAAACTAATATGGCTTTGAACATTTAAAAAGAATGGAAAAGGAAAGACATACATATTGTTTATTTTTTATTTCACTCACCTCATACTTCATAACTCCTCACAAACCCAGGGTTTCGTCACATCGTTTGTGACATTCTCAATGCTGTGTCACATTCACAACTGACATGACACAGCATTGAGAATGTCACAAATGATGTGACGAAACCCTGGGTTTGCGAGGAGTTATGAAGTATGAGGTGAGTGAAATAAAAAATTAAAAATAAACAATATTAAAAAACCTTATAGTGTTATTTCCTATCTACATAACTTAACTAACATACATACTCTTAAATCTCTAGATACAAGAAAAATGACCATGAGGTAGATTAACGTTGATTTGTTCTTGAACATGTTTTGATTATATCATAATCATCGTCAGCAAATTGCCCAGATTTTGATTCTTGTTATTTATGTGTTCATTTAATGATTATAAGTATCAGAATTTTCTGAATTTTAACACTTTCATATTGTATTTGCAGAATTTTATAGACAGCAAATAAAAAAAAAGACACATTTATTGTTTATGATCCAGACAACTAATAATATATATTCAGTAAATAAATACAGGAAAACAAGATTGACAAAGAAATCTCATTTACCTTTTAAATTAATAATAGTTCTAAAAGATGAAAGTTTTTGTTTTACAAGAGTTCATCTTTTTGATAACTTATATTTTCAAAAGATAATGAGTCTTCTTTTTCAGACTTTCTAAGGTGTTTATTGATACAGTACACTGCCATTATTTTATGATCTGTCAAGAACAAGTAGTGGACTGGAAGCAAAACATTGGTCAATAAACTCATGTACACAGATTTCTCAATTACAGGTATAATAATTATGCTAATTTGTTACAGAAGATGTTGAAAATTATGTTCTTGTATTACCACACATTTCTCTTGTCTTTAAGTAAATTTGAATTTCAATGAATGAATGAGTCACTTCTTATCTTACCTCATAGTTTTTTTTTTTAAACAGGAACTGCAGTTTTCAAGAGGAGTCTCTCTTATCTTCAGCGGACATTATGTTGACTGAAGATAAGAGGGAGTCCTCTTGAAAACTGCAGTTCCCATGTTTAAAAAAAGCATAAACTATGAGGTAATATAAGAAGTGACTCATTCATTCATTGAATTAGAACCTCATAAAGTTGTTTTCCATATTTTACTATGAATAAATTTTAATCTACTATCGACTTTTTAGGAATTAACACTGTGAGATTTTATTTATTTAAGAAAAATTGTATCACATCAAATCATATTCTTCTTGATGTTTTTATTATTAATTTCATACATCTCAATGATGGATAAATCATATTTGAAGAGAAAAATTATATGCTCAGACCGGGACTTGAACCCTGAACTCTTGGTTCTCTAGACCAAGCGTACTACCACTTGAGCTAGTACTGATCTAAACATAAATTTTTCTCTTATATGTTGTAATTCCCACCCACTACAACGTATATAGAGAAAAATTTGCATTTAGATCGGTACTTGCTCAGGTAGCTCAGGTGGTAGAGCACTTGGTCTAGAGAACCAAAGGTCCTGGGTTCAAATCCCAGTCTGAGCATATACATTTTCTCTTCAAATATGATTTATTCATATTCTTCTACTCATTAGACCAGTTTCGGGACCTAATTACATTTCATCCTCAGTACTTCCATGACTGTTATGTCATCTTGAAGAGCTGCCTCTTGATCCTCTGTAGACTGAAGAATCTCGAAATCAGTCTACCAACAGAGGGAGCAGCAAGCTGCTCTTCAAGACGACATAACGGTCATGGAAATACTGAGGATGGAATCTAATTAAGTCCCAAAACCAGTCTGATGAGTAGAAGGGTATGAGGTGAGGTGATACAATTTTTCTTAAATTTAATTTACCATTTATAAGAAGAATTAATGCATATAAGTTCAAACTTTTAAGATGTCAGAAATGTATGGTGGCATAAGACATCATTTTCAAACTTTTTTGTTTTATGACAAAGGTAGGTATTAATTAAATAAAAATAAAACGTAGTTTTATTTGATTTTCATATTATATAATTCAGTGACAGCTGTTTCGGTACACTGTACCTTCTTCAGACATGTTAACAAATTATGAATTGTGTTCCAACTGATCTAAGCAACAATATGACACAATTCATAATTTAACATGTCTGAAGAAGGTACAGTGTACCGAAACAGCTGTCACTGAATTATATAATAAATATGAAAATCAAATAAAACTACGTTTTATTTTTATTTAATTAATAAGTATGGATTTTCATAAAGTAAACACCAACTCAATTGATTACAAAGGTAGGTGATTCTTCTAACTGCAATTGAAGTTGAGAAATCCATGAGCTTGAATTGAGGGGTTATGTATATGAGATTTTAATGGATGATGACTTTATTCTAGTCTACAGCAAGATTTTGGCACATAGTAAAAATAATGGCATTGTGTTATATATTTAAAGAAGAAAAAGGAAGGTATATGTATGAAAATTCCTGAAAATATTGAAATATGTTATGCACAGTAACAAAAACAAAATATTAAATACAAACAGAATTTTTGAAGTTTCAGAAAAGCTTGTTATAATGGAATAAGCTTCAAGAAACATAAAGCAGTATAACCTTCATCCAACAAACATTCTTTTGTGAAAACACATTTGCATAGGTTATAATTTGTCTCTTTAGATGAAAGTGACAAGTGTTGAGGGAAATAAGGAAGATTTGGAAATGTCAGTCACAGTTCTAGTCAAAAGTTGCTGAAAGAAAGTTATTTAGATCATACTGTAAAAGGATGTGGAAATTTGTGTAATAATATTTTTATAAGATAAACTAACAGTCGTTGGTTAAAATATAGATGTTTAATTCTTATTTTGCATATTGGCAGTTTTAAAAATAATTATTTTTGTAGTAGTGAAGTTTTAAAAATATTAAAATATAAAATTCATACCTGATAAATCAGTCGTCCTCGACTAAAATAAAGTTCTGTTACAAAACTTCATCAAGTTGTTAATATTCGAAGGCATTTCAAAACAATGTTTCATCTTCTGCATTTCAACTGGTACCAGAACTTTAATTTTAGTTGAGGACGACTGATTTATTAGGTACTAATTTTAATATTTGAATATTTTATTACATAACCTCAATGGTGCTTTAAAATTAATTTTACAAGTACTGATTAAGTGAAGTTTATTAGTTTTTTAAATAAGTTAAAAGTATTAATTTTATTTAATATTTCCAGAGAGATATTAAATAAAGCATGATAAATGTGGTTGAAAATATGAAAAAAATTGTTAATTTGAAAAGAGAATAAGCTGAAACATTTATTTAGAATTAACAGAAATTAGCTTTATTTAGATAAATTAAGAAATTTTGAATTGAAAGATTTAAAGGGAGGATGAAAACATTTATTATTATTATTTTTCTACTTACCACCAGCAACTGGTGCTTGTATTTTGATGTTGTTGATAATTGATGCTGAATTTTGGAGAGCAGAGGAATAATAATTAGGTTGGATTATTCTAGTTGTGGTGATTGGGGGGTTTGTAAATACATTATAATGATTAGATGCGGACTGAATGCCAAATCCTGAATAAGGATTTATAGTTGTACTGCTTGAATAATACTGATTGTAATTACTATGTGAATTTACATTTGTGCTGGGATTTCCATTATTTTGAGTTTTTGGTTTTGTGTATTGGTCAAGATTATCAAAATTATATGGATTTTTTGTAGTTCCTTGGTTGTTAAACCCACTAAAAACTTGATGTAACGATGTTGCGGCAGCGCCGTTTGTATCTTTTTCGCTAGTCGTATATCTGTTGTTACTGAAATCATATGGGTTTTTTGTCGTCGTATAGTGATTAAAATTAAATGGACTTTTTGTGGTGAAATAAGGATTTATTGTCGTTGATGACTGGGTAAAATATTGATTAAAGACATATGGATTAATGGTAGTTGTGGATGTGATGTCTTTATTGTAACTGTTGAAGTCGTTAATGAATCTATTAGTTGTGGGTGCAGTTGTACTCTCTGTGCTCCAAGAACCATCCAGTGGCGACCTGTATGCGAGTCATCATACATTACTCCACATTTCAATGTACAAGGTGTGAATAAATTAATGTTATAGTAGTTTATAAATGGTACATCAATTGCAATTTGATTTTTTTTTTCTGTATTTTAAAATAATATTTACACATTATAAACTGTCAAAAGTTGTTGATTATTTTGGTGTTCGATTTCCCTCTGTTAGAAAACAAAATCATATGTTCCAATCTCTTTAGGTAGTATTTTATTTATTTCATAAAATAAATTATTTCATTATGGAGCTTTCAAGTTAATGACTAATAAATTGTGAGTCATGAAATCTCATCTCATAAATTCCGTGATCCTCAGGCATGGTATTGAAGTTTCAAGATGCATTGCTCTCATCTTCAGCCATATTTACAACTAATCTTTACTCGATGAGAGGGATGCCTCTTGAAACTGCAGTACCGTGCTTGAAGATCACGGAGTTTATGAGGTGAGATTTCACAATTCACTATTTATTAGTTATTAGTGTTTTATTTATCAATGGTCTTTAACAATTCAGGTTACTAGCATTGCATTTCAAATTTGGGCATGAAAGTACTGACAAATTTTGTTTCTTTTTAAGTCCTGAAGTTTATGTGCTGTAAAACACAGGATGCATGGCTTTATTTCCTTTCCGAAGAAAGCCATACCCAGGATTTTTATGCTCTTAATTATCCATTGGCTATGGCTGGATTTGAACATACAAACTTCAGAACTAAAAAGAAGCATGGTAATCACTAATTAACTGGGATCAAATTTCAATCTTAGCCAATCAGAATCATCAACTTAAATTATGAACTTTTCATTTACAAAGATTTTTTTTTATCTTATAACTTATATTCCACCGCTGTAGTCTTGAGGTAGCGTGCTGCCTTGTCATGCAGCAGGCCCGGGTTCGATCCCCGGTCAGGACAGTTTTTCAGGGTGAGGTTTTTATCGGGGTTTTTCCTCACCTGTAAGACAAATGTCAGGAAAACTTTAAGGCCCAAACGGTCCCCAAAATCATATGGTCATTATCATCATCCTTATCATTATCATCATCATCCTTCACCGGTGTGGAAAGCAATGGGAAGCTACCACACCTACAATTCCCTAGTAAAGCTGCAAAGCATAGCATGAAAATGCTATGATTGCAGTGAAGGACCTGCCCTTGGGCAGAATTACTATGGATGGATAACTTATATATACTATCTCCATTTTTTCACAACTGGAATTCCCTACCACAGGAAATCAGGGGCTGCTGGACATTAAATCATTTAAAAGAAATCTAAATTTATATTTGCTTTAACTTTGGTTTGAACATTAAATTCATTGTTGTTTTGTATTTAATTTATTATATTACTACTGTTATTTTTTTTAATTGCGGATGAGCCCATGTAGGACTACGCAAAGTACTTAGAGGCGTTTCCTTTGAGCCCAAATTTCTTTCATTCTTTTGCTATGAGCTTGTTTTCTATCATCTGTCCAAGTTTTTCCAGTTTTTTTCTTCGGTTTGTCCTTTTGGCCAACTTGCCACTTATTCACCTTAATTCTAAATATATCTCTGTTTGGGATATCTTCTTTAGTAATTCCTGCCAGTTTTACGGCCTTTTTGACTTCATCAATCCACTTCATAGTATCCACTGGAGCTTTACTTGTGTTTTCGTAGAATTCCATTATCTGTTTTGTAAGCCTATTTGATGAGTTCATTCGTTTAATATGGCCATAAAATTTTAACCTTCGTTTTCTAATATCACTATGAATGTCTGTATATATTTTTATTTCCTTTTTACTTCATCATCATCATCATCACTCCAGGGATTAGGCAATTGCCCGTTCCGATTTCATAATGCATCAGCCCAATGTCTTCTAGGTCTTCCAACATCACGCCTTCCTCTTGCTTGATAATTTCTTGCTAACAATGGATATCTCTCCTTACTGATTCCATCCATGTGATCAAATCCATTTCTGTATGTAATTTGTGACTTTATCCAATAAAGGCTATACTTTCAATTCTTCTCTTATATCCTCATTTCTTATTCTATCAAGTCTTGTACATCCTTTTACTTGTCTTAGGAACCTCATCTTCGCCGTCTGTATTCTATCCTTCTGTTTTTTCACTGGAGCCCAAGTTTCACATCCATACAATATTGTGGGAACCGCCATAACATTATACATTTTTATCTTGGTTTCTTTTCTAATTTTATTTTTTGAATGTTCTCTGTATTGTTCCACACACCGTCTGAAATTTATTTATTTTGGAGTCAATATCTCTTTCCACATTGTAGCCAACATCCTTTTTACTTCTGAGTCTAAATGTTTCATCTATGACTTGTGGACCTAAAACTTTTCTTATAATTTTGCATTCTTTTTTCACTATATTTTCGATATCTTTTTTTCTGTTCAAAATTAGTGTTTCTGCTCCATAGAGGCACTCTGGTTTAATTACAGTGTTATAGTGTCGTAATTTTGTATGTAAAGATAGTTGTTATTATTATTATTATTATTATTATTATTATTATTAGTATTAGTATATAAAATGTTGTATTTTCATGAAATCTACATTGAAATTTTTAATACTTCTATTTTTAATTCATTATAATTAGTAAATTAGTCTCCATAACTAGATGGAGGGATACAGTCTATTGTTGTGGAAACAGATCTATGGCCTAATTCCATGTTGTAGAAGAAGAAGAAGTAAAAATGGTTATGACGCAAAAATTCCCGATGTTTCACCAGCCTCAAGCCAACCTTTGAGGATGCCAGATGCAATCTCTGGTGAAATATCAGGAATTTTTAAGCCTCATGGCCAAGGCCAACAAGCCTGAAGATATCTTCTGCAGATTCTGATAAATCCAATTAACTTTTTAGGAATTCTGAAGTCTAATAGAATAATATACACGTTCTTAATTGAATCTTGTGCCTTTTTGAAGTCTGCATATAGTTGATATAAAATGCCATTATATTCCCATTTCTTTTCTTAAATCTGTCTTATATGTAGCTCTTCGTCAACCTAATTGGATGAGCAGCTTAGATTAAAGTATATGTCACATTTTGGACTTGTATCATGAGAAAGAAAGTACCTTTGTTTATTTTCTGTATATTTAATAAAACCTGGCTATTATTGATGGATTTTTCAGGGCATAAAAGTCCTGAACATAGCTCCTTTGGAAGGGAAGTAAAGTTGTGCAGTCAATGTTATATATTTACAGCATGTAAAAGAAAAAATAAGAAGCCTTAGAATAAAATTGTCAATACTTTCATGCCTCAATTTTAATTGTGATGCTAATTACCTGAGTTTTTAAAGTGCATTGTTAAAAATATTAACGATCTATGAAGTAGGGAATCTCTTTAATAGTGAGTGGAGAACATATTTTAATCGACTCACCTCATACATTTTCAAACTTCTTTGATACCGACGGTTTCAGACAATATCGTGTCCTTTTTCAGTCATGGTGTCCACTGATGAAATTCTGTGATTGTTGATTTCTTTAGTGACATCACCTCTTGTTCTGCCATCTTTCGTTAGGATTATAAACTTTGTAATTAAATTTTTATCCACCGGAATATCGAAATTCATAGATCGATATTTATTCTTCTGAATGAATATCATTTCCCAAATTGTTCTACTAGAACATCATAAAATTGAAAAAGAAGCGAAACTTTTGAAACAATTGGATAAACCGTTGGAATTGACAATTTGGGAAATGATATTCATTCAGAAGAATAAATATCGATCTATGAATTTCGATATTCAGGCGGATAAAAATTTAATTACAAAGTTTGTAATCCCAACGAAAGATGGCAGCACAAGAGGTGATGTCACTAAAGAAATCAACAATCACGGAATTTCATCAGTGGACGCCATGACTGACGAAGGACATGATATTGTCTGAAACCGTCGGTATCAAAGAAATTTGAAAATGTATGAGGTGAGTCAATGAAAATATGTTCTCCACTCACTATTAATGATATAACCTCATAATGTTTACTTCCCAATATTAATTTAAATATAGGGAATCTCTGATTAATTTATGGAACAACTTCAATGTTCCATATAATACAAATGCAATACTACTTTATTTATGTATATATATATATATATGTGTATATATATATTTATGTATATATATATATATTGCAGATTTTTGCAGATATGAGTATGATTAAGTAAGGTTTCTTGGGTTTCTGCATCAAGGATTCAAAGTTGGCTTCTGGCTGCTGATTCTGACATGATCCCACATGCCATTATCAAGAAATGATAGGTTTGGAATCAGTGGGCAGAGTCCAATTTTGAATCTTTGATGCAAAAATCCCAAGAAGCGTTACTTAAATTATATATAAATATTAATTTGAAATCTCTTGCTGTACCATCTCTGATCTGTCAACTGCTATAACATTTAATTAAAACACACACACATACATACACTCTCACTCTCTTTATAAATATATTAATACCAAACTTCAAGTTGAAAAAAAAGCTGTTACTGCATTAGATTTACTATTTTCTCATAACTTAATATTTACATTACATTTTTTAAATTTTTTAAAAAGGTTTTCTTTTTCACTCTCCAAATGTTAAATCTACCTAATTCTTACCAAATTTCTATTGACAATCCTTAAAACCCAAAAGAAGCAGGCATCCAAAATGCAATAAAAATTATCTGTATTTTTTCTCTCAACATCACTACTAGAGGCAGATATTTATGTGCATTTTATTGTACAATTAAATGGAAATTTAATGAATGGCATGTTGTCAGCATACCAACCTAATGAGACATCTAGTAGGCAACTAAGGTATTATTTGGATGGTGAAAGTTGGTAAATTTTGGTTAGAGGTCTCTCTTTCAGGCTTAACATTCTTTTACAAGCCTGAAAATCTTCAGACATGAGACCCATGCCTAAAGTCTCTCCCTGAGAACTTTTCGTTTGATTTTTCCATCCAAAAAAAATTAATCAACCTCGGTTGAGATTGAACCTGCAACTCTTGGGACTAGAGGTAAGGAACATACCCACTACATCACCATATGATCACTATGAGGTTTCTTTTAATTATTATGAATTAGTTATTTTGACTCACCTCATATTTTTTTATATTCTGCAGACTTTCATCGCATCTATGTGACATTGTCGATGCATTCTAACTATTGTGTTTACGGCTGTCATCCTGTAGGTTGATTTCTACTCCCTCTGATGGCTGACCAATGAACTACTAAATATATTTTTTTTTCCTTTTCCCAGGTATTTCAGAATTCATTGTTTTTTCTTTATTCTTGTGGATGTAAATTTTCTCCCAAATTGTGAGTTCCTTAGATTTATCTGTTTCAGTAATTTGGCCTTTGTTTCAATTCTGTCAAAAAAACACAGAATCAAAGCAAAGGCCAAATTACTGAAAGAGTTAGATAAATTTAAGGAACTCACAATTTGGGAGAAAATTTACATCCACAAGAATAAAGAAAAAAAAACCATGAATTTTTTAATTCTTGGGGGGGGGGAAATTGGAAGTTCATCGGTCAGCCAACAGAGGGAGTAGAAATCAACCTACAGGATGACAACTGCAAACACAACCATTAGAATGCATCAACAATGTTGCATAGATGCAATGAAACTATAGTCTGCAGAATAAAAAAAAAGAAAAGAGATGAGTCAAATAACTTACTCATAATAATTATATTATGGTAAATTATAATAAATATCTGTGTCCTATGAAATGCTGGAGGGAAAATTTTCTATAGGATCATAACAGGCCTTGGCCTGATACTGAAGAAAGAAGATAATAAATATCTGCCTCGGATTGTAGCCAAAATACCCATAAACTTTTCACATGCCATACAGCAAAATATCTACAATTTAAAAAATATTTACAATTTAAAAAGAATATGTACAAATATCACTACTGTAATTTGCTCTTACCATGTTGTTTTCAATAGTCTTAACTAATATTTACAGGTATCTATCACCTTTACCAACCACTACAATTCAAATGACTCAGATATAAAATAAATAAAACATTACACCTGATACATTATACTGTACAAAATTCTAAAAGGATCTCTTTAAAGAATTATGTATTGCTTTTATAGTGCAATTAACATATCTTTGAACTTCTAACAGCTATAAACAGAGTCTGGAGCTACTCATACGTGGAGTGACAGCAACAATGGTAGGGGGGTAAAATTTGTAATTCAGATACGGTAACATTTTTCTGTGAATGATAATCATCATCATCAACAACAATCGCGGATTAAGCCAATATGGCTTGTTCCGGTCTCATAGATTCTCATTCAAAAAGTTGAATCCATCTCTTTTTTGGTCTACCAACATTCCTGTCTCTTTTTGGTTTGTAACTATGAGACTTTTAGTAATAATAATATTTCCTCTGGGTATGTTACTGGCATTCTGCAGAGTGAGATATAAGATGAGATTGCCATCTTAAGGCTAGACATCATAGCCCCCAGTTGTGTGAACCCCAAATGGAGGCTCTTCCACTCCTATAGGTCATTGAGGGCTTCTTCCTTGTTTTCCCAGGAATGGGTCTCCAAATTTTTCCCCTGGAGAAAGAGTGCCTCCTCCACACATTTATTTCTATCCTTTGAGGTCTTCACATGTTACCCTTCGATCAGATACTACACAGCGGGTCAAGTGAAGCTCATGAGGGACACTAGATCCTTTGATGAGACTGCCTCGATATGAATTGTAATAATAGGAATAATTAATAATACTTATAACACATTGGTCACGCGCCATAGCCGAGTGGTTAAGGCAAGAAGCCTTGGCGCAGAGCTTGTGCTGTTTCGAGTCCTCGTGGGAGAAGAAATTTTCTCATGGAATTTCGGCCAGTATGGGACAGATGCGCTCCCAGCGAGAAGACCAGCTATAATGGCTGGGGGACCTGACATGCTTACCAAATGTCACCCCTACACTGGCTTGATGATCGTATACCTCTGTGATTAACCCCTCAGCATGGGAGCATTTAAATATATATTCTATGTTAAAGGAAATTTTAATATCTCCTCTATGAGATGGCAGTTCATAAAGCCTGTTCTCTTGGTATATTTTCATTAAGAATCATAATAAAACAAACGTGGTGCATGTCGAACATGCTCGATCAGCACTCCGCAGAGAAGTAGTGTTTATTTTTTGCGGGCACTGCACGTCATTCCACGCTGATGGGTTAACACATATGGATGAGAGGCCATCAGCTGGCTGGTAGGCCAAGGGCCTTCTAGGCCTGTCAAGCTTGGAACATAACACATTAAGTACTAGTTTTAAATTTCATGTTTAAATGACAATTCCTGACTGTTTTTAAATATAAATTACTAAAATGCATGGAAATTAAAGAAAATAGATCTTATATTCACTAACCATTCATGGATTTTATCAAACTTGCAGGAATGATGCAAGAGATATCCCAGTAAGAGTTTACAATGCTATATCATCAGCCAGCAATCAAATCCTCATAACTTCATACTATACTATAATGTCATAGCCCAATGTTTAGCCTTAACTTCTCCTTTGTTAGGAGTTACTACACCAAGTTAATTTAGTTATGCTTATTTGCCCACAGATGTCATGAATTATATATGATTAACATACTAAACCAATGAGACATCTATGTTATTACTAGGATGATAAGTCGTAAATTTTGTTTAGGGACCACATTTGGGCTTAAGGATCTTTTATGAGCCTGAAAATCTACAGACAAATTAAAAAAAATTGAGGAGAAAGAAGAAATCTTACAACTGGTTGATTTTTAAGTCAAAATCTATTAACTAACTCACTGACACTATTGAATCTGTAACTTCATGACTACTCAGACATAAGCTCTCCATACATCCCTATCCTGAGCTAATGTTTTCCAATCATCCCCTGTATAATCTACTTCCCTCAAATCATGGTTAATGTTATTCTCCCACCTCATTCTTGGTCTACCAACTGGAAGCTTTCCCTTTGGTTTTGCTACAAGAAGCTTCCATATCCCACTTTCATTCCCCATTTGTGTCACATGTCCTGCCCATCGCAGTCTACGAGACTTAACTGTTTTTATTATACTGTATCTAGCTCACTGTTATGTAGTCTTCTCCATTTACCTGTCTGTTCATCTCTCTTTGGTCCAAAAGTTTTTCTAAGAACTTTATTCTTAAATACTTGTATTCTTTTCTCCTCCCTTGAAGTAAGAGTCCATATTTTGCATCCATATAATATAACTGGGAGAATAACAGTTTTATATATTTTCAGTTCATTGCTTTTTAGAGAAGTTAGGGCGACAAGGGTCCCTGTAATGAATAATAGCATGCATTTCTACAATTGAGCCTATGTTTAATTTCTTTGTGCATCTCATTCTTATTTGTAATTTGAATTCAGCCATTTCTTCAAAATTTTCTCGTTTGTCGTAAACTGTACATTTCCATTTATTATATTTTTAAATTAGTTTTTGAAAAGTTTTATGCTTGAGATGCAAGTTTTTGGGTCTGAGATTAGAGCAGACGAAACCTCGCTATTCCTCCCCACCTGAGATGTGAAATTTTGGGCCTGAGGTTAATAGCTGAGGAAATGCATGGTTTTTGTAATCTTTAATAGGTGACAGCAAAATCATCTTGGAGTTACAAAACTTTAACAGCATGCAGAAGATGTCTTTGCTTATCAAATAATGCAAAAATCCAGATTTTACTCTTGATTGGAATTACAAGGTTTTGATCCCAGCTGACGATATAATGATAAATAATTAATAAAAATCTGCAGTAATGAGAACAAAAAAAATTAATTCTCATGGTTTTATTGATTATCATTCATTTTAGTAACTCACTTTATTTTAAACACTGTAACTAAAGTCATTGTTGCTCTCACTATTACCAAAAATATCAGTTTCTTTATGAGCTGCTTTTTTCACACTGAGTGACACAGGAGATGTTGGGATCTGGAATTGTAGGAACTGGTATTAAAATATTTCAAGCATGAATCCTTGAAAGTTTGATAAAAATTCTAATTATTATTATGAATACTGTAATTCTTTAAATATAAGCCCTTTAGATAATAATAAGCCCATATTAAAATGCCCAACACCATTCTAAGACTTATAATATGTACATTTAAATTTTGGCTTATGTACAATTTTTCCATTGTAAGCTGAAAAGGACTTTTAAGATAGGATAAATTGAGATAGGGTAGGTATTTGTAGTTCCAGTAATATACATGTGGGAGATCTTCACAGTAGAACATCAGCCGTAGGTCAGCCCTGCATGATGGCTGCCTTTACCCCTAGAACAAGCATCTTGTACTCATTTGTTAAAGGCTGAGTTGATCCCAGGGCCATGGTGCTGCCAAAAAATTTGGCCAGTTTAAAATCCTGACCCCACTGGGACTTGATTCCCCTGATCTCCTGACTTGTAGCATATTGCCTTAATCAATTATGCTACAGAATGCCATCAGGATGAATTGGAGCAACATTTTTTTATAGGGTTTCTCCTTTTTTTCCCCCCTACCAAAAGCTTAATTCCATCAATTCTCCAGAATAATGGGCATCTGTTTCATTCCATTTTTCATCTGCCCATGTGATGGTGCAATAGGCCTGGTCAGCCAACATCCATGTACATCACAGAGTTTCAGTAATAGGCTTTATTTCATTTCATTTCTTGACCTAGCATTATGCCAGACACAAATAAAGAGTTTTTTTTGCTACTTCTAATTACTTACAAGGGATCTTTCAACCATTACATGCCAAAACTTACCTTGAAGTTTATTCCAGAGAAGTGTTGTGATGTACAAAGGCTGTGTCCAAAAAAATTAACTGTCATTTTTTAACTGCAAGGGACTAAAATCAGTTACCAAATCTCTTGTTCAAGTTATAGGGAAGTAATACAACTGCGGAATTGGTAGATTGGACAATCTTAACTACCTGTCATTCATGTCACATCACCATATCAAAAAGCAGTAAAAATCAGGGAGCAGAAACGGAAGGAAATAAATGAGGAATTTTACACCTCCAGTGCCATGTCAGACAAAAAGACACGTAACCAGACTAGCATACATGGCTTTCATCATAAAATCTGCAAAAATAAAAAATTCCACCATCCAACTGAAGACTGTAGATGTGCACTATGCGGTGATAAGTGTAAACTTTATCATATCACAGAGTGTAAAAACAGAACAAAATCAGTTAATGAATACAGCAAAAAGTGAATACAAGTGATCAGTGAAAAAGAACATAAAACTTTCGAAACTAATGCTCTTCTGAGTGCTCCTTTCTGTTATTATTATTACTCATGTCAGATCCTGCCTCACTCCACTTTTATTCATGCAGAGAATCCATCTGCACCATATAGTGGGTTGCCATTACTGGATTCTGGCTTCAATTTCTGTGCCTCGCTGTTATAAACAACAGATAACTTTTTGGACACAGCTTTGGTACATTACAGTACTTCTCTAGGAGAAACTTCAAGGTAGGTTTCGGCATGCAATGATTGACATTCCCTTATGAGTCTTGACATCTTACCTCATAAAACTGTTTTATTCTAGAGAACATTCTGTCAGATAATGATATGCATTGCATATGAAAACATATTCTCTAGGATAAAACTGTTTTATGAGATAAGATATCAAGACACAGATTAATTATTAATATTAAAATAAACTTTTCTACAAACATATTCTTTGAGTAAAGTGTTATACTGTATTTGCAATCCAAAATTTATAAGATAATTTGGTTATATTTACTTCAAGGAATACATACTTAAAATCTGGACACTTATGTTTCTTTCTCTCTGAAGATGAGATGTATTTGGGATTATACCATTTTATTCTGTGTGTAAATTAATGGAAGGATGAAAGATATATCTAGAACTTACCTTTGTGATGTGCTGTTAGGAGGATGTGCATAGATAGGTCTTGTCTGTGTGGCTGCAGAGTCTGCATCATTGCGTCTCAGGTACGATGGTGTGTTCTGTGAGTAATCTGGGATGATATTTTCATGTTCTGCCACACATCTCCCATTCAGACAATACTATAATAAAATATATTTCAATTATTAGTCCAACCAATTAAAACTTCGTAAATTAATGAGTAATTTTTTAACATCTTACCTCATATTTTATGTTTCTTCAAACACGAGAACTATCCTTCTCTCGAAAAGTATTTCCCGTGTTTGAGGAAACATAAAATATGAGGTAAGATGTTAAAAAATGACTCGTTAATCTATGAATTAAGAACCTCATAATGTTATTTCCCATATTTAACTATGAACAATTAAAACTTACTCTATTGTTCATGGAATTTTGGTCCATCTTGCATAATGAAAATTTGGTACCTACAGTAAGTAGTGACTTCAGGTTGAGAAAACTAACTTTAACAGATGTAGGATGTAACAAGGTTGACCATTTGAAAATATCAAAGAACACATAAGAAATGTAAAAAAGGGGAATTAGAAAAATCTGCAATAGCTGCTTACATTTGGTCAGAAAAACACAAAATTATTAAAACAGTTAGAAAACACAAACAAACTCACCATATGGAAAAAATCTACATACAGAAGAACAAGGAGAGAATTATGAATTTCAAAATTCCAGGGAAAGGAACCTAATTAGCAAGTTCTTGGGACCACAGAAAGAAGAAGCAAAATTCAAAACCCAGGGCCGATAACTTGGGAAAAACCAGTCTGTAACTATTGAAGATGAGGCTAACATGCCTTGAAACGCATGTCTAACAGAAACAACAGTATGAGATAAGAATTATACAGACAACACTTTTTATTATGGTTGACCATGTCATCTCTATACTGCATGGATGATCTGTATTAGACATAGGACTGACAAATTGCATAATTACAACGTATATAAGAGAGAAAAAATTGCGCCTAGATCGCAACTTGCCTTGGTAGCTCAGTTGGTAGAGCATTTGGCACGGAAAGCCAAAGGTCCCAGGTTCGAGTCTCAGTCTAGGCGAAAATTTTTCCCTTCAAATATAAATTGCGTAAGTTCATTATTTTCTAACTATTTTCTTGTGATATTAAAAAATATATATATCTTACATTTTCTGTTTGTACTCTTGATATAAAATATTGAATGATTAATAAGATTTATTGGGAATTTTTGAAAATATAAAAAAAAATAGGATTACCTGTCCATCTCCACAAGGAGATCCTTCAGCAGCAGGTCTGTAAGCTACACAGTATCCTGACCCTGCATCAAAGCAGAACAACTGAGCACACACGCGATCATCTTTCTGTAAATAAAATATAAAACTGAATTAGAATTATACACTTAACTTCATAAATCTTTTCATGTATACGGGTTATACCATTTGTCTTTACCACTCAAAAATAAGTACAAAATAAAAAAAAATGTTTATACATAAGTTGTTCAAGTACAAGGGGAAAATAGTACTGATGGTTAGTGAACTTTGTAGTGTTATTTATTAGTAAGATATGAATGCTAACTTAAACTTTATGGCACTATATATTTTTTCTTCTATGCATTTATTAAGCACTTCAAGACTTAATAGTGAGTGAAGAACATATTTTTAACGACTCACCTCATATATTTTCAAATTTCTTTGATACCGGCAGTTTCAGACAATATCTGTCCCTCTTCAGTCATGGCTTCCACTGATGAAATTCTGTGGTTGTTGATTTCTCTAATGACATCACGTCTTGTGCTGCCATCTTTCGTTGAGATTATATATCGATAAAAATTTAATTACAGAGTTTATAATCCCAACGAAAGATGGCAGCACAAGAGGTGAGAAATCAACAACCACAGAATTTCATCAGTGGAAGCCATGACTGAAGAGGGACAAGATATTGTCTGAAACCGCCGGTATCAAAGAAATTTGAAAATATATGAGGTGAGTCGTTAAAAATATGTTCTCCACTCACTATTAATGATATAACCTCATAATTAAGTTATGTAGATAGGAAATAACACTATGAGGTTTTTTAATATTGTTTATTTTTTATTATTTCACTCACCTCATACTTAAGTATGAGGTGAGTGAAATAATAATAAATAAACAATAACCTCATAATGTTTACTTCCCAATATTAATTTAAATATAACTTCAAGACTTGTTCAAAAATATATCACAATGTGGCATTCTAATAAATAGACCCTTACTACTGGAAACATAAAGTGGGATTATAACTGCCATATTACATTACTACCTATATGCATTTATGAACAGTAAAAAATTTACATTAAGTGCTCAGACTGGTGACCTTTTTCAGTGACACACATGTCCAATTGCCAAATGAATGAGAAGATAGATTTCTCTATGTTACTGGCTGATTGAAATTACAAGTATGCATTATACAGTATAGTTCTGCTTATTCTCTGGAGTTGTCAGAATATCTCGATAGACAATATCTTTAATAAACTCCCCAGAGAAAAGTCCAATGGGATAATATCAGGAAATAGAGCAGGCCAATGACCTGCCCCTCCATGACCATTTTATGTTGACAAGATAAATATTTCTGACTTGTGCCATTTTTTCTGTACACTACAGATATATGTTCTAGAAAAATCTACTGAATCCAGCAGGGTTTCGATCTGCAAATATTTTTGAAAAAGTGATGAACATGGTAACCAGTAGTTCACCAGGACTGTAGAATTGTTACACAGTCAAACATAATTTGTAATGGTGAAATTAAATGTTTCTTACCTCTCCTCATATAAATTTTCTAAGTTGATCGTGATTTCGAGACTATAACTGTCTCATGCTCAGAACTTTGTTGGCGACTGGTGTTATGTCGATCGGAAGAAACTCTTCTTCTTCCCTCTGTTGGTGGACCGATGAACCTCCGGATCAGGTCAAAATTTGCAGGAATTTCGAAGTTCATAAGTTTTCCCTTGTTTTTCTGAATGAGGATCTTTTCCCAAACTGTGAGTTCCTTTTGTTTGTCTATTTGTTTAATTAGACTGGCTTTTGATTCAATTAAATGTTTTTCGGACCAAGCATGAGCAGCTACTGCTGACTTTTCCACTTCTCCATTTTCATGCTTGGTCCGAAAAACATTTAATTGAATCAAAAGCCAGTCTAATTAAACAAATAGACAAACAAAAGGAACTCACGGTTTGGGAAAAGATCCACATTCAGAAAAACAAAGGAAAACTTATGAACTTCGAAATACCCGCAAATTTTGACCTGATTCAGAGATTCATCGGTCCACCAACAGAGGGAAGAAGAAGAAGAGTTTCTTCCGATCGACATAACACCAGTCGCCAAGAAAGTTCTGAGGATGAGATAGTTATAGTCTCGAAATTGCGATCAACTTAGAAAATTTATATGAGGAGAGGTAAGAAACATTTAATTTCACCATAAATTAAACCTCATAGTGATTAATTCCTATTAAAGTTAAATATAATTTGTAATAATAATGTTGTAGGTAGTGAAACAATTCATTAAATATGATAGCTAAGTTTATATCTATTATTCAAGGATACACTGTCTTTTATCAAATATTGTAAAAATAAGGTATGTAGGAAAACTTACAAAGCATGCACTTGTTCCTCTGTCTTTACGGCACTGTGCATCAAGAGTGAGCAGTTTCCCAGGCAGTACTCGAGGTAGTGATTCATCTTCATGTGGAGAATTATAAAGACAGGTTGCAGTATCACCACTGTAAATTAAAATGTTTATTACATTATCAAATCATTAAAACAGTTTATTGCATATTCATATGACATTTTGATCATAGCAAGAAATAAAATTGCAGCAACCAAAACTTTTCAAGACGAAGAGAAGTTATGTTATACACATTATACATATCATTACATTACAAAATGTATTTCATCAATTTCGAAAATTAATTGTCTGTAGCACTTTATCCTTGTAGCAATCCTGTAATGAGAAAAGTTTTATATAATAAAAATCCAATAGATAGTTAGAAGATTCCGGGTTATAAGGATGTGGTCCATAACTGGTATTTCTCCCAGATCCTTCTCCCTTGACAAAGGAGAGCATCTGTAGTGTGAGTTGTTCCCTGTTTGGAAGCTCAGATACACAAATTATGTTCTTATATTTAAAGTTTTATATATATATATATATATATATATATATAGTCCACCGCTGTGGTCTCGAGGTAGCATGCTGCCTTGTAACACAGCAGGCCCGGGTTCGATCCCCGGTCAGGACAGTTTTTCTGGGTGAGGTTTTTATCGGGGTTTTTCCTCACCTGTAAGACAAATGTCAGGAAAACTTTAAGGCCCAAATGGTCCCCGAAATCATAGGGCCATCATCATCATCCTTTACCGGTGTGGAAAACAACAGGAAGCTACCACACCTAGAATTCCCTAGTAAAGCTGCAAAACATAGCATGAAAATGCTATGATTGCAGTGAAAGACCTTATGGATGGATGGATATATATATCTATTTTTTTTCAATTTAATGTTTTTTGAGAGAAGTTGGGAGAAATCTTACAACTGGTTGATTTTTAAGATTTTTAGGTAAACGTCTGTTAACTATCTTACTGGCACTGTTGAACCTGTAGCTTCATG
The DNA here is from genome assembly GCA_030220185.1 of Diploptera punctata. NCBI lineage: Eukaryota > Metazoa > Arthropoda > Insecta > Blattodea > Blaberidae > Diploptera > Diploptera punctata. Next base: position 987,706 of record JASPKZ010006831.1, on the reverse strand, counting down.
ACCAGTCAGACATAAGCTCTCCATAGATCCCTATCCTGAGCTAATTTTTTTCCAATCATCCCCTGTATAATCTACTTCCCTCTAATCTTGGTTAATGGTATTCTCCCACCTCATTCTTGGTCTACCAACTGGGCATTTTCCCTTTGATTTTACTACAAGAAGCTTCCATGTCCTTTCATTCCCCATTCGTGCCACATGTCCTGCCCATTGCAGTCTATAAGACTGAACTGTTTTTATTATATCTGGTTTCTTATAAAGATCATGTAGCTCACTATTATGAAGTCTTCTCCATTTGCCTGTCTGCACATCTCTCTTTGATCCAAAAATGTTCCTTTTAGGAGTTACTACACCAAGTTAATTTAGTTATGCTTATTTGCCCATAGATGTGATGAATGGTATATGATTGACATACTGAACCAATGAGACATCTAGTAGTCAACTAAGGTATTACTAGGATGATGAGGTCAGTAAATTTTGCTTAGAAGTCTTTTTTATATGGGTTTTGAATCTTTTATGAGCTTGAAATTCTTCAGACTGGTTGAAAAAAATTCAGGAGAAAGAAGAAAGTTTAACCCAATGTGAATTTCAAAAGTATCTGAAAACTGTTTGCCTATCCGCATCCTACTCCTTGTACCAATTCACTATTTCATAATATCATAAATAAAAGATGTGATATGATGTTACATTGATGTTTTTAGAAATGCATCACTATGAGGTTTTGTTTAATAATTTTTAAATGACTCAGGTTTTTACATCTCACCTCTCATTTTTGTATAAATCCAGAACTTGTAACATTTAATTCATTTAATGATTGTTAATACGAAATTAGATGTTAAAGTGTCTATTAACAAATGAAATAAAAAGTGTAAGAAATTAGATCACTTTACTTCTGATGAGTTATATTTAGAACTTTTTATGCCCTGAAGAAAGTCTATCTACTTTGGCCAGAATGCATTCGTAGTAATAGTAGTAGTAGGGTTTTATTAGACTAAAAGTAAGATACCAATACATACAACGTTTGAAAATTCAGTAGGATGTATCATTATGAGGATTTACTTAATAAGTTTGGTCTGTGTTCTTCTTACCTCGTATAGTTGTTTCTTTAAGACATATGTTTCAAACCATATTTGCTCCATCTTCAGTTGGTACAGATTATGAAGATGGAGCAAACATACTTCGAAACATATGTATTTAAAGAAACAACTGCATGAGGTAAGAAGAATATAGACCAAACTTATTTATTACATACAAAGTTATTTACAAATACTGATTACATGGGCAGCAAGCCATACGTGCTGTTGACAGTCCATATCAATGAATTGTCTACTAATAACACACAACAACAAAGAATTGCTCGCAGGCTCGAAATGTATCAATAACTATGTTTTCGGACTCGCAGAAGATGAAAACGATATTGGTTTTTTCCAATCACCTAACCGGAATCAGATATTTTTGACGATAAACTTTAGCAGAAGTGATGATCTTGAAGAAGATTTTTGGGCTGTAGGCCGTGGTCGTGAGGCTTGTAGTTCCCCCGACGTTTCGCCAGAGACTGCGTCTGGCATCCTCAAGGGTTGTCTTGAGACTGGCAATTCTGTCCGCTGTCTGTCTTATTTATACGTTCACCGCGATGTGTTCGTAAGTTGTATCTGCCTTCTGATTGGTCAGCGTTCAGGACTTCCATAGCTCCAATGAGATTGCTGTTTGATGGTCTGTCTTCTGATTGGTCAGCGGTAGGGACTTCCATTGTTCCACTGAGATTGCTGTTTGATAGTCTAGTCGACTGTGCTTGTAGAGGTTTACATTTTGCGTTTTTTAGAACCGGTATCCATACTTTGTTGACTTTTAATGATTCTTCTTTTCTGTTGAAACTGTTATTATGTTTGAATATTTCGATGGCTTCTCGTTGTAGACGGGTAAAATAGTGTATGCAGTTAGATAATATGTCTGTATTCTGGTATTGTACCTTGTGGCCATCAAGTAAAGAGTGTTCTGCTACTGCCGACTTATCCATTTGTTTAAGACGACTGTATCTTTCATGCTCCTTAAGTCTGGTTGCGATGGTGCGTTTAGTGGTGCCTATATACACTTTTCCGCAACTGCATGGAATCCTGTATATGCCTGCTGTCTGATGAGGATGGAGTTGATCCTTTATAGGTCTGAGAAGGTTCTTGATTTTCTTGGTAGGCCTGTATACTGTCTTTATGTCTTCTTTCTTTAGTAGTTTTCCAATGCGGTCCGTTACATTCTTGATGAACGGTAAAAATGCCCTGGTTGAAGTTTTTTCTTCTGATTCCTTGCTGCTGTTGCTGTTATATCGTCTGGGATGATTGGCTCGGTTGATTTCTTTCCTGGTGTATCCATTGGCTGTGAATACCGTCTGGAGGTGTTGAAGTTCCGTTTTTAATAAATCCGGATGACAAAGTTTTTTGGCTCGTTCTGTCAGTGATTTGATGATTCCAAATTTTTTTTTGCCTAGGGTGATGATTCGAGGTTTTATGAAGATACCTGTCCGTGTGGGTTGGTTTTCTGTAGATAGTGTGGTAAATGTTGCTGTCTTCTTCCCTTTTGATCAGGATGTCTAGGAATGCTATGTTGTTGTCTGTTTCTTTTTATATGGTGAATTGTATATTGGAGTTTATGTTATTGATGTGTGTCAGAAATTCGTCTAATCTCTCTTCCCCGTGGTTCCAGATTACAAAGGTGTCATCTACATAGCGAAGCCATATCTTGGGTTTGATAGGTGTCGTATCTAAGCATGTTTGCTCAAAGTTTTCCATGAAGAAATTGGCAACTACTGGGCTCAAGGGACTGCCCATAGCTACTCCATCTGTTTGCTCGTAGAAGTCGTTGTTGAATAGAAAATAGCTGGTGGTTAAGCAGTGTTCGAAAAGTTTTGTGATGTCTTGAGGAAACTTGGCAGCAATGAGGTGAATAGTCTCATGTATTGGAACTTTGGTGAATAGCGAGATCACGTCGAAACTCACCATTATATCTTCTGGTTGCAATGTTATCTCTTTTAGTTTTTCTAAGAAGTGCGTTGAGTCCTTGACATAAGTATCACTGTTGTTAGTATGTGGTTTCAATAAAGTAGAGAGATATCTAGCAAGGTTGTAAGTAGGTGATCCTATTTGGCTGATGATCGGTCTTAAAGGTGTATTTTCCTTATGAATTTTGGGCAATCCGTATAATCTTGGTGGCTGGGCTTCGTTCTTTTGAAGTTCTTTCTTCACGTCGTCGGGAAGCGAGGAAGTGTTCGTTTCCTAGAGAGTCGCAGACGCTATTGTCTCTCAAACTGGTCACCCTTCTTTTTCTTTTGCGCGGTTTTATTACTCTTAGGGATTGTTGAACCCTCAGGAATACACAGGTATACAAAATTTCCTGATTGCCACTGTCAAATACGTGAAGTAATGGCTTGTAGTACCTCGTTCTGTGCAGTTCATCTTACATTACATCATTGTGATTGTGAAGTGTCAATATATGCATTATTGTGTATCATTATAAAGAAATTGAATTAAAACAATCTACTATAATATATTTTAATACATAAGTTTTAGTGTTTGTATAATTTTGCAATGTCTCTCCGCTGTAAGAATTCTCCTAATTTATTCTGTTATGTATGTGGAGAGTATTGTACAAAATCTTAGCGCAGAACTAGTTATAAAGGCATACAATTTATATTTCGGGAACTATAGTAAATTTGGAGTTACTGATAAATATTAGGCCCCCAATTTTTGCTGTACAAACTGCCAGCGGATTTTAATAGGGTAGTTAAAAGGTTTGCATTTGTGCATGCCATTTGCCATTCCAATGTTTTGGAGGGAACCTATGGACCACATCACTGACTTATTTCTGTATGGTTAATATATCTGATTTCACTTAAAAAAATAAGCATTCTCTTCAGTATCCAAATTTGCAGTCAGCCATGCGAACTGTTAAACATAGTGATTCTTCACCGAACTTGGGTGACGTCAGTGATGAACATGGTGAAAGGTTCCACAAAGACATTTTAGAAATGGAAAGGCATTACAAAGGGAGATCAGTGACCAATATGCTTGCTGATTACTGCTGCCAACTTATCACAGACGTTTCGGAGCCATCTTATCGGCGTAAGTCATCTAGGAAGAAGTTTTGAAAGGTGAGATTTTTGCTACAATTTAAGCATTTGTTGTAACGTAACTATTTATTTATCCTTCTTAGAAAAAAAATATTTTAACTTTTTGGATTTGATATGATTTGATTTTACATAGATCAATTGCTTCTAGCAATATTATTGCAAAAAAAATTGAAACTAAGCACAGATAAGAAATAATATGCGAAATATAATGAAAAACGTTCAACACATCCTCGCAAAAAACTGTTAGGTGATAGAGAAAAACGTACTTCAAATTCGAAATCAGCGATGCCAATTAACTAAAATCACCCATTTTCATTTCTGCGAGCGACAAAAAGTTCAAATTTGTAGTGTGTAATAGAAAATATCTAAAAAACACAATAGATAACAGTACAATTACATTATACATTAATTAGGTTACGTAGAATTATTAGGTATTATTGATATTACACTTTGCTTACATATTTATTTATTCATGAATGAGCGTTGTTCTTATTTTCCGCATCTTGTCCAGAAATTTACCCACATTTATCCAATTTTCTGGGTTTACCATTAACTCATAGCATGCCAGCCTTCCACGGTTTGAATTTATAAATCTTTCCGGTAACAACTGACATCTCCAATATTCTAAATTGTCACATTTTCTAATATATGTATTTCATCTTTGAGTGAAAGTAAAGAATTGAATAATGAAATGAGTTAAGATTTATAAAGAAATGTGAGTTTTCTGGAAATTATTTAACCAAGTAATGTACATACTTGAGGAAATGATGGAAAGACTGTATACTGCATGAAGACCATCTGAATCCTTTCTCTGTGTGTCGGAGATCGCTCATAATGTAGCCATCCTCCCAGCGACATTTCTCTGCTCCAGGACCTCCCAGATAGCTTGGAGGTGGTGAACCGTCGTGAACAGCTCCCAACCTTTGTAAATAATAAATATCACTAAATTACAATATGTAAATCTACAGAATCTTAATTGTTTTCTGGCAGTGGTAACATTTGTTAATACTAATACTTACAATAGTTTAGAGTACAATCTTTAAATTACTTATAAGTATGAAACAGGACATACAAAATAAGAAATTAGGTAAATAAGCCTTTAATAAATAAAATTAATCATTACTTATTTTAGGAATTCTCACTATGAGGTATATTCATTAAGGTAGAATATGTTTATCACTCAGCTCATATTGTTCTTCTTATTTGATTATAAACTAGTTTCGGAACATAGTTTCTGTTCCATCCTCAGTATCATCACGACCGTTGTTCTGTCGTCTTGAAGAGTTGTCCTTCTCTCCTTCCATTGGCTGACTGAAAAATCTCGAAACCAGGTCATTCTCACCGGGAATTTCAAAGTTCATTAATTTCTTCTTTTCGCTCTTTTGAATGTAGATCTTTTCCCAAACAGTAAGTTCTTTTGGTTTTTCTATTTGTTTTAATAATTTTGCTTCTTTCTCGATAAGATGTTTTTCAGACCATGCATGGGCAGCCACTGCAGATTTTTCTACTTCCCCTTTCTTGACATTCCTGAGATGTTCTTTAACTCTAGTTTTCAAATTTCTTTTAGTTTTTCCTATGTAGAATTTCTCACATTCTTCACATTTAATTTGATAAATCCCTGATTTGTTTTCTTCTTTAATTTTCTCATTCTTATTAGGTCTAATCAGTCTACTGATGCTGTAGTCATTTTTGGGTGCTAACCTTATGTTGAAATCTTAAAAAATTTTTTGAAACTTGTGGTGTTTTAATGGATGATATGTGAATTTTCTAAATTTTACATTATCTTCTTTTACTTTTAGAAGAGTGCTTTGATTAATAAATTTTTGTCTTTTGAACTTGTTTATTTTTTTGAGTATCATTTTTATAGCAAAACCATTTTTCGTGGCTACGTTGATTATGTGTTCTTTTTCTTTTTCATAATTTTCTTTGTTTATTGGTATGTTCACTAATCTATGTGTCAAACTATTGAAAACTGCTTCTTTGTGAGCTATGTGATTGAAACCTAAAGCTTTTATGTAGTTATCTATATGTGTCTTCTTTCTGTAAATTCCAAATTCTATCTTATTTTCTTCATTCCTTTTTAAGTTGAGATCTAAAAATGGTATTTCTCCATTGATTTCCTTTTCCATAGTGAACTTTATAGTTTGACTTTGAATGTTCAATAATTTTAATGCATCATCTATCTGTTTATGATCAACTATTGCAATTATGTCATCCACATATCTGCACCAGAACTTGAAAATTAAACGATGTCCATTAATTGTCTTGTGTTCAAAATTCCCCATGAATAGATTAGCTAAGAATGGAGATAAAGGGTTTCCCATCGAAAGTCCTGAATTTTGTTTATAAAATCTTCCATTGTAGGTGAAAAACATATTATCGATACATAATTTAGTTAAAGTTTTATATTCGACTATCTTTACTTTTTCAATTTTATTATTGTTCATCCAAATCTCTAAAATTTCCATAGTTTGGTCTTTTGGAATGCTTGGAAATAAGGAAACAACATCAAAAGAAACTAATCTGTCTGAAGATTGTAGTTGTATGTTTTATAGTTTATCTACCAATTCATAAGAGTTTTCTATTGCAGAGTTTTCAAATCCATTCATTTTATTAAATTCCTTACATAACCATTTAGATAAATGATATATAGGAGACCCTATGTTGTTAATTATCGGCCTCATTTTCTTCCCTTCTTTGCGCACTTTCGGGAGTCCGTAGATGTTGGGAATTTTTGGATTTGAAACCTTCAGATGAAACTTGTCTTTCTTAGTTAAAATGTGATTGATATTCTTGAGAGTGTTGCTACTTCTTTAATGGTTTTGTTAAGGGGGTCTGATTGAATCTGTGTATATTCTTCAGAGTCCAAAAGTTTTTCCATTCTGTTGGAAGGAGCGAAGGATATCTCTTCAAGATGACAGAACAACGGTCATGACGATACTGAGGATGGAACAGAAACTATGTTCCGAAACTAGTTTATAATCAAATAAGAAGAACAATATGAGGTGAGTGATAAAAAATATTCTACCTTAATGAATATACCTCATAGTGAGAATTCCTAAAATAAGTAGCAATAGAATCTACCTTGGGCAGAAGACAAGTCCCAGAAAGCAGTTGTATGACGACCTAAGATGAGGCAACAAGAATTTAAGAAAAAAACAGGTATAAATCTATAATGGAAGAATGAAGAAGTAGTAGTAGTAGACTCCATGTTCTTCAAAGCACAGGATTGGTTTCAGGAACAGTTGTTCCTATCTTCAGCCATCTTTACTACTGTTGAATTTTTGTCTTCACCTTCATCTTCTAAACTGCCATCTAGTGTTGATTTGATGAACTTTGAGATCAAATCTTGCTTGCTGGGAATTTAAAAATTCATGGATCTAAATTTGTTCTTCCAAATTGTCAATTCCAAGGGGTTCGTCAAATGTTTCTAGAGTTTAGATTCTTTTTCAATTTTATAAATCTAGCAAACTATGAGCTGCAATTGAGAAATCAGCAATTGTGAGCAGAAGATAGTAGAGGGAGACATGTGGTTAGCAAGATGCAATCTTTCGATCTTATTTTCAGTTTTCTTAATTGAATTTCACTATTTCTTTTTTTAAAGTTTTTATATCATCATCAACCTAAATGGTTGATCTGGCCTGTTCTGTCTTAAAGTAGTTGATCATATAATCTCTTCAATGGTTGGGCTATATTTCTTTTTCCTTTTAGATTATAGTGTAGGGCAGATTTCAGTATCCTCAAATCTGGCATTAATTGAATGTGATCTCTCCAGTTTGTTCTGCATTTTTTTACTGTAGATGTAATCATCATCATCATCATCCATGCAAGAATTAGGCCATGTGGTCTGTTTTGGTCTCAAATAGGAATTTTGCATCCAGTGCTTTTTTGGACATCCCAGCAATCTTTTGCCTTTAGGATAGTAACGAAGCATAGCTTTTGGAATTCTGTGAGATGACATTTGTTGAAGATGGGCTTTCCAGTTGTTCTGGTAGTTTTATATATGATGGAGAATGGGTTCTATACCCAACTCTTCCATAATATCCTCATTTCTTTTGTAGATGTAATTGATTCTATATTTAATCCTTCTCTAATATCTGTGTTCCTTTTGTGGTCTAGTAATTTAAAGCCTGATACAAATTCAGAAATTTAATTTTGGATGATTCAATTTGTCTTAACTGGTCGAAGTTAAGATCCAACATTCACTTCCATATAATAACAATGATAATGCAATTATTTAATAAAGTTTTAATGAAGTCTGATTTTGTACTTTGTATTTTAATGTTCTCTGTATAGTTCCACAAAACTGTCTAAATCTGTTTTAGTTTTACTTGGATGTCTTCAGATTTTCCATGCCCTATATTGTATCCCAGATATTTGAATTAATTTGACGATTTTATTATTAATTTAACACTTCTCATAGAAGGATAAATTATATTTGAAGAGAAAAATTTTCGCCTAGACCGGGACTCGAACCCGGGACCCTTGGCTTTCCGGGCCAAGGGTCCCGGGTTCGAGTCCCGGTCTAGGCGAAAATTTTTCTCTTCAAATATAAATTGAATTAATTTACTTGTTCAGTGATTTTTCCATTTGTTACAATTTTAACTGTTCAGGGTTGTAGTCCTTGGAATGGAATTACTTTAGTTTTATTTGTGGAAATAATCATGTTGTATTTATGGGCAACCTGGCTTAGCTTATATACTGCTTCTTGGACTTGGTGATCCTCATAAAACTGAGTGGACCCCATTCCAGACTCAATACTCAAAGAAAAATGTCTTAACATGTGGCCAGGAATTAAACTAGGAAGGACCCTTAGATGCTTGTCAGACATGTTATTCATTACACACAGAAGCAATCATACTCATATCACATAAAAAAACAAAATTACAAGTTGTTAATTTGATGATGCTATGATCAACCAGCTAAGCGCCATTTAAAAAAATAATTTTGATGCCATTTGTTGCACTGACTCATGAAGTAAGTGTACACATATTTTTAGCACCGTATCTTTAAATAAAAAACAATGGCCTTCAAGGGTGCTCATCCAGTTTGGACAAAGGTAATATTAGAAAATAAACCAATAGAACAAGTGGTAAGATATAACTTCCTAGGTTGCAAAATATCATACACAGCAGAAACAGATATAAATAACAAACTAAATAAGTTTAATTATATAACAGGAACACTAAAAATAACTTTGAAAAATAAAGCCAGGAAAGACTCTATAATGAAAATTATACAAGACAATGGCAGTGCCTATTATTACTTATGGATCCGAAACATGGACAGTGACAACACAACAATCAGCCAGAATACAAGCTGCTGAAATGAGATTCCTCAGACCAATACCAGGATATCAAAGAACAGACAAAAAACAATACAGAAATAAGACAACTAAAAGTAGAGAAATAAACACAACAATAGTGAAGTACAGAACAAACTGGAAAGAACACTTGGCAAGGATGACTGAGAATAGGATACCAAAAGCAGCATACAGCTATTCACCACGAGGAAGAATAAGTTTGGGAAGACCAAGGAAAAGATGGAAACAGCAGCAATTTGGAGCCGGAACAGGCTAGTAAATAAGCCTAAACTGTGAAGAAGAAGAAGATCTTTAAATATAGCCTTATTATTAAAGAAACATGTAAATGCTATCAGTCCTATCAGAGATTCTATGTTTTGCAACAAACCAGCTATGAAACTAGATCTCCATAAATACTAATATAAATTTTGCATCATGCAGCTAAGCGCTGAATGTTCCTGCTCTTAGATTGTGATGCATAACTGTCAAACAAGGAAAATAATTTGCAATATCCAGTATTGTTAGTTTGGCACTGAAATAAATACTGAAGAGTGACTTAAACTTTAAACATATTTTTCTTGAAACTTACATAATGGCACATAGTCGGTTGATGCATAAAGCCGTTAAATTATCAAACATTATTTTTAAAAAATTGGGACATACCAACTATTTTATTCTTTGCAAATTTTATTTTATTTTGTCCACTGGAGGCCTATTTATTTATTAAAGTAAAAATTTAAATATTAATTAATTAATTAATTAACTCTTAATTAAATTTTAATTGTAAGGGTTGATAGTTTTTTACTTACAAATGGCCCACTTCATGAGCACCAACTATAATCCCTGAGAAACCACCAGTATCTTCAATGATGGCAACACTGTTGACTTTTTCTAATCTCTTGTTGACAACACAAGCTCCTCCAACATATGCAAACCCTAGAAGTAGTTTTAAATATTTTACAATGAAGAATTTACAATATTACTTAATTTAAATATATTTTAAACTTAAAACTTTGTGCGTTTCCTTAATTATTTTATCTTTTAACTGTATGCATCAGTATTTTTAATGAGAATATTAATTTTTTATGACCTTCATAGAAGAGATTAAACTTTTATTTTGGTATTTTTTTCAGACATCTTAAAAAAAAATTATTATCCCTCCTTGATAAATTTTATATTTTCAATGTTTTTATTTAAATTTATTACTCACACTGAAGGACAAATTAATATTTGAAGAGAAACATTTTTTCATAGTTAAATGTGGGGAATAACATTATGAAGTTCTTAATTCAATCAATGAATGAGTCATTTCATATCTCACCTCATATTTTATGTTTTCTTAAACCTGGGAACTGCAGTTTTCAAGAGGAACATCACTCCCATTTTCAACTGATATTATGACTATCAAGGTTTTCATTGGAGTCTCCATCTATAATGCCACCATTTGGTGTTGATTTGATGAACTTTGAGATCAGGTCTTGTTCATTGGGAATTTGAAATTCATGGATCTAAATTTGTTCTTCTGAATATACATCTTCTCCCAAACTGTCAATTCTAAAGGTTTTTCCAAGTGTTTTAGAAGTTTGGCCTCTTTTTTAATTGTATGACTCTCCAACAAACTATGTGCAACACTTAGTTTGCATATACGAGTAGTTTGTTGAAGAGTCATAAAATTGAAAAAGAGGCCAAAATTCTAAAACACTTGGAAAAACCTTTAGAATTGACAGTTTGGGAGAAGATATATATTCAGAAGAACAAATTTAGATCCATGAAATTTGAAATTCCCGATGAACAGGACCTGATCTCAAAGTTCATCAAATCAACACCAGATATCAATGTTATAGATGGAGATTCCAACGAAAGTTTGGCAGTCATAATATTAGTTGAAAATCAGAGGGATATTCCTCATGAAAACTGCAGTTCCGGTGTTTAAGAAAACATAAACTATGAGGTAAGATAAGAAATGAGACTCATTCATTCATTGAGAAAATTTTTTGCTCAAATTGGTATTTGAACGCAAAGTTTTGGTTTTATGTAGCAGTGCATTAGGCCACTATGCTACCAGGGCATCACACTTTAAATTGAACATTTTTTTCTCTCATATTAAATCACAATATAAGCTTTACTAGCTATAATACTAGTGATAAAATCCCATTTAAAGTCTCCTTGAATAAGAAGCCGCGAGATGGTGTCTAGAATGAAGGTTTTTGTCCTCAGACAAAGTGGGATTGTATAAGAGAGAAAAATTTCCACTCAAAGTGTGATCCTCAGGTAGCATAGTGGTCTAATGCACTGGTACATAAAACCAGAGACTTTGGGTTCAAATACCAGTATGGGCAACAATATTTAGATTACATATTATGTTTGTTATCAAAATAAAAAAAAATCCTTCAGTAAAATCATTAGATTATAAATTATAGTTTTTTCTATTGAAAGTTATATGACATTCTTTTTAGCATTTAGCATTAAGTGGGTCCGGCATCAGTACTTGTCATTTCTGATGTATAGTGTTCTCTACTGTCGCATTCTACATTTCTCTATCTTTCCCAGCCTGCAGGGTCAAATTGCAACTGTTCAGTTAACTATGAGCTATGCTGTTGTTTGTATTGATGTATTTCTTACTTGAAGAATGAAGATTGTGGGTTAATTCTCTCAAAACCATTAATCTAAATATATATAAAACTGTTATTCTTCCAGTTATATTATATGGATGCAAACTATGGATTTTTACTTTAATGGAGGAGAAAAGATTACGAGTATTTGAGAAGAAAGTCTGTAAGAAAATTTTTGGACCAAAGAGAGATGAATAGATAGTAAAATTCGTACATAGAAGACTACATTAACAGTGAGCTTTAAGATCTTTATGGAAAACCAGATGTAATAAGAGTAGTTAAATGTCATAGACTGCAATAGGCAGGATATGTGTCACAAATGGGAAATGAAAAAGAGACATCAAAATTCCTTGTAGGGAAACCAGAAGGGAAACACTCAGTAGGTAGGCTAAGAATGAGATGGGGGAATAGCATTAACTGTGATTTGAGGGAGATAAATTATACAGGTGATGATTGGAAAATATTAGTTGAGGATAGAGATGTATGGAGAGTTTATGTGGTCATGAACATCCAGTATCATTAGTGCCAGTGAATTAATTAGTTATACATGTCTCTGCATTCTGTTGAGATGTCCTAAGCATCTTATAATTGGAATTTATAAATTTACTATGTCTTGTTTATCAATTAATTTATATATCTCAGAATTAGCATGTATTCAATGATTTCACCTTTGTAATCAAGAATTAATATTTGTTTGAATAACAATGATATTATTCCATTTTTTATGTTCTATTGTGGGGCCAAATATTGTATGGAAGAATTTACATTCAAATTGTCTCAAAATATTCTCTACTTCTTTAATAAGGGTCTATATATAACCATAGGGAGGACCAGGTTCCTGCATATACTTCTTCTTCTTCTTCCTTCCAAGTATTAGGCCAAGGCCTGTTATGATCCTATAGAAAATTTTCCCTCCAGCATTTCATAGGACGGCCCAGTGATCTTCGTCCTCTTGGTATATAATTATAAACAGCTTTGGGGATCCGATTTGAACTCATTCTTTCTAGATGGTGTTTCCAATTTTAATATATTCCAAAATTGGCGTAGTCTTCAATTCTTTTAAGATATCGGTGTTCCTTTTCTGATCCCATCTGGTGTAATCCGCTGTTCTGCACATGAATATCATTTCACAAGCTGTTATTCTGCTTTCATGTTGTCTTTTTAGTGTTCATGCTTTACTACCATAGATCAACACTGGTCTAGCCAAAGTGTTATATAAACGTAATCTGGTGTTTTTTTTAAACAAGGGATGGTTTCATAACTTCATTAATAATTCCCAAACTTTTATTATAACTAGTAATTTTTTCAGGGATATCCTTTTCATCCCAGATAGAGAGATAATATCCAAGATATTTAAATTGATTAAATCTCTCTAAAATGTTATTCTGGAGACAGATTTTACTTTGTATGGGGTCCTTCCCATGAAATGCCATAATTTTAGTCTTGTTAATTGATATTTCCATATTAAATTTGGCACCTATTTTTTTGTAAATTATACCTTGATCATTGCAAATCATTTTCGGAAAGTGCCGAAAATGATTCTAAAGTTCATAAAAAGGTTTAGAGAAATAGGGTCAGTTCTGAATAAACTGATTGTGTGTGTGATTGCAGTAGACCCCATTCAATGGGAATGACAAGTGCTGAAACTGAGCCTGGTTGCAGCCAAGTGCTGTAGAGAATGTCATAGACCATTCTAAATAATTCATTATTAATTTTTTTTAGTGTCATACATAATGAATGTCTTCTAGAAAATTGAGAATTTTAGACAAAAGTGGCTAAATAGTGTCTAAAAATATTATATGGTATAGTCAAATGAAGAATATAGGGAAAAAATCAGTTAAGTCACTTTTTCCTGGAAACTTAGAAAACATACTTTTATTTATGCATTATACATACTGCCTTACCTGTAAGCCAATCTTTGGAGGAAAAATAAACCTATGACTAAACTGTATATTTCACTGTTTCATACTTCTAAATGATAATGCTTTCCAGAATCTAGTGACAGCTCAATCTCCATTTTGACAAAAAAAAAGTGACTTACCTAATTCTTTCCCTGGACCCTTCAATTATAAAACTATACACTTAATTTTAACATTTTTAATTAATTATATTTGAATATTATTTTCTAATTGAAGATTAATTTTTTTATATTTTGTATACAAATTTTGATATCAACATTTTCCTACTAGTTTAAAATTATATTTATTTTATATATCTGATTTTTTATGAAGGAAATCAGTGCAGTAATTTAAATATCAACAACAGTAGATTTCAATTATATGTAAAAATCATACCTTAATCTCACTATTCTGTATCTACCTAAAACATTCTAAAATGTTCTCTTTTCAGTACTTTTATGAATCATTTCTTTGAAAACATTTAGTGAAAATAGAATTGTAATATTATTCTTAATCTAATGTTGGTACCAAAATGAATGTGCTCTATATAATATAATATTAGAAAATTGAACTCCAGAATGTGGGAAATAAAAAATAATCTAACTATAACTGATCTTAGACAAATGTAGAATGAACCTCTCATGTGTCATATATAGAATTCAATTCCCTTGAATCCTATATATGACACATGAGAAGTTGATTTTTTCCCTCACTCGTAAATAACTCAAGATCATTGTGATTTTATTAATCGTGGTGATACATAACTGCTTCATGCTCTTATTTTTATTTCACTTCTAATTGTTAAAAATTATTAATAATAGCAACCTACTGTATCATATATGATAAAATACTCAACTGCTATCAAATTTACCCCTTAATATTTTTAGTAAAAATAATTTTGCTACTTGATAATTCATATAATAAAAACTTAATTAAAGTCTTCAAAACTCAACCTCCAGAATGGGGACATGAGATTTGATGAAGAAAACTCTCAAAATTAGTTTTTAGTTTACATAAAGACCCACAAATTTCGATCTCAAGAACAACTTTTTCTTTGAAAATTGATATTATTCTGTACTCAAAAAAATCTGTTGAATATAAAAATAAAATTTAGGACTAAAGAAATTTAGGGAGTTATTCTGATCATTTTTTGAGTTGAATACTACTGTGTGTAAATGTGAATTAAAAACTCAAATATTATTGTAAAATTGTGGTATGTACATCATTCTTCCCTATTCTGGAATCACTTTCATTAGAATATCATATTGAAATTTTCACTGTTTGAGAACAAGACAAATGTAACTCCATTTTACTGATTTTGCAGGCGAGAAGAAAGTGTGGTTCTTTTAATATTTCAATAATGTAGTAAGAACTTTATTAAATAAAGCTTTTACTACACTGTTGAAATTATTATTAAATAAAGCTATTGAATTTTTAAAAAAATCCTAAACACTTTCTTTCTTTTCTTGTGTAAAATCATAAAAGTAATCAGTTATTTCAGAAACCAGACTTCTCCACTTTTTTGTAGTTTTATACACTTATACATATACAATGCCTTTTGCTGTCAAGTTGCCCCATTTGCATGATAGCTGGAAGTGGTGGCTGATGATAGCCATGTTCCTGGCACTGCAGCCAACTTGAATCCCCTTCATAGGAGCGAAGGAATCTAAAAGCAATTCTTTTTCAATGTAGTCTTGCTTTGAAGTGCTTCGTATGAAATGTTATTTCTGTTATTAGTGCTACAAGTGTTATTGTGCTTTGTTTTAAACATGATTTTGTATATAGTGCTGTGCTATAGTTTACATAATGTCTCAACATACTTGCAGATTACAAAAAAAGAATTATTATGTATGATTTGTAATGTTAACAAATTCTTGCAGGGAAGTTGTAAGATGATTTTTAACTGAATATCCAGCTGTGCTTGCCCCACATAGAGATAATGTGCAAAAATATCATCATTGTCATCATCACTCCAAAGATTAGGCAATTGCCTGATCTGACTTCATAATGCATGAGCCCAACATTTTCTAGGTCTTCTGACATCATGTCTTCCTCTTGCTTGATAATTTCTTGCTAACATTGGATATGTCTCCTTACTCATTCCATTCATGTGATCAACCCACTTTTGTCTATAATTTGTGACTTTATCCATTGAAGGCTGCATTTTTAATTCTTCTCTTATATCCTCATTTCTAATTCTATCAAGTTTTTACTTCATTTAACTTGTGCGAAAACTTGTCACTAAATTTAGAGGAACTGTGTGTAATTCTTGTTACGAAGCAAAGGATAAATAAATGTTTGCTTACTGACGAGAAACTGGACAAAGTGGGAGAAAGATTATAACATACTCCACAAAAATGTTCATTGTACATTGTAATTTATACTGTATTGGCTGTGGGAGATATCATTGATTGCTATTGTGGCAAGCAGTGGGAATTTTGCTTTTGATTTGCTGGGAACTGGGCTATCATTGGCCACCACTTCTGCCGCTGTGAAATGGGAAACTCAACAGCAAAGGGCAATGTATCTTAAAAGATATATCTAACGTTTTAGACAGAAATCATGCTTTGTCAGCCTCTCTACATGCTCTGTGATGTGACATATGTTTGTATATTTCATCTAGAAATATGTTATGTAGACAAAGTTTGTTCAATATCTAAAAAATGTGGGGAAGTTCCGTTTCTGAAATAAGTGTTCCAAATGGGTTTATGTTCATCTGGTTCTTACATAGTGTTTTGATACCTTTAATATATCTTACTATACTAAACTTAAACATAAACATATTCTATTATTACAGTGTAAATTGTTGGATTAATGATGATGAAAATGTTATTAGTAGATTAAAATGAGTTAATGTTTAATGCATTCGTATTAGAACAGCTTTTGTTATTATTAAACACAATCCCGTGCTCATGAGATTATGTAGTTAGTCCTTAGTCCCTTTTTTATTAAAAAATGAAGCTGCTTAGAAAAACATTTATAACAATTTGAAGAATGTTTTTAGTGCATTCATTCAATCATTCCACGAAAAATTGTTAGTTAAGATGCATTTTATTAGTAATGTAATATTTTGTCACTTGCATCTGTTCTCTTAAATTAAGGTCTAAAGCAGTTGCTAAACCAATTATTTTATGAATTTTAAAAGTAATATCAAACCAGCTCACAGATATTTTATTGAAGGCGAATTCCATGTAAAATTTGACATAGCACATGAAAATATTTTTTTTTTCTGATTCCCAAAGTGGTATATGTACTATTAAATAGATTTCCAAGTGGCTACATGCCAAAATGTTGTAGAATGTGAACACATTCATATAAAAGGTGCGGCATGAATCAGTTAACCACATCACATGGTTTCAAGGGAAAAAATCAAATTGGTTAAAACTAGGATTAGAATACAGGACCTTCAGAATATAATCTCAAATACTACTACACTTTGAAGGTCCTGTATTCAAACCCCAGTTTCAATCAATCTATTTTTTTTTTTTCCTTGCAACCATATGCTGTGGTTAACTGACTTATGCCGTGCTCTGTATAACACAAAAATATTATTTTAAATTAAAATCCTTACACCATGCAGAGGTATTAGTTGTTACATCAGTTATCTTTATTTTGTGACTAAAATTTATTAGAACATAAAATTCTAAATTTGTATTTTGTAACTCCTCTTATATACACTACATTCAGAATTGCTTGTTGAAATAAAATTGAAAACTTCACAGATTATTATTTTACTTTCACTCTATAAGACAATACGTCATTCTACAGTTACATCAGTTGCCAATATAAAACCATATATTTTAAGTACAATTATTAAAGATAATTACATTTCCTGTTAAAAAGATTGAAACTATGTATAAATACCCCACTGTCTGAAGGCTAAAAAAATATTTTATTTTGTTGCTAGTGTTATGTCAGTTGCTATGGAATTCACCTAAAATGAAGTTTGTCTTTCTTTGGGATAGTTCTTAATTTAGCTAGAATTTAAAGTAAATCTTATTAGAGAGTTAATATCTTCTATACTTATTGTATATAAGTATAGCATAAGATATGTCATATTAAAACAAATTACCAAATGTTTGGCTATTCTAGTGCAAATGATAGTTTTTGATTCTTGATATGGAAAATAAGTTAATAAATATATTGTTATTTCTCAGTAACTTTTGTTAAATCTGTGCTCTCAACATATTTCAAGACTTAGAATAATGTATGCTGTACCAAATTGGCAAATATAGAATCAGGTTGAGTTATTTCGGTTAGCTATTTAAGTTTAAGACTTACGTGGATAATGCTTTCAGTTTTTAGTGTATTCCTATAATTTTTACCCATAATTCACAAACATTATGTATTTTTAATATAGAAAATTTTAGGTAATTTCTCTCCCAATTTCAGGTATTTTCCATATTTAAAATCACACACACACATATAAGTGTGTGTACAGGATGTAACAGGACCTCACCAACAAAATGATACGGATGATAGGCCATGCAGAGAGGATCATTTTTTGTGAAGGAACATATGGTCACAAACACGTTGTTTATGAGTTATGTGCGGATGAAGATGTTCACCCATAAGGGTTGGCATTGAACACAAACAATTGTACACATCATTTTATCAAAAAAAAACATGTTTTTATAATAAGTGTTCAAACAGTCGACCCTGTGCATCATTGCATGTTTGATATCGTCATAGCAACAATGCTGGCCAATCATCATGGCAGGATTTTTTTTGATGTTGTCAAAACAGTTATTGTTTGAACACTTATTGTAAAAACATGTCTTTTTCAATAAAATGATATGTGTGCAATTGTTTGTATTCAATTCCGACCATTACGGGCGAACACCTTCATCTGTGCATACTCTTAAACGATGTGTTTGCGACTATATGTTTCTTCACAAAAAATGAGATCCTCTCTGCATGGCATATCATCCGTATCATTTTGTTGGTGAGGTCCTGTAACACTCTGTATATTTTTTTTAGTTCACATATTATTACAATGATTTGTGTGTTCTTTGCTATTTTTCTTAGAATTACAGTAAACTGTCATTTGCATGAGATTCTTCAATATTTATGTATAAATTTATAATCTAAAAATTGCACAATTATATGAAAAATTGAATTTACAAATATTTTACTTACATTATTTTTAGAAGTATTTATGTGAACCTGTCTATTGTATTTAAATATGATTAAACCAAGCTTAGATTAAAATTACAGGTATATCATTAAACAAATAAATGAAAAAAAAATTGAGATTAATACATTTTGTGAATCAAGAGAATTGATGCAAGTGATATACAGCATTCTTATTAAAATAGGCATTTAGTATTAATTTTAAAGGAAACAAATATTGTTTCAAAGGTTAATCACATTGGTCATATTTTTGAAATGTCCAATTTCTTTTTTAAAGTTTTGGAAGTTACCACCAAAGTTTCCATTTAGTTGTTGGCCCCATAAAACAAGCACTTTTAAGTTTATTCTGCAAGAAGCTTCTCTGACCTTACCTGGGGCTCCATTTCCACTCTCGTTCAGCAATGGGACAGAAATAAACAAGAGAATGAAAATAATAAAATGGCAGATAATATGAAGAAACAGATGGTCATTGTTGTCATTGTTACGTCTTGTCATTTGTCTTCAGAGTACTTAGTCTTTCAGTTCAAGCTAGTTTCTTCCTGTTAAACAAAACCTTTATAATTGCTATCAACACTTCTTTTCTCTTTTACCCTAATTAAACCAATGTTAAATTTATTATAGTACTAGAATTTCAAGTTAACTCCAAAACAGTCAATAATGTTTAAAAATTAACATTTTTTTTTTTGCAATTTAGAATATTAATATTTATAATATTATTTCATAGAATATTTCTTATTTTGTCAAAAATCATTAAGTGATTTTATCTGAATTGTGGAATGTAAAAATTAAAGTTGAAAATGCCTTTATTATTAATTGTTATTAAAAAAAATTACTTCTATCCTATGAGAAATATAAAATTTGCCTGTTATATAATTTTTTAACTACTTTGATATAATTCGAGATTTAATAAATATTTAAGTTCGATGGCCATAATCACATACCTAAGTGACTCGGGCATCCTAAAATATAATTTTAAACTACAGAGGCCTTTCGTCCACCTTCAAACATCAAACGGGCTCTGCAGTTTATAGTTATAGTTGAGAAATTGAGTCATGCAGGTATATGTAACAATCTAACTGGAATAGTTGCCTCGGCGGTGATAAAAAAAAATTGTAAAAACTCGGAGAAAATTTTTCCCTCCAAGATAACTGTTACCTAATTAATTATACAATATTTATAGAGTTTTCTTAATAGTGATGTGAATAAAAATATTATATTTATATATTAGAATCTTTAAAATATGCACAAAAATCTTGAAACAATTATTGGAGTGTTTTGGAAATTAGAATTGTATCTGTAAGTTTTATGAATTGTACTGTAGTTTGTTTATAGAAAGAGGAAAGTGACATAAAATAATGTAATTATCATTGCCTTCTTTGAAAACTTATGCATATTTGATACCACTTTTATCCTAATATGATTAAAGTTTCTCAAGAAGGTAAAGATGATTGTTACACTGGTTTATGCCATTTTTCCATTTTTTAAATAGGCCATAGAGGCAATTCTATTTACAGCATTTTTTATCATTTTATATGATAGAAGTCAGTTAATAATAATAAATTAATTACTGATAATTATTTCTGTAGCTACATGTTTCAGAATATTTTGTTTTTTTTATTAATGCCCTGATCAGAATTAGCATTAAAATATTTTACGGTATTTTAATTCTAGTCAATTAAGAAACAGTTCAACAGAGTAAAAAGCAATGTGAAGGCTTTAATTATAAAATGAAGTTAGAGCATAGTAATTGCATAAGAAAAAAAAGATTTTGAAAATGCAGATTATTTATTTTATGAAAGATAGCATAAGATTCTTGCAAGTTATTTGAAGTTTTCATAAATTTTTGAATTTGACACAGAATTTAGAAATTGTTTAGAGGCAAGGAATTTAATGCATAGATTCTTGTTTGTTTGTTTAGTTTATTTTTGTTTTTCATCAATACGGTATCAGAACTTCAGCTTTGGTACAGAAATAATAATAATACAAATATATATGAAAATGTTAATTATTTTTTAAATTAAAATAATACATGTCATATTTTGAAATATTTTTATAATTAATAATTGAGTTAGAATTTAACACCTCACCTCATACTTGTAGATTTCTGGAGGACATGTTTCAATACTTCTGTGTATTATCTTCAGCTCCAATTCAACAGTTAGATGGAACTGAAGGTAATATGCAGAATTATTGAAACATGTCCTCGATAAATTTACAATTATGAGATGAGGTGTTAAATCTAACTCAATTATTAATTAAAATAAAGCTCTTAGTGACATTTCCTTTAAATATTAATGAAGATAAATTTATAAGTTCATCCAAAATACATAATAAATTTATTTTCAGGAAGTTCTATATCAAAGCTTGGAGTTCTAGATGTTGAAATCAGCTTCAGTCAGGATTAAAATGTATAGGAAAGGAAAAGTTACCATAAGGGGTAATTTAGGCTGTGAAGAATGAGCTCGCTTCGATTGTCTAAGTTCATTAATTCTTTATAATATTCTTATTATAATTTTTTCATTTATAAATGTTTATACTTTTATCCCCAGCCATTTTCTGAAAAAATAAATAAGTTCTAAAATAATAAATTGAAAATAACAAACCTTTTTCAGTTTTTGATCCCTCAACAAGCATTTATAACTTATCAATAAACTTGAAGTAGAACATTCCTAGGACTGTAATTGATCCCTTCATCATTGTGATTAATTCCTTCATGAAATTTCATCCTACGAAATGTAATATTACTGGCTCTCCGTATGAATTAAAAACATTAATTGCTTACAAGAATATTAACAGAGGATGAACATTTATCTTTATCTCATTATTTTCAATTATTATATTTAACCATTTTTATGATTATTCCCACATGTCTACACCAGTACTAGACACACAACATCATTAGCCCTCCTTTATGGTTAAGATTCATAATTTTTGGATGAATCAATATACTCAAAATATATTTAACCATTAATAAAAGAGTCGTATTTCACCTCATATTTTGTGTTCTTGAAACTTGGGAACTGCAGTTTTCAAGAGGAATCCCACCCATCTTCAGCCAATATCATGAGTCGTGTGATTATCGTGTAAATAATTCAAATACCAATACCAAGCAACATTTGTCTAAGTAACAAAATTTTGGAGAGAGTTAATGAGTTTACTTATTTGGGATATAAACTCTCTTTTGTTGAAAATTTGGATTTATCAGAGAAAATTGTGAAATTCAACAAATCAATGGGAATCATTAATAGAGTTTTAAAACCTTCATTAGTGCAAAAATCAACTCGTACTCGTCTTTATCAAATAATGGCTCGACCAGTCCTATGTTATGGGAGTGAAGCGTGGACTATAAGGACGAGAGATGAAAGCAGACTAACAGCTTGTAAGATGAGGTTTATGCGCCGAACAGCTGGCTACACCAAATGGGATCGAAAGAAAAAGGTAGAAATTCTTCAAGAACTTAATGTGTCACCAATACGGGACTACATCTCCAGATATCAGCTAAACTGGAAGGAACATGTCTCAAGAATGGCTAGATCCAGGATTCCCAAGGCAATAATGAACTACTGTCCAAATGGGAAACGGTCACTTGGTCGACCTATGAAAAGATGGCACGAAAACCGCTTTCTCAGGCCGTAACAGTTCTTCTAGGACTAATACCTGGTAGGATGATGATGATAATTCATTCTTTTACTTTTTTCTTATGTTCTGCTTGGGGGTGACAATTCATTGTGGACAAACACTAACGCGACAGATTTGAAACATCTAGTCATATCCGTAAAAGTTAAGGAAACACAGATTTTCTATAAAAAAAAACATCTGGACAATGAAATTACGGAGAATATACCTGATATAAATAACAAACTTTAATTTAGCAGTTGTGTGTATAAATAAATAAATAAATAAATATATATATATATAAGATTGTTCGTTTCGTTTGATTTTTTTATTTAGGTTTAAATAACTGTGATTCTGCCACTACTCAATTCACGAACCGCCACTGAAGAATATCCCAAGATATAACCAGACTCTCCCTAAAAAAACTTATTGCTCCTACAGTTATCAAACACTGAACTTGAAATTCTTGAAGCATAAAATTACATTTAATTACAGGAATGGTAATAATAGAGGACAGAGGAGAATGCATTGAAACTGACTTCATAAAATGAACGAACATGTTGATGACAAGTCATGAGTCATGTATTTTGTGTTTTTTTAAGCACACATCGTCATGCTCTTTGTATTGAGCCTACCTGCAGTGCCTCTGTTGCATACGTCATTAGCATACTGTCTCCTGCACATGTCTAATCTGTAATAATAATAAAAAGCCACACCATAATATTGTAATTTGTACTGCGATGCAGAACAATACTGGACGTAAAACAGCAGCAGAGCGGCAGCAATGTCACCGATCACTGTAATTCATTAATGTTGTGCACATTCATGCAAAAATTGTGAATTTGGAACATTGTCTAAACATATATTAACATCAGGATTAAAGTGACCAACCAGAAAAGAAAGAGTGACAAATATAGATAAAGAGAAGACACAGAAATTAGACTTACAGTACTTAAAAACATGCATGCATGCTAAGAAGTAAAGGATTTAAGTACCAGATCACAGAGTAACTTAACATCCCATTATGCAGACTATTTAACTCATGCCCCAAATGAGAGTCGATGACCAATCATGTTTCAATTAATTTTGTTTTACAACCAATCACAGTCGTGTTTCACTTAGAATTTATCAAATAAGTTTATCATATTAAAGAAAGCTCCTCCTTTTTAACATTCTGAATAGGCCAGAGCAATTCTGCAATGACTGACTCTCTAAGAAATACGGCTACCAGATTGTATATATAGTGCACGGATGTAAACAGATACTGCTTGCGCGATAGAATAGAAAACCATTCGTAGTAGTTGATTATACCACAATAAAAATAAACCACTGTTTACACTTTCTTAAACGTATTATTTCCCAGGAATTTACGTTTCAGAAAAAATACAATTTACATCATAGGACATCAGAAATTAATTAATAACGTATAATGTTGGTTATAAACAGTTTGATGTGTTTTATCTTTTCTCCACTAGGGTGCATTCTTATAATATTGCGATCCTTTGGCAATAAATAATATGATGTGATTGCAAGTGATGAACAAATGAAGCTAACAAACGTTTCGCATTTGTTTTTAAACATCGCCGTTTACACTAAATATATAAATATTTTAAAATAACTATATTTAATTAATGATTTGTGAGTAAACAGCATAATTGTGCACGTTAAATAGTCCCAACAAATGCCTCTCTTGATTTCCATGCAAATCACTCGTGGCATTACTTAAAAACATCTCTCCTACTCTACCTATTACACAGTGTTGCCAACACAATCTTTGAATTCCTTACCTCTTGAAATTAAAGGTTACTGGACAGTAACGTCATTCGAAAGATAATATAATAATATTGTAAGTAAAGATAATGTAATCAAAATAAGTAAATTATAATACACAGCTAAACTATTACAATTAATGATAAAGTGTCTGAACTGGGAATCGAACCTCGGACCTTCAGTTTAATGGACCGATGCTTTAACAACAGGCTGTTCAGAAATTCCTTCTCATCCAAGCACAAACATCTCTCTTTAACCTCTTTATTATTTTATTCTTATCCCAGAGTGGCGAAATATTATTTTTGCACGATAGTGCGTTTTGTCGTACTTACAGCAATGTCTACCATGATTGAAAGTTTAACTTCCTACATTTCGAGGTTGCCAACCTAAATAACTACACTGTAATAAAATAATTATACTATAACATTACATACTAGCTAATAACCGGCGTGCCCTGCTACGCATAAATAAATGAAAATTAATGTGCTTTTATGTTTAGTTGAATAAGTAAAAGGAAAAATAATTATAAATTTATATTTTTTAGATACCTCGTGCTGATTACCCGGCGTTGCCCGGGAATCTACTTATCCCGATCTTCTTGACATAAATGAGCTGAAATACGAAAATTGTGTTTTATGTTTAGTTAAGTAAGAGGAAAAAAATTATATTGTAATTATTTTTAGATACCCCGTGCTGTTTACCCGGCGTTGTCCGGAAATCTACTCATCCCGATCTTCTTGGCATACATGATCTGCAAGACGAAAATTAATGTACTTCTTATGATTAGTTGATTAAGTAAAATTAAAAATAATTATAAATGTATATCGTAATTATTTTAAGATTCCCCATGCTGATTACCCGGTGTTGCCCGGAAATCTGCTTATCTCGATCTTCTTGGCATAAATGAGCTAAAAGACAAAATTAGTTATTGTGAGTTATCCGTAAAAGAATATGCCCGTCATGTGCTGCTTATGCTTGCACAGGAATCTACGGACTTGTCTGACCTTCTTGGCATCAATGAAATACAAAAATTGTTATTGTGAGTTATCCGTCAGAGATAAACATATGCTGTCGACGACTTTTTTTGTAGAGCTTTTTCAGATATTCAGTTCTGTGTACAGTAATGTTGTGTATTTGTTATGGTTTAGGCAGCGTAAGCCATTGAAGCGTTCAAAGAGCTACTTTTTTCACGTTTTCCACTACAAAGGGCGATTTTTAAGGGCGAAGGAGTTGAATATCACAACTCTTATAGCCTATGTTCATCCCGGGAATCTCCTGAACATTTTGCAAAAAGCTCCATCACAATCGGATCAACGGTATGGCAGCGCATAAAGTACGAACAAACCAACAAACAAACAAACATTTTTATAATTAGATTACAAACACGCGTGTGGGAAGTAAAACCACTGCCTCTATGTATTACATACAATGTATATACAAAACATATCCAAAAGGTAGTGTTAATATTCGTACATTATACGAAACAAATGACTGCATTTTAAATGAACTGAGCTTTATTTGAAACAATATAAAACAATAAATAGCTACATACTTGCCGTCATTTTATCACTAATTGATCTCACGGCCTCCTGTTGTTTCAACTAATAAACATTGCCCACACTGTTAACGTTAGTCAATTGTTTATAATGTACGCAAATATTTCCAACGAAGATGTTATTATTTTACTATTATTTATTATTTTGAAAACACCATCGCACAAAAAAATGTACAACGCACTTTTGTGAAGTGTTTTACAGAATCTCGGAAATTAAAACCTCGCTATCGCTCGGTTTTTAAACATTTTCCTCGATTCTGTAAAAACCACTTCCTAATCTCGCATAGTAATATACTATTACAATACAATTGCGTGGCGTTTACATCAAGAAGACATTATGATGGAATTTAGCATTACTAAAGCTAAAAAAAAAAATGTTAAAATACCTATAGTATAGGATTTATCCTTCCTTATAAATCCATCAATCTCGACCGGGTTCGAACCCGCGACTTTCGGGACTCGAGTCTATGAACGTAACCACTAGAATAACGTGTCCGACAATAATAATAATAATAATAATAATAATAATAATAATAATAATAATAATAATAATAATAATAATAATACAGCTTTATTGCGGGACAAGTTGTTGTATATTTGGTTACAGCAATACACTACTAAAAAGCACCAAGGGTCCGCCAGGCTTTAACGTCTCCATCCGACGGATGAATCTCTACCAATAGTGTCACATGTCTTATCAAAATATTTACTACGGAGGAATTTCCAGTTTAATACAGGAGTCTAGTGCACTATCTAACGATTAAAAATTGTACATTAGCACTCCTGATCACGAGATTGAAAATGTTACATTTAATTTAATTAACTTTACAATTACAATTTTAAACCGTGCCAAATATTGAACGCCGTAGATATATAGATAGATAGATGGAAAGCTCTGCGGCCATCACTTTAAGTGTTGGCGATGAGCGATCCGTTTTGTTTCATAGGAGTTCTAATGATCATCTTCAAGGTATGGGCCTGTTGGCCCGTTCCGCTCCCCACTGCACAATATGCTACATGTCGTCCAATCCTGATTAGGCCAGGATTTTTAAACTGGCTATACCTTCTGGCAGCACTATGACCCTGAAGCCGACTCAGTCTCTAAATGAAATGAGTACTAGACTTTTGTTCTGAGAGTAAAGGCGGCAGGGATGATGGGAGCCTTAACATCCTACTACCCCAAGGCCTCCTAAAGCTTATAATGCGATAACTTTACCTTTAATATTATTAACTCTAACTCACTGGCTCTATCGAACCCGTAGGTTCATGGTCGCGCGCACATAAGCTCTCCATATATTCCTATCCTGAGCTAATGTTTTCCAATCACCCCCTGTATAATCTGTTTCCCTCAAATCACGGATGTTATTCTCCCACCTCATTCTTGGTCTACCAACTGGGCGCTTTCCTCTGGTTTTCCTACCAAAAGCTACCATGCACCTCTTTCATCCCCCATTTGTGCCACATGTCCTGCCCATCGCAACCTACGAGACTTAACTGTTCTTATTATATCTGGCTTCCTATACCTATCATGTAGCTCACTATTATGTGGTTTTCTCCATTCACCTGTCCATCTCTTTTTGGCCCAAAAAAATCCTAAGAATTTTAACTTTATTCTCAATTACTCGTAATATTCTTTCCTCCCTTAAACTAAGAGTCCATGTTTCGCATCCATATAATATAACTGGGAGAATATTAATATTATTATTATTATTATTATTATTATTATTATAAACAAGTGTAACTAAATTAGTATGGTTCAAATACTTCCCTGTAGGGGGAGAGCGCCTAAATCTCTGTTAAGGGAAGATTACAAGAAGATTATTATAAAATGCAATAAATAGGCTACATAAAATATTATTATTATTATTATTATTATTATTATTATTATTATTAACAAGTGTAACTAAATTAGTATGGTTCAAATACTTCCCTGTAGGGGGAGAGCGCCTAAATCTCTGTTAAGGGAAGATTACAAGAAGATTATTATAAAATGCAATAAATAGGCTACATAAAATATTATTATTATTATTATTATTATTATTATTATTATTATTAAACAATTGTGTGGATTATGAGAACTGGTATGCTATAGTATGTTGTGTTTTTTTAGAAATTGAAAATCTCAAACTTGAGCCAGATTATGACCAATGATTTATAAATGAATTGAAGCTACCGAAAGCAGTTCATTATATAATGACTTCTGTTTTGTTAAAGACGAATTTTATATGACATCTCCTTCTTAACAGTTCATAGGGAAGCCAGTTGGGTCATTGAACACAGTAGAACAGGAAAATATAGTTTTAGAAATAAATATACAATAGCTAGAAGTAATTTTGAATCTGAAATGCTAAGTACTCTAAAGAAACGACAGTGAAGATATTAGAAAGATACCAGCACCTTTGAAGTATTAAAAAAAAAAAGAAAACTAACATGTTAAAACTGTTCTTACGTCTGAATTTACGTAAGACCTTTGTTTCCCATGCCCTTAATTTTTTTTTTATTTTAGTTGTCAGGATCCAAGATTCAAACGATGCCAAGCTATTTATCGTATTTTTGTTTTTTACGGACGTACTTTGGCTAATAGTGATACATTATTCAATATGTGTTCGACTGTGTAATAACACTTAATTGCTGCCGCCAGTCTTGCTTTAACTTCTTCTTCTTTATCATCTAGGGATTTAGCCTGTTAGCTCGTTCCGGTTTCATGAAACCTAAAATTGTTCTGACCATCTTCTGTGTGGGCGTCTAACATTTCTCCTTCAGGGTAATTCATAATTTAGCAATAATTTTGGAAATCTTTCTTCTGACATTCTATCAGCATGTTTTTTTTTCAGGCGTTCCTATATTTAATTATTGGATTTGTAAGTTTGAAAATATTTAGTTCCTTTCTTATATCTTGATTTATTTTCTTATCAAGCAGAGTATATCCTTATATATTTATTGAAATTACCATCTCAACTTCTTCCAATCTTTGTTCTTGTCTTTCATTGATCGTCTAATATTCTGATCCATACATCAATACAGAATATCTCTTTTCTTGCGTTTTTAAGGGTTCTTTTAATAATGACACACTTTAGATTAAATTTACTTAGTTTATCATTAATATCTTCATTTTTAACATATGATAAATTGAAACCTAGATATTTAAAATTATTCACTTACTCTAAAATTTTATGATCAGTTACTATTGCTTTAACTTCTAACTCAATATTATTATCACAAATTATTAATGTGGCCAGATATTAACTGAGGCTATTATTCCAAATTTCAGAGATAGCTTTTTATGGTATAGGAATCTAAATATTTAGCGTAAAAATATGTATCATTATCCAGCATAGCATATGATAATTAAAAACATTTTGTCACAATAAATAAATAACATGAGAGCAAATGCCTCCTACTGGTACAGGAATTTGCTTCGGGGAACTTGTTATATGATAGCAGACCTTAAGTGCATACCCCATACTCACAATAGATTTCCATATTTTTTAAACTTCTCTCAATAGACTTTGATAATTTATATAACTTGTAAGTACAATAAACGAAAAAAAAAATCGTCTAAACTTTACAACCTGTGACGCGACTTTTTAAATTTCTTCATAATCTCCTGTCAAATTTTATTCTTAGGGTTTCATTTTTCAAATTAATACACACCATTTACAATGGTTTTTACATTTTTTCTAACGATTATTTTAATATATTTTTCTATGATATTTAACTACATACGTAGCATGAAGACGTGACAGCCATATTGATTTTAACGAATATCCTACGCAACAACAAAGTCGTGTTCTAGTGCAGCAAACATAGAGTAAGTACTAATTAACTGTACACACATACTTCAGAATTTCAGAACTAACTATATAGTTTCACAGGTTAGGTTAGCTTTTAGGTTCGTTACATTTCTTTTAATATTTAATTTCAGAACCTCGTGTACGAAAATATTTTATTTCTAAAAAAAGTAAAATATCCGATAATATGTTTCATATAAGAACAACTATAACAGTATATATAAACTTAGTGTACGTGCCCTAATGAGACATCTAGTAGGCAACCAAGGTATTAACTTGGATGGATAAATATAGGTTAAATGTTGGACAGAGGCCTTTTTATTTATACTTGCGCCTCTTTTACGAGCCTGAAAATCTTCATACTTGAGACCCACGGTTTATAGTCCCTCCTCGAGGGCTTGTCCATTTGATTTTTCCATCCTAAAATTCCATCGACCCCGGCCGGGTTTGAACCCGCGACCCTCGGTACTAGAGGCAAGGGACATAACCACTAGATCACCATGTATTCACAATAAATGAATAAATCCCTTGAGAGCGAGGGCCTCCTGCTGGTGCATGGAGTTAGTAACCCCATATTCACAATAGACTTTCATATTTTTTATACTTATCACAATATATTTTGATAATTTAAACCTTTGAGTATATTAACCGAAAGGGGGCACATGGTAGCGTAGTTGGTTAAGACAATGTGCTGCAAACCGGAAGGTCGAGGGTTCGTGTCCAAGGCCGGGGGTTTGTGTCCCGATGGGGACAGGATTTTTGAAATACCAAACATTTTGGCGACACCATGCCCCTTTGGTACTCTCAGCCTTTAACTGAAATGAGTACAATGCGCTTGTTCTGGGGGCAAAGCCGGCTGTCACGCAGGGCTGACAACCGATTGACATCAAGTGCCGATTGTCTAGAAAAGTGAGAGCCATATATATATATATATATATAGGCTATATATGTGTGTGTTGTAGATTTTCGCGGATAAAAGTATGAATTCATCTCGTGGAAAACCCAATAAAACCTTATTTTATGTTTCAGAATAAGTATTGCAGACTTCTAGGGGTTGCAGAGGGGACTTAGTAGATAAAGTTTAGACGAGGAACCCATGTCTGGAAACATACCATTTCGACGAAATACAATAGGTTTGAAGATCGAAACACAATGGATTGATATCGTGTGTCTTGTGTTTCAGAATAAGTATTACAGGCTTTCAGGGGTTGTACTACAAGTGTGGTTCCACATGGCGACCCTGTTATTCGTTGCACAAAGTGTAGCTGCGATGCAGTTTTCATACACGCATCCCACAAGTCCTGGTGTGTGCTCAGTAATTTCTACTGCCGCCAGAATTCGTGCAAGAAGATCTTCCTCCGATTCGACAGATGTAGTACAACCCCTAGAAATCTGTAATACTTATTTTGAAACACAAGACACACGATATCAGCCCATTGTGTTTCTATTTTACATCGAAATGATACGTTTTCGGACATGGGTTCCTTATCAAAACCTTACCTACTATATTCCCTCTACCATCCCTAGAAGTCTGTAATACTTATTCTGAAATACCCTGTATAGGCCTATATAAGACACTTAAACAATTTTGTGATGTTAACAAACACGTAGGTCTGCTGGATTCGGTTACAGGAATTATTACTTTGGCCATACAATAGAATGTAAATTGTGCAATTGATGTGAATAGCGCTGATCAGGGGTTAATATTTATAATTTTGTAGGGCGTTGCCCCCAAATTCCCTTCAACAAAATGAAAATAATTGTGGCTCGTCCACATGAGAAGCTGCTAATTAAATAAGTTTTTTTTTTTTGGTGGCCCCCATTCAAGTGTCGCCCATGGCATCTGCCCTACCTGCCATATCCTAGATACGCCTTTATTTTCAAGTAGCCTATATTGAAATATAAAGAATGAGAAAGCAAGATGATTAAATTTATAAAGCGATACGTGGATATAGATTAATATTAAAGGGAAATAAGAATTCAATTTGAATTTAATTTTAAGAAAATAATATACTGTGAAAATGAAGAATCATAAAAGAAAGCAAGGTATGAACTTTAGAGAAAACGTAAAAATCGGGAGTGAATTAATTTTCAAATAAGAACAGCATCAGAGAGAATGTAAAGTGATATTCTATATACTTAAAATTTAAAGCATCATCATCATCTCATCAATCTGTTCCGACTTCTCTTCGAAGGACGTCCTCTTAATATTTTATTCGTAGGTTCTGTGTTCTCATTACACACAAACCTCAAAATTTAAAATAATATTAAATTTGGTGTAGCTATGCCTTTTGAAATGTTGCTTAGATGCCTCATTTTTCAGGTTTGAGGTTCCTTTACTTTCCGTAAATCTACGACAGGAACTGTTTCAGTTCCCTTCCGAAGGAATCCATATATAGGTTTTTCAACCTAATATACCCCATACGTCCCGCGTGGGGACACAGGTTCTCCCTAGCGGGAGCTTCTTAACCAAGCATAATTTAGTTACGCTTATTTATCTACAGATGTCATCGAGTAACATATGGTAAGCACATCACCTCAATGCGACATCTATTATGCAACTAAGGTATTACTTGGATGGTTGAAGGTCGGTTAAATTTTGCACAGAGACTTTTCTTTTTATTCAGGATTGCGGTTAGTTTATGAGCCTGAAAATCTTCAGACTCGGGACCTACGGCTTAAAGTTCCTCCTGGAGGACTTGGCCATTCAATTTTTCAATCCTAAGAGGAAGTAATTTGCTCATGGAATTTAGCCAGTATGGGACCGGTGCCCATCCAAGAATTGAGGAATTTTTATAGCTGCAATAAGTAGTGCCTCCAGGTTGAGAAAACCAGCTACAACGGCTGGGGGACCCGAAATGCTGACCACATGTCACCCCTATACTGGTAGGATGGTCGTCTACCTCTGTGATTAACACATGTAGATGTGAGACCAGCAGCCGGCTGGTAGACCAAGAGCATTGTAGGCCTGTCGCGCCATGGAGTTAGTTTAAGTTAAGAACTCTTCTGGCGCTTCATTATCATTTATCACCCATCATATCATCCGGGTAACGTAACTCCGGCTTCCAGGTGCCCCAACCAAAGAATCATCATCATCGTCATGAACAAATCCGTTTTAGGCCATGTGGCCTGTGACGGCAAACCTAACGAACATGGTCCTGGCATTTCCACCGATGTTTTGGTCTTCCTTTGTCCATATGTACAGTTGCAAATGGATCACAATTCCGCCAATGTTAGGAGAGAAAGCCAGAAATGCCATGAAATACAACCTGGTGTCATTAGAAAAAAAAATTGATATCCTAATTATGTAGTATTTAATCGAATAGATACCAGATGTCAGAAATGATGTTTTCATATCACTTGCTCTCTTTTGCTGTTCTAGTAAAAATAAAGAGTTACTAGTTTTTTCTCCACTTTTCATTCAAATGTTTAAAATAATTAATTTCACCTTCAGTTATATAATAAAAAATTGCACAACATTGATGAATAAAACTAAAAAAATTAAATGATAAACAACTTACATAGCATGCCCCAAATTGCAAGCAATGCTCCAACCAAATAAAATATCGGTTTGATAAAACACAATTATAAAAATAATCAGGCGAATTTGAGCTCACATTACACAAACTTCTATCCACAACCAACAAATAATACACACATTATTAATGCCCCATCACCACCAAACATCCTCCTGTAAGTAATGAGTTGGGATTTTGTACAACTATATACAGATGCTTCATTGATTGTAGACATACCGGCCGTTCCCTTTGTACAACGGCCTCCTTTTCTTCTTCTACACATGTCGTACCTAAACATCAAGCAAATTAAGATATAAAAATTTGTCATATCCATATTAAATGAGTTGGATACATATCTGATACAGCTGTTAAAATTTGTCTGTAAATTCTGGATTTCAGAAGCCATAAAGCGGATGTTATTAATTCGTCATGTACTCATACAATTACATGACCTATTTAACTCGTGTCCCAAACGGGAGTCAATGACCAATCACGTTTCAATGAATTCTGTTTTACAACCAATCAGTCGTGTTTCACCCAATATTTATCAATTAAGTTTATCGTATTAAAGAAAGCTCTTCCTTTTTAATATTCTGAACAGGTCATAGCATTATTTTGCAGTGACTGACTCTTTAAGAAATACGTTGAATATAGCAACTTATATAATAAGATCTAAGCATCATGGAATACATGTATCTCCCAGATTATATATATATATATATATATATATATATATATATATAATGCACGAATGTAACCAGATAACGCTTGCGAGATATAACAGAACAAAATTTTAGCAATTGATTATACCACAATAAAAAAAACACTGTTTAAACTTTCTTAAACGTATAATTTCCCAGGTATTTACGTTCCAGGAAAATATAATTGACATATTTACATCATAGGACATGATAAATTAATTAGTAACCTATAATGTTGGTTATAAACAGTTTGATGTGTTTCATTTTTCTCCACTAGGGTATATTCTTACAATATTACGATCCTTTGGCAATAAATAATATGATCTGGTTGCAGTGATAAACGAATGAAACATAATACAGGTTTCTCATTTGTTTTCAAACATCGCCGTTTACATTAAATATATAAATATTATAAAATAAGTATATTTAAATAATGATTTATGAGTAAACAACTTAATTTTATTCGTTAAATAGTCCTAACAAATGCCATTCTTGATTGCCAAATTATCTAGACTATTTAACTCATGCCCCAAATGGGAGTCAATGACCAATCACGTTTCAATGATTTCTGTTTTACAACCAATCAGAGTCGTGTTTCACCAAATATTTATCAGTGTTATAATTACCATATTAAAGAAAGCTCCTCCTTACAATATTGCGTTCCTTTGGCAATAAATAATATGATCTGGTTGCAGTGATAAACAAAAGAAGCAGTAGAAGCGTACCTATCGTTTCTCATTTGTTTTCAAACATCGCCGTTTACATTAAATATATAAATATTTTAAAATAACTATAGTTAAATAATGATTTGTGAGTAAACAGCTTAATTTTATTCGTTAAATAATCCTATCAAATGCCACTCTTGATTTCCAAATTCTCTAGATAAATTCACTCCTCACTTCGTGAGTCGTGAATTTATCGATAATTTGGAAATCACTCGTGGCATTACTTATGATAAATTCACAATGTCACAAAGTGACGAATGAATGTATCGATCATTTGGAAATCACTCGTGGCATTACTTATGATACATATCTGACATAGCTAAGAAATAATACGTTTGGTCTGTGTATTTTTTTTTCTCATATCGTTATTTCTGTAAGACATATGTTTCAAGACATGTTTGTCCCATCTTAGAGTAGTTACAGACAGATTTTTCCCAAGTTGTCGGCCCTGTATCTCGACTCCTGCTCTCTCTCTTTCGGTTTTTCAAAGAGCTTGCTAATTAGCTTCCTTTCCCCGGGAATTTCAAAATTCAACAAGAAAGAGGGAGCTGGAATCGAGATCCCGGGCCGACAACTTGGAAAAAAATCAGTTTAACTACTGAAGATGGGACTAACATGCCTTTAAACATATGTCTAACAGAAACAACGGTATGAGGTAAGAATTACATAGACCAAACTTATTATTAAGTAAAACCTCATAATGTTACTTCTTATTGGTTTTTCAAATAGCTAAGAAATGTTATCCGTAAATTATGCATTTCAGAACCCAAAAAACTGAATATTATTAATTTATCATATCCTCGTAAAATTATTTAGTTGCATATCTCTCATAGCTTCGAATAATTGTCTGTAAATTTTGGATTTCAGAACCCGAAGTACCGATATTAATTTGTTATATTCATACAAAATTATTTGGATACCGTAAAAAGGTGGAACATAGGCACCCGGAGATAACTTTGGCATAAACCAGGTAAAATTGGCAACTTCTTCATTGTCGCCGTTTTCCTGCACTTTTTATTTCATTACTTTTTTCTAACAGGAAACCGTCAACCATGCATGCCGAAACCTATCTTGAAATGTCTCACAGAGAAGTGTTATGTACCAAGGTCGTGTCAAAAGACTGCCGTTTTTAACTGCAAGGCACAGAAATCGAAGCTAGAACCCAGCAATGGCAGCCCACTGTACGGAACAGATGGACTCCTTGCATGAGTTAATAATAAGAGCAGAGTTGAATGAGGCGGGACGCATCGCGGATGGCGGGTAGTGATATTAAAAGCGTCTATAAATCAGATAAAATCATTCACTGGATAGCTTACCCTTGAACATGTTGTTGATGCTGTATTCAGAAATTAAACTATGGAAATAACTAAATTTTAAAGAGCATCCACGTTTTTTTACTTCTAAAATCCAGAATTAAAATAATTATTCACAAACTCTATAAAATGAAATAATTAATTAATTGAAACATGGTAATAAATGTTGGAAATTTGAACACTGAAACTAGTACATACATTTGTATTGACTTACCTGTGACCTGATTTATTTGCTGAAATAAAGCATTTTCTTATGTGTTAAAGTAATAAATGACTAAATTAATTCGTGACACAACAGCTCTGGAGAGTCAAAACCGACTGAAGTGGTTGCTGTCACTCTAGGCATGTTAGTACAGTATGTCACTTGATTAGCATTGCGTAATCTCTCAACATTAATTTCAGTTTTCGAAATCGGATTTTCTCTACTTCTTATATCAATAACCTTTCAATTTTCATCAAGAGGGCGATTGAACACCGTTTAGTGTAAGACGTATTACAATAAAAACAATTAAACCGTGGTTATATTTTTAACTTAAATTTGAAAAAAAAAGTACGTTTTTCTTTAAATAATGGAAGTTCCAGTTTATACTCCATACAATTGGTTGGTTGGTATCTAATGTGGAGCAATTAAAAATGAAATCATTCGCTCTCTTGCACTCCAATATTTAGCAGGAAAGGTTACTGTCTTTCACAGAGAGGAGACCCTTTAATTCCTTGCATTGAAGGCTTCCATCCGACCTGGACAGGAGCTTAGTATCCAACCCCTCACCTTCTCGTGTTGCAGCTGTTAGTAATCATGCTTTTGCATGGTGAACGAAATGAAGGCCTACTCACCAATAAGCACTGGTCAGCTTTTTGATCGAATTGGTATTTCCTCTTTATCCTATACCAGTTCCCTCTTTCAACTTTCCTATTTTCGAGTGTACGTTGTGTTCTCAAGGTGTGGAAATGGATAGAGAACATTTTAACAAATTGTGCAGCGCTTTAAAATTATCAAGATGTGACATCCAAGTATTGGGAAGCAAGAAGGAGGATAACTTTATTGTTAACTCCAGAACATTAGCTACATACGTGCATACATACATACATACATAGATACATACATACTCTCATATCTACTTTTTCTTGACTGCTCTCTTTTTTTCTTCGACCCTGATGGTATTAGAGTATTCGAGACTTAGGTGTTCACTTCTCTTCCTCTCCTATACCTGTATTCTGTCTATGGGTGATATACTCGTAACTGCCACATGTGATGTCTACTACTAAACGGTTACAAGTTTATTGTACTCCATTATGTAATTATAGTAGATTATACATTTTTATAGAAACATTTGTGTTTGCAGATGACCAAATAATAATAGCAAATTCCGAAGATAATCTACACAAAGGTCTGTATGAACTTAACAAAATTACAGAAGAATATGGATTAAAGATGTCTACAGAAAAGACAAAAATTATGGCATTTCAAGGTGTAGATCCTGTCAGAAGTAAAATTGTACTGGACAATAAAATTTTGGAGCAGGTGAATAATTTTACATATCTAGGATACAATATCTCATATGAAGAAGAAAAGGATGTAAATGCAAAAATATCTAAATTTTTAAGAATTTTAGGGTTAATAAATTCTATCTTCAAGCCACAGTTAGTCCAAAAGCATTCAAGACTGAAAAAGTGTATAAAACACTGGCTCTTCCAACTCTTTTGTATGGTAGCGAAGTATGGACGTTGAAACAGAAGGATATACAGAGACTTAGATCTGCTGAAATGAGATATCTTCGGAGGACTGCAGGATACACACTACTAGATCACAAAAAAAATGAAGACATCTTAGAAGAATTACACATGGAATCTTTAGAAAACAAAATTTCTGATTATAAGTCAAGATGGATGCAACATGTTCATCGAATGGAAGATCACAGAATAGCCAAACAAATGTTAAGATATCAACCTGCAGGAAGAAGAAGACCAGGACGTCCACTCAAAAGACTTCTGGATGGTGTTTCTCTTGAGGCCGAAACAGGTCAACAAATGGCCTAAATTCGTGAATGTATTATGATGATGATGATAAAAACATTTGGAATTCCTAAAAGCACTCGTACAACTGATTAAATTGTATATAACATCAAATAAAGCCAGAGAACAACTGAGGCTACGGGGGGGGGGAATGGCTTAGCCTAATCTTCTGCATAATGGAAAGGGTGTTGTTCTATATAAAGAATATACTCCAGAAAATCATTGGATTAGAAATAGAACCAATCTAACGTCTTCTGAATGGATATATGCTATCAAAATGCAGGCAAATGTATGAGTGATTCGATCCTAGCAGATAGATCCCAGGGAATAACAAATTGTAGGCACTGCTTCAACGAGCCTGAAACTCTTGCCCATGTCTTGGGATCTTGCCCCTTCGGAGAAACCATGCCTATCACTAGACACAATAAAGTAAGAACTCTCTTCACTGAAACTCTTGGATCAAAACAGCTCACGATCCATGAGGAAGTTCTGGCTGAGATTGGCAGTACATGTTGTATTGAAATATTGTTATTAGATCCAACAATTCCGCTCTCACCATCGAGATTTTTAAAATTCATTACAAAACTCCGTTGAGGTCACAATGTTAAAATTTTTAGAAATATAAAACAGTACCCCAGATCTCAGTCATCCTTAACAATCAGCAGTGTAGTTTTGTAGGAGGCCTTTCGAAAACTTAAGTTTCATCTTCTGCTTTCAGTTTGATACTGATGTTACTGGTAATGATTTTGTACAGAGGGTTCACGTTACTGGGTATCTTCTCATTTAACAGGTGTTTGTTTGTGGTTTCCTTTATGATTTTTATCTCTTCGAGAAATTATTTTCGATGTTTCGTCTTCTCTAAGCAAGATCGATAATTTTGGCGTATTTTGGTATTACTTTATGTTTTAGACATTCTTTGTTAAAATATATTTGTAATAGTCTTGTGTGATTTTATTTGAGGTTAAGATATTTAAAACTTATTTTTGAGTGACTGGCTAATAGTCAAGAGTTTTAAAATATTTATATTTATTATTATTTATTTAAAATATTTATATTTCTTAAAATTTTCATCATCGATCCTACAATGCGTTTTGAATCCATCCTTAACCGACCAGATGAGTTGAATTTGGGGAAGAAAGTTATATATGAGCCTATTATTCTTTATTACAAGGGTAAATTCCATTACATTAATGCAGGTTGACATCTCACCTTATTGGCACTTTTACGTGCCACATGCCATCCGGGCCTTAAAGGAGAACGACCCTCCGGGAAAGGTGTTTAATTGTGGATCACATACATACTTTTTTTTTACCACAGAAGGACATGGAGGGCCTCCCCGAATGAGGGATCAGCTCAATGTCAGGGCCTCCTCCGAAACAACACAACACTAAGATGAAACCCATCATTCACACACACATTCGAACTAAACATGGCGGATATGATGATTATGATGGCTAGATAATGTTCGAGGACCATTTAGGCCTTAAAGTTTCCCGACATTTGTCTTACAGGCGAGGAAAAACCCCGAAAAAAAGCCATCATCGAGGAAAGTTGTCCCGACCGGGGATCGAACCCGAGTCCACTGCGTTACGAGGCAGCAACGCTATCTTGAGACCACAGCTATGGACTGGATACTATCTCCGTCCAAGGTATACTTGTAGGCGCTAGAGACACAATAACTAAAACAAAAAATTCATTCCTGAAACAACTAGGAACTTTCAAAGATCTTACAGCACAATTTGTAACAACCGCGCTGAAATCATAAGAAATTATCTATGTGACCAGTCTCCAAATCCTGGTTTTTGATTTTCCCCTTCATTCAGAATTATCCTTCACATAAATTGTAGTTCCATCTTCCTCTATATCTATTGTACAAATTAAAAAAAAAAGTATGTATTGTCACTATGTTTTAGTTGTATTTATTCTCTGTTGTCAAGTATACTTTGTAACTTTTAGCGGACCTCTGTGGGTAAGTTTGTCAAATAAATAAACATTGGTCTTACTTAGTGACTGCAACTGCGATATCGTAGACGGGAAGTCTTCTTTCTCGGAACAGGTACTTTCCCATATCAGTTAGAGCAGCAGCAGAATCGATTGCATCTCGTCCAACTCGATTTCTTTCTAGGTATGGCGTTGCATCTCGACCCTAAACCAAAATTTATGTACAAATTAGTATTTTTATTTAAATGCATTTTTTAATGTGAGAAGTCTTTAGCGTTTCAATTGAAATCTGAGATGAATGGACCAACAAATTCAGTTCTGAGTTTAGATTATGTTATTGTTATTAGGCAATAGCGAGGTGATACTAAGGGCCAACACATACATTCCATTTAGTGCACGACATTGGTCACAGGAAGATGCGATAATAATAAAGAAGCGATGAGTTGAAATGGGAAGAAACTCCAAGTACCCTACTTTCGAGAAAACCTTAAAAAAACTACATAATTTCTTACAGCTTGCTTTGATAAATTTTTTATCAATTACAATATTGATCCACTGCTTTCACAGGATGCAAATATAGCAAGAATTCATAATTTTTGTGTTGCATATGTGTTTTATCGCTCTTCGAAGGCAGTGGAGTTTCTTCCCTTTTCAATTCTTCGATTCATATTGTAAACCTGTTCATGAATAAAATATTATTATTATTATTATTATTATTATTATTATTATTATTATTATTACAATGTGAAAATTAAGAAATTTTAAAAGTTCAAATATTTAGGATACATTTTAGAATCAGATGGGAAAAAATATAGTGAAATTGAGAAAATAATTAGTGAAAGAAGAAAAGTAATTGGAAAGTTAAATTCAGTGATATAGAGTAAAAATATTACAAATAAAACCAAGACATTGATATTTAAATCATTAGTACAAAGTGTTATGTTGTATGGTGCAGAGACCTGGATTTTAGGTAGACATCAAGAAAAAAAAAAGAATTATCGACAACAGAGACGGATTTTTGGCGAAAGGCATTACGAAAATCAAGAAAGGTGAAAATTCGGAACCAGAAAATTAGAGAAATTATTAAAGTTAAACACAATATTATAGAAGTAATAGAAAAACGAAGATTGAAATAGTATGGGCATCTGAAGAGGATGGAGAATAATAGAATTCCAAGAATGATGCTGGATTGGGAAGCTGAAGGCAAGAGGAGGAAACCCAGAGAACAGTGGATGATGAAGTTAGAGGAAACATGATCACCAGAGACCTCAAAGAAGAAGATGCTGAGGATAGAAATCTGTGGCGGAGTAAAATGCATTTGGGCTGAAGGATAACTACTGTAATGTAGAGAAAATCCTTAATAAAAATATTATTATTATTATTATTGAAGTGCTCTTTTAGCTTACTTTATGCCATTAATAAAGTTCTGCTGTAACGACTGCATGAGATGGACAATCTTCATCTACTATTATAACAGTCAGTGACGCTTTAGTTCGTAGTTACTAGGCAACAAA
The DNA here is from genome assembly GCA_030220185.1 of Diploptera punctata. NCBI lineage: Eukaryota > Metazoa > Arthropoda > Insecta > Blattodea > Blaberidae > Diploptera > Diploptera punctata. The sequence goes on along the minus strand of JASPKZ010006831.1, from coordinate 946,188 downwards.
ACCTATACTTTATATTCTAACAAAACGCAAAACACGGTATCAAAACATAAAATACAAGTTAAACAAAACGTAAAATACACCAGTCCTTGAATTTCGTATAACTATAAATAAATTTTCCTTGACTCTTCTGGAATCATTAATAGTTTCATCTCGGTCTGCTTTTAAATTGTTTTCTGACGAACTATGAAAATCACTTCCTCCGTTCATTTTGCTTTAAATTCACATGTGAAACTAACACCCAAAATTGCAGAATATAACAACTATGTTTGTTGATTTGTCATGTCTTTTTCAAAGCTCACATTACTCATTTTCTAAAAAATTCGTTTCAGCTTTAAATAAATTTCATTAAATATACTAAATATACAACATACTAAAATACTCTGAACGTAGATAAAATATTGTAGACAACAAGTTACAAAAGTAGGTGTTAGTAACTCATTGCTCTTAGAATAGTCCCTTCGGTCGTGTTTTAACTTGGGCATCTCGTTACTAAACCTCTGCTTTTTTATTAGTCGTCTAAATAACTATTATGTATTTACTCACAATATTATTTGAGCAACAAAACTGATTTTTTTAAGCCCATGTTTCCCTTAACAGAGATTTAGGGACTATACCCCTACAGGGAAGGATTTGAACCATACTAATTTAGTTACACTTGTTTTCGTATAGATGTAATTTTGAGTGGTCCGTGGTCAGCGTTCCGCCTCATACTGACATCTAGGAAACCAAGGTAGTACTAGGACGGGAAAATTCGGTAAATTTTGCTTAGAGGCCTTTTCATCCAGGCTTAAGGATTTTTACGAGCCTGAAAATCTTCAGACTCGGGACCCACGGCTTAAAGTCCCTCCCGGAGGACTTGCTCCTTGGACTTTTCCATACTAAAAAAATCCATCGACCCCGGCCGGGTTTGAACCCGCGACCCTCGGGACCAGAGGCATGGAGCATAACCACTAGTCCACCGCGGCCGATACAAAACTGAATTGAGAATAAAAATCCAGAATTATACTTACTCTCGAAATGATTATCCCTGCTATACTGATGCGGATTTTAGGACCCTTCAGTAATTTGTACCTTAAATCAACTCCATTCCAGAATGATACAAAATACCTTTTAATCTGCACATTGTCTCCACCATGTAACCTGGAACAATGAGTTACTTCTATTTAGTTCACACACACACATATACACAAACAGAAGAATGGTGTCACAAATATATTTGAAATAGGACATAGAAAGCGTTGTAAAACAGTTTTTACAATATTATTGATTCTGTCCTCCATGCTGACTTATGGCGGGAATACGATCAACGTTCGTTGATGTTGCGTTACGTTACGTTGAGAGGGCAAGTTAGAACGCACAATTTGAGTAGGTGTATCATGATTAACGTTCATTCACGTTTGTGGCTGCTAGCTCACTCTGTTGTCAGTGGCGAGAACTGCAAAAGCTCATAGTCAGCTGTTTGAGGAACTTACACTGATTGTTTGCATTTTTATGTACTGTATTTAAAGAAGGAAAATCTGTTAAGGCGAAATATGGTAAATAGACATATTATGGCAGTACTTACGTTGTAAAATGTTTTCTATATATTTCCAAATAGTTTCCTTTTCCCCTTATTTTTATATTCTGGGTGATTTTTGTTGTACTCGTATATAAATTCGTGCGATCGCACAAACTCTATAAGCACATCGTCTCTCATATTGATATAATTATTAAACTATCAAAATATTGTAATTTATTGGCTCCAACAAGATCAAGGATAGTCAGCTGGAAACAAACGAAATGCGGGAATCGTCAATGTCACGTGATTTGAATGGTACAACATTACGTTTGCGTTTGTTAAAGCTTGACTTTGCCAATGTGCAGCTAACGTCATCATGCGGCGCACCCTGCAAACATTCATCATATTATGATACGTGGAAGTGTATTTGATAAACATGAACGAACTCAAACGTAACGCAACGCAACATCAATGAACGTCGATCGTAATCCCACCATTAGGTGGTAGCATGTATGCTTCCTAACCAGCGAGCGGGGTTCGATACCCTGCTTGGTAAAATATGTTAAATGTAGAATTAATTGTAAAACATTCAATCTCGGGGCCAGGAAGGGTGGTGGTGTACTGTATAATTTTTAATTCCTAGATTGTGCACTAGATTCCTGCATTAATTTGTTAATCCCTTTGCTGTAGGCCTCCATTATGTCGAGAAGGTATGTGGTTTTGTTGATACCGTAGTGGCCTAATTGCTTTTTTTTTTCTCTCAAATTCTGGTAATTTGTTCTACGCTCATAAAGTCTGATACTCCGATTTGAATTCATATATGTGGAAGAATAAATTGTCTTTTATATATTTTAGTTTAATATTTTTGAGAGATTTTGAATTACGAATTCCTATAGACATAATTACATGCTTTTTCAGAATTGGGCTAAACTTTACAACTTGTGACGCGACATTTTTAATTCCTTCATAAAATTATGTCAATTTTATTCTTAGGGTTTCATTTTTAAAACTATTTCCCACCACTTACAATGATGTTTACATGTTTTCTAACGATTATTTGATTATATTTTTTTCACGATATGGAACTACATGAAGACGTGACAGCCATATTGATTTACGAATATTTTTTGCTCCAGTGCAGCCAACATAGAGTCTGTACTAATTAACTTACACTAAATAAAATCAGCATGCATTCTTTTACAGGTTAGAGTACTTAAATTGCGTTAGGTTAGCTTTTGGTTTAATTGGTCTTTCACAGGTTAGAACACCTTTTTTAATTGCGCTAGGTTAACTTTTAGGTTTGTTGGCAATGTGAGTTCAAATATCGTGTATATATTGGCTGCATAACGTGATTCCATAGTGTAAACCTCTTCGCAGCCCTCAGGGGTCCTCATCTAGGGGATATGTGGATGGCGACCACAAGGTGCCCAAGCTGTGCAAAACATTTCTTCCACTTACTTGTGTTTTGCACTCTTTTAACTTTACTATCTAACCTCTCTTGGTTAACTCTTGTTTTTTCGACCCCGACGCTATTAGGGCATCTGAGGGCTAGGGAGTCCTTCCTTTCTTCCATTTCTTCTTTACTTTATTTTCTTTTCTTCTCCAGGAAGCCTGACCAGAGGCTATAAGATGGCAGCCCCATCACTGGTCTTGCCTTCCTTTGGCCAGCAACCAATCGAAGAGACTATTATTATGCTTTCAAGTCTTATATGAGAATTTCCCATAAGGGAAAATTTTCTATAGGATCGTAACAGGCCTTGGCCTAATACTTGAAAGGAAGAAGAAGAAGAAACCTCTTCGCACCTGTATAATTGGAACTTAGAAATTTTATTCGCGTCACATATTGTAAAGTATTTCTCAGAATTGAATACTATCTTTGTCCAATAAAAATTAATATCAAGCTGTGTATGTGCTAGCCTACCCATTTCACATTTCTCTATCCGCGTTCCGTACTAGGTGGATAGATGCCGTTTATGTACTCTATTTTCAATTTACGCTGCACTTCGGCAAACCACGTTATGAAGGCGATATACAAGGTGAACGATAATTACACCGACAAACTTCAGGAACTGGTTCCTGGCTGGAAAGAAGCAAAAAAGGTCCTATAAACATGTGTCCGGAAATGAACGATGAGCGTGAAACGACAACAAATCGTCACAGTACACAGTACATAGCATAATCGCATGCACGCACAACAGATGTTCAAAGTCACCTCCATGGGATACAATACCACGCGTTCACACGTCATATCATGGATTGCGTCACTCTTTCGCGTGTTCCGGCCTCTCTCCGAATAGCATCACAGGCGACGCACGTGGAAACGCTATTGAAGGATGTGCACATGAGGAATTGGTTCAGCATACACAACGCTTTTCAGATGCTCCCATAGGTAAAAATACAGGGGGTTGAGTCCGGTGATCTAGCAGGCCATGCAACAGGGCCTCCGCGTCGAATCTAACGTCTGTGGAAGATTTTGTTGAGGTGTCGGCGAACTGTAATGCTGAGATGGGGTGGCGCTCCATCATGTAGAACCACATCACCTGTCTTATTGCCAAAGGTACATTCTCAAGAGTATTTTGCAAGTGTCCCGAGAGAATGCCATTCGTCAGTGCCATCTACCGTGGCAACTATGCATTTATGGTCACTTATTCATAGGACACTTTTTTCCCTCCATTTCCAGTGAGGAATCAGTCCCTGCAGTTTGTCGGTGTAATTAAAATTCACCCTGTATCATCATCATCATCATCATCGTCCTTTCAAGTATTAGGCCCAGTGGCCCGTTACGGTCTCCCGCCATCTCCGAAAAGGTCGACCCACAGATCTTCTGCCTCGAGGAATGTAGTGAAGAATTTGTTTTGGTATTCTGTGACGATCCATGCGCTGAATATGGGCTAGCCAATTGTTTATATATTCTTGGAGGTATTCAGATATAGGTACGATGTTTAACTCTCTGGCTATTGTTGAATTTCTTTGGTGGTCTAGAAGGCAATAACCTGCAGTTCGTCGCAGAAATTTCATCTCCGTGGCTGTAATATGACGATCATCCTGAGTTCTGATGGTCCAAGCTTCACTGCCATAACAGATTATGGGTCTAGCAAGAATTTTATAGATTTTCATTCCTTGTGTGTGTCTGCACTTTTGATGGTTTAAAAACTTGGTTGATAATTCTTAAAGCTTTATTATAGTTTTGTATTTTAAAGGATATATTACATTCCTCATTATAAGTTAGATTATATCCTAAGTATTTAAATGAATTTACTTGCTCTAATATTGAATTCTGAATACAAATTTTTACTTCTTACTGGGAATTTCCCTTGAAAGTCCATAACTTTAGATTTTGTTGTTGATATTTCCATGTTAAATCATTGGGCTATTATATTAAGATGATGAGTGGAATATTGTAATTCATCTTCATTATTGTCGAAAAGAGCCTGATCATCTGCATATAAGAGTGTGTCTAAATTCACCCTGTATAGTAGTATGATTTGCATAGAGCTGTGTAGGATGAAAGTTTATCAGTTTGTGCACTGTGAAAATGTTTCGCCAATTTAAGTGCTACAAAATACGAGTAAATACATATTACATGAAACAAACTAAATCGGACCTAAATTTTACTTGGTAAGAAATTCACTTTTTTACGGTACTTTTATTAATAATTATGTTATAACATTTTATTACTTTGGTTATGAATAAATAAACGCTTATACAATATGTACTTACCTATATCCATCGTAATCCACAATGACTAAAATCTCAGGGTAGATAACATATGGAGCTTCTCTTTTATTAATTGCTCTCTTACTACGGAATTTTTTTGCTAGATGATCTGGTTCCATGAATGCTGTAAATAAATAAAACAAAATAGTAAATAATAACACAGTAAAACTTAATACGAGTATTATTAAATCCGCCTGGCATTTCATTCTTGGGCTTTTTAGCATTGTATTTTTTTTCAAAGGAACAAGGAGCTAGCGTAAGAAACAGTGTAATTAAACAAAAGATTAATGTTCAAACTTCAATTGTGGATTTCATAAAAAAAATAATTAAAATGGTATGGTCATGTAAAATGAATGGCAGGGGATAGATTCCTAAGAATAATACTAGAATGGGGCCACTTTGTAGAAGAAGAAGAGGACGGCAAAAAAATAACGTGAATTGATGGTGTTTTGAGCAGCATGAGGGGAAAAATGATTGTACGATGGAGATTGGAATGACACAGAGATATAGAGGAGAATGACAGTAGATTAATTGGACGCAGGAAGATGTGTGAAACATTGTGAAATCTGCTAAATAAATAAACGTAATATTAATTCACTTTACGCTATTGAATTGGAAGCACATATATAGTAGTGAATTAAGGCAGCTTGCTTACAAGCCAGAAGGTCGTGGGTTGGAGTCTAGATGGGGTCACGATTTTTAAAGTGGTCCAAACCTGGCGGCCCGGTGTCTCTGGGGTATAGACTCTACAAAATTATTACAACACGTATATTCTGGGAGTAAAGGCACTCGTCACGCAGGGCCGACAACCCGGCTGCAACTGTTTAGAAAAGTGGATCCAGAAGTCTGTATTCGGATCACATTACCATTTATTTTCTTATTGACTACTATGGTGATCTGCTATTCGTTTATTATGCACTGTTTATTATTTTAAGTGCCCCGCCGAGATTTTTAAGGCATCATGCTTTATTGCACAGCTAGGGGACTCGCGATGGTTCGATTCATTTTCTCAATAATTTTGGCCTTATGCCCCGCTGGCATCGTAAGATATTTAGATACAATAAGTAGCAGTTTTAGGTTGAGAAAACCAGCTAGGGTATCCGATATGCTGACCATATGCCATCTCCTATACTTGCTGGATTATCGTCCATCTCTGTGATTAACACATGTGGATGTGATGTCACCAGTTGACTAGTATCCTAATGGTCATCTAGGCCTGTCGCCCCATCAGTTTTTACTTATTTATATTTTTTTCTCTGGGACGTTCAATAAATAATACACATAACTTTAGTCCTCGACTGCCCTGGAAACGAGTAAATATTTACCGCACGTATCTTCAATCCTTCTTTTATAACGTCACAAATTTCTATTGTTTTTAGACAGATGGCTTTCATGTACTTTACTTTTAAAATGACGGCTGCTCTTGAAACACGTAAAGCAGAGAGTGTGATTGAATTTCTTTCTGCGGAGCAGGAGACCATTTCAAACGTTCACAGACGCTTACGAAGTGTATATGGGGATCAGGCAGTGGATAAGGAGTACTGTCAGTCGTTGGGTTAGCAGAATGTCAGAACGAAGTAAAGCGAGACTGTCAGATCCCCCTGATCTTCAATCACAGCGCTCTGCTTTGTACATTTTCCACGAGCAGCCGCCATTTTAGAACTAAAATACATCACAGCCATCTGTCGGAAAACAATGACACTTCATGGCGTTATAAAGGAAGGACTGAAGATACGCTCTGTAAAGTTACGTTCACTTCCAATGAAACGCATTCGAGAACTAAAAGTATCCATCCATCTATCCATCCATCCATAGTAATTCTGCCCGAGGGTAGGTCTTTCACTGCAATCATAGCATTTTCATGTTGTGCTTTGCAGCTTTACTAGGGAATTGAAGGTGTGGTAGCTTCCCGTTGCTTTCCACACCGGTGAAGGATGATGATGATGATGGCTATATGATTTCGGGGACCGTTTGGGCCTTAAAGTTTTCCTGACATTTGTCTTACAGGTGAGGAAAAACCCCGATAAAAACCTCACCCAGGAAAACTGTCCCAACCGGGGATCGAACCCGGACCCGCTGCGTGACAAGGCAGCACGCTACCTCGAGACCACAGCAATGGATTACTAAAAGTATGTGCATTATTTATTGAACATCCCACGTATGTATTTTTTATTTATTTCTTTTGCAGTATTGATGATTTAATTATTTAAAATTGATTGATTGATTAAGATAAAATGCATTACCGTAATCGCTGTAAGGTTCTTCCTGTGCCTGTGGAATACTTCTTTTGTACACTATGTGATGTTGAGGGTTCTTATCGGTTCGTTGTGTCCTTCTGAGAGGAAATCCTGATTGCACAGCCACGTCCTCTTGGATGTCTTCTCCGTCTTCGTCCAGAAACATCTCATCGTCATCATTTCTTTTACTATCTGTGTCCAGATGTTGTCTTACGCTCGCTGGTACTGGTTTCACCACCAGGTCATGTCCAATTGTTCCTTCCTATAAGAAAATAAACAAATCAAAAAGTAAATTTTGCATTTTGAGGTGGTTAATTAAATTTTAAGTATTTGTTTGATTATTAATGCACACAGTGACCAAGCCTTTTAATAAAATAAGTACTAAGCATATGAACTTATTAATATTAAAATGTTCCGGGCTATGTGGCCATGGTCTATAACTCGCGTTTCTTCCAGACGTTTCTCCCTCAACTGCCACCTTCAGTGGCGATGCTTCTAGCTGACATTCCCGTGTCATAGACTCGACTGTGAATGGAGTCGAGTCTACGACAAGGGAACACCACCTAGAAGCATCGCCACTGAAGATGCCCCCACAGTTGTGGGAGAAACGTCTGGAAGAAACACCAGTTATAGACTACGGCCACATAGCCCGGAACATTTTAATATTATGATTACCGGCCGTGAAAGCCTGCATGCCGCAATATTAACTCATTTATGCCGTAGTTTATTTTGATTACCCTTGTTTGTTTACTTCTTTTTAAAGAATAAGAATTAATTTATTCAGAAATATATTTTGTACACAGTATTGGTACCCGAATTAATGGAAATTAACAGTTAATGACAAATGCGGGAAATTGTGAAGAAGTGGCTGAATACAAATACATAGGAACAATAATTACATACACGAATGAGATGCACAAAGAAATTAAAAATAGGCTAATTTCTAGAAATGCATGCTATTATGAATTGCAGGGACTCTTGTCCAACTTCTCTCAAAAAAGTTAAACTGAAAATACATAAAACTGTTATCTTCCCATTTATATCTCGTATATGGATGTGAAACATTGATTCTTACTTTAAGAGAGGAAAGAACATTACGAGTATTTGAGAATAAAGTTGTTAGGAAAAATATTTTGAACCAAAGAGAGATGAACAGACAAGTGGATGAAGAAGACTTCATTCCAGTGAGCTACATAATCTTTATAGGAAACCAGATATAATAAGAACAATTAAGGCACGTAGATCGCAATGAGCAGGACGGTCACTAATGTGGAATCAAAGAGAGGCATGGAAGCTTCTTGTAGGAAAGCCAGAGGGAAAACGTCCAGTAGGTAGGCCAAGAATGAGGTGGGAGAATAACATTAACCATGATTTAAGGGAGATAGATTATGCAGAGGATGATCGGAAAACATTAGGTCAGGATAGAGATGTATGGAGAGCTTATGTCTGTGCGGTCATAAACCTACGATTCGATAGAGTCATTGAGTTAGTTATTATGTCTGAGTTCATATTCTGTCTGTCTCCATTCCGTTGTCATAATTATTGCGTCTGTGGAATAGAATTGAAGGGCTTAGGGCAGTAACATGATAAACCATATTCTGTTAAGAAATGCCATTTATTACAATGATAGCAAATACATATATTGAAATATTCATAAAATCATTTGTAAGTGCACCAGTGATGAGTTAAAACGTATAGACACACAATGTATTAACAACATTACTGCACAATTAGTATTTATAATTTTTTGAAACATTAAAATACTTATATCTCAGAAATAACAATATGTGACTTGTCATGTTATTGCCCTAAGCCCTTTAATTCCATCAAGATTTGCTCTTTTTTTCCTTTGGTTCTTCCATTGTGGTGTTGTAATTAGTAAGAAATAAAGATTATTAAAAGTTTAAGTTTGACGAAAGAAAATAAGCATGGTACAAGAGTTGTTAAGTATTAGTCACTAAGTACTAAGTGTGTAAAACCAGTATTTCATCATGTTTAATGATGAATAAAAAGTAAATCAACTGAAGAAAACGCATGTATTGAGGTTAAATCACCCATGAAGAGTGACAAACATTGTATTCCATTAAGTTACAAGTTGCCTTGTAAGACATTCTTTAACCACAACCTTGATCTCACAAAAAAACTTCACCATATGTTTCACATATATTTACATACAGTATATATGCTCATGCAACAAACATTTCAAGTATAACTGTCCAATTATTTACCTTTCATTCATAAAAATTTGCACTGTTCCATAGTTGGTGCTTTGACATTAAACATTTAATAGTTACCCCGAAAACAGATCTTATCCACAATCTACAAATTGTTTGGAAAACGAAATAAACGATTAATGTTTTTGAGGGTATTACTTTTATTATACCATACAAAAAAGTAAAGTGATCCCACAACAGGCCCGGAGGCCCTTGCGGTAGTAGGAGGTTAAGGCTCCCACTTTTTCTAGACAATCGGCACTTTATGTCAGCCGGGTTGTCAGCCCTGCGTGACGGCCGCCTTTACCCCCAGAACAAGCGTCTGTTACTCATTTCCGTTAGAGGCTGAGTCGACCCCAGGGCCATAGTGCCGACAGAGAGTTTGGGTCAGTTTAAAAATCCTGACCCCCAACGGGACTTGAACCCTCGAACCTCCGGCTTGTAGCTCAGTGCCTTAAGCACTACGCTACGGCGTGTCCCTTTATTATATCATGCATTCTAATTTCTGATCCTATTGGAAACATACACAAGTAATTTGAATGCAAAATAACACGCTACTAGGTGAATATTAACAATTTAATACAGAAATGAGTGCAAAAAGATCTATCTTTATAGTGAAAAATTATATAACATGTTTAATTGGTGGTTGGTGTATAATGTGCTGCATCTAACACTGAAGACATTAGCAGACATATTTAACCAAAAATGCTACAATAAGAAATAGAAAATACATATTGAACACTGATTCAGTTAGAAACATTTCTAAGTGAATCAGTGTTCAACATTTATTTTCCATTTAATGCTGTTTCGTTACATTCTTTGCGTCTTATGTTCACTCAATTTCTCTAAGATTCTGATAGAATTCATGGAACTGTGGAATGAATTTGCACATGAGAATAATTTTTCAGCAAGACTCCCTGCAATGCATAATAGCACTGCTACTCGTGATTTGACTAATTGGTTTTGCCATTTTGCTACAGATAGAGCAATATTCGCTTGTAAACCAGCTTTTGAAAATAAATAAAATAGGTCTGGAAGAGAGTAGTAGGGATAGTTTTACACACACCATACCCTGATATTCTCCGGATAGATAACTAATCCACTGAAAACTCAATTTTTGAATTTTTGTTGGTTAGATCTCTTATCGGAGTAACTATTCATTACTCACTTGTTCCCTACCGGGAATCGAATCCATAACAAGGCAGCACGCTACTTCCAGATCACAGCGGTGGATATGCATGTGTGTGTGTGTGTGTGTATATATATTATATATATATATATATATATATCCTTTAACACTCTAGCGGTTTCATCGAAACCAAATTTGACACATAAAAATTAATAATAAAAAAATAATTACATTTGTTAACCGGCAAAATTGGACTATTAGGTGTAAGAGTTCACTTGAAACGCTCTACTGGTCGCAATTTTCGATGTTTGACAACTCAGTATATGCTACTAAAATCAACAGTAGAAGGTACCGGTATTTTCAAATTCCAGTAGAATTGGGGGTTTATCTGGAATCCCTTCTGATGGGAAATCTTCTAATTTTCCGCTCGATATTAATTTTATTTAAGATTACTTTACTGCAAGGATCTGATTCATTTTCTCTGACTATTTAACTCATGCCCTAAATGGTAGTCAATGACCAATCACGTTTCAATGAATTTTGTTTTACAACCAATGATAGTTGTCTTTCACCTCGCTCTTAACGATTTCTCTTTATCAGTTTCTGCTTTTGTGATAAAGAAAGCTCCTTTTATAAATATTCTGAACAGTTCAGAGAGTTATTTTTGTCCAACAAATACCCTGAATATAGCAAATAATGAATAGATTCCTTGATTTTACTGAGTTGTTTACTAAAAAATAAATTAATAACCTATAATGTTGATTATAAAATACAGTTTGATGTGTTTCATTATTTCTCCACTAGGGTGCATTCATACAGTATTGCGATCATAATTGGCAATAAACAGTATGATCAAGTTACGGTGAATATACATAACCTCACATTTCTGTTTTGTGTTTCGCTGTTTACATTAAATATATAAATATTTTAAAATACTGGTAACTATATTTAAATTATGACTTTTGAGTAAACAGCTTAATTTTATTCGTTAAATAGTTCTAACAAATGTCTCTCTTGATTTGCAAATCAATCATTCATTTTGAGAATTTTCCTCATCATTGAGGGTTTTCTGCAACCAATCTTACAAATTAACATGATTTAAAAATATATATAAATGACTACGGACTTATAGACTATCAGTTTGCAACAAACATTCACAAATCCCCCTTAATTAAAGTTCTCAATTGTTCTCTGTCTTCTGTGTCTTCATCTGTTACACCAAATTTCCTCATTGAATTTTGAATGTTATTTTTTCATGTTGTTCTTGGTCTTCCTTTTCTGCTCCTTTTTCAGTTTTCCATGCATAGACAGCCTTTGGTAGTCTCTATCCTGCCATTTTCAAATCCTCTAGACAAATCCACTCACGAAGTGACTTGTGAATTTATTGGTAATTTGGAAACCACTCATGGCATTACTTATGAAAAAAAATTCCGAATGTGTACATTGGTATATAAAGATTGGTAACATTTGTTTATATTGTTTTTATTATATATTTTCAGGAAGTGGTATTAGACTGTGGATAGACAGAAGAGGTCATACGTCGCATGAAGTGACTGGTAAGCATGAGTTTTATTTGTAATAATGTTACGTTATATAATGATATTAAAATCATTAACTTCTCATAATGTCAGGAGTCAGGAGGTATTCTTTTAATGCATCACATGTCTGAAAGCCATTCTCTTAACTCATCATTCTATTCGTCTTTGTTAATGTCAGTTATGTGGGAATAATAGCAGTCTGCTATTTTGCGTTATTATGAGTATAAAAACATTTTATTTTTTAACATCACTTTCATTGAGAAATATTTTCCCGTAATTGATGTTATTTAACATCATCAACCTCAAGGATTATACCTTTAATCTGTTCCGTCTTCTCAGAGAAACTGATATATGTGTGTGTGTGTGTATATATATATATATATATATATATATATATATATATATTTTCAAATGCCCCAGGTTTGTCTTTCGACATTCCTGGTTTCTCTCCTGGCATGGTGTACTTGTAACCCACTTCTGAGGTTGGGGCGCCTGGAAGGCGAGGTTACGTTGCCCCGATGATATGATGGCTGATGATGATGATAATGGTGCGCCAGGAGAGTCCCTAATCCTAAGCTTAACCTAAGATGAATATGAATGATAATGATTGCGATGGCCATATGATTTCGGGGACCGTTTGGGCCTTAAAGTTTTCCTGACATTTGTCTTACAGGTGAGGAAAAACCCCGATAAATACCTCACCCAGAAAAAACTGTCCCGACCGGGGATCGAACCCGGGCCCGCTGCGTGACAAGGCAGCACGCTGCCCCGAGACCACAGCGGTGGACAGAAACTGACATATACATCTCATTATTAATCTATTTAATAACACATCTCATTATTAATCTATTCAATAACACTAGAAAATTGGGGCTAGAAGCAGTCGTCAATAAATCTAATTAATATATGCCAAAATAGATTTCATCTGCCTTTGTCAAGTACTTTATATAAGAAGTGCTGCCATAGGAAGCTGTGTGACTTTATCTATCATATTTTTAAGATACTCTGAGTTAGTTTTTGGATTGTTAATTCCGATTGAGGGTCTTTGCACTTTTCAGCGGTTGCCCTTTTACCAGCCGGCTGCTGGCCCTTCACAATCCACATGTGTCAATCACAGAGGTAGATGATCAACAGCCAGTGTAGGGGTGACATGTGGTTAGCATGTCGAGTCCCCCAGCCGTTATAGCTGGTCCCTCAACCCGGAGCCGCTACTTATTGTAGCTACCCAATTGCCTCACGATGCTGGGTGGGCACCGGTCCCATACTGGCCAAAATACCATGAGAAAATTTCTTCCCCCATGGAGACTCGAACCAGCGCAAGTCCCGTAGCTCTGTGCCAAGGCTTCCTACCTTAACCGCTCGGCTACGGCGCGGGACGATTGTTAATTAATTAATTAATTAATTTGTTCATATTACATTACATTATTATTATGTAACATGATAAATTAAGCATATTCTAAATGAATGTAAATAATTAATTGTATTGTAATTAAAACCCTAGCATACCGGATGGTAAAATAGGGTTCGCATTATTGGAGATTCAATAAATAAATATGACCACACATAGAAATGTATTATATAATGGAAGTGAACAGTTAATGGCAAATGAAGGAAATTTTGAAGAATTTTCTGAATTCAAACATCTAAGAACAATAATTATAAAAGGGAATTTATTTATTTTACCTGATGGAGTTCAGACCGTGAGGTCTTCTCTTCCACTTCACCAGGGTTAAATTATACATACAATAACAGTTATGAATTATCTACATGTTGATTAATAGTACATAATAGGCATAGCTACACAATGTAGAGTTGACAAGGGAAAACATTAATAACAATGACGATAATAATAATAATAATAATAATAATAATAATAATAATAATAATAATAATGACGATAATAATAATAATAATAATAATGACGATAATGATAATAACCTATAATTTGATTAAGTAATTGACTTGGTAAAGAAAGTATAAAATATTAAAGAGTATACATGAAGCACGGTTTATCTTGATATAGCGTAAGTTATATAATTCTTCTGTACGTGTGTTTGTCAATCTACTCCTCCCAAACGACTGGATCGATTTTGATGATTTTTTGTGTGTGTATCTGATTGGGTATCTCGATGGTTCAGATTCACAATTGGGCGCTCTAAAACCATTAGGTGTAGGAGTTCACTAGAAGTGAAAATAGAAAATCGCTCTAGCCATCACATTTGTCTGTTTCACAACGAAATTCAATATGTCGTACTAAAATAAACCGAGGTAGATATTATCCGAAAATGAGCGAAATCCGACAATTAGAAGTGAAGGTACTTGAAACTCGAAATTAAAACTGCCTAAACGGCTGGACCGATTTAATGATCTTTTTGCTTGTGTTTGGGTGGGTCCTGGACTGGACTCGGTAGGTGGCGCTGCGATCGGGTTATAGGATTTTTTTTGTCATGTGTAGTAGTCATCTGCATTATCGACATATTCCCCGCTACAACAATGTGACGTCATGAGGTACGCTTAACAGATGGCAGGGTGGAGTTTTCTTGCGAACATATTTAATATGTCGTAATTAGTGAATTTTATGGTAAAAAGTAACTTACATTTTTATCGTCCAGCCATGACACGAGAATTGAAAGTTCGGGCAGGCAACGTCTGCCGGGTCCGCTAGTATATTATATTGTCTAAGGAAATATTTAGTGAGCTTTTTTAAATTGTTTTGAGTCGGGCAGACCTTGATATAAGAGCGGAGGGAATTCCAGAGTCGGGTGGCTGAAACAAGGAAGGCTGAGGAATAGTGAGATGTTCGATAAAGAAGAATGAGGTGGAGAAAGACATTAAACATAGGCTCAATTCTGGAAATGCATGCTATTACACATTACAGGGATTCTTGTCCCGAATTATCTAAAAAAAATAAACTGAAATATATATAAACTGTTATTCTTCCAGTTATATTAATGGATGCGAAATGTGCCTTACTTTAAGGAAGAAGAAAATATTACAAGTATTTGAGAATAAAGTTCTTAGGAAAATGTTGGAGCAAAGAGAGAGAACAGGCAGATGAATAAAGAAGACCACACAACAGTGAACTACAGGATCTTTATGGGAAACCAGATTCAATAAGAACAGTTAAATCTCGTAGTCTGCGATGGGCAGGACATGTACCACTAATGGGGAATGAAAGAAGGAATGGAAAATCCTGATTGTAAAAGCAGAAGGAAAACGCCGAATTGGTAGGCAAAAAATGAGGTGGGAGAATAATATCAACCATTATTTGAGGGAGGTGAATTATACAGGAATAACTGAAAAATCTCTCGCTCAGGATAGAGATGTATGGAGAGTTGGCTTATATGTCCGCGGGTACATGAACTATCGGTTTCGAAAGTGCCAGTAAGTTCGTTGTAGCTCTGCGTCTAGGAATGATGCCTGAGATCAGTCATCTATTGCATGAGACATTTTCATATTCTTTCCTTGAAAAATAACCCTGCTTTTAAAAATAGCCTTGATATAAATTGTTTTTGTGCGAATGAACATTTTAAACTGAAATTTAAATTAATGCTATTTTTATTTATAAACAGGTTTACAATGTAATAAAACATCTTCCTGTGCCCAAAGCTTTTTACGTTTTTACCCTCTTTCTCCATTTTTCTCTATCTTCCCATTCCAATTCTTCCAGACCTAGCTCCCTCATACCTCTTCTTACATCACCTATCCATTCAAATCTAAGCCGACTTCTTTATCCTTTCCCAGGTGGAATCCATTCCAAAACTTGTCTGGGCAATCTTTTCTCTGGCATTCTACGTGTATGACCATACCATTCTAGTTGTATATATATATATCACAAAATCTAATATTGCATTTTGAACTTTCATTTGTTGTCTGGTGATTTTATTTCTGATTTTTCTTTTCTTCCAATTTAGAATGTGTAGTTGAGCATCTAAAACGATCCATTTCAGTAGACATAAGCTTTAAACTCAAAATTGTATTCAACTGCCAAGTTTCTGCACCGTATGTTAGCGTGCTTCGAATTATGGATTTATAAATTTGTAATTTGGTATCTATTATCATGTTCTTATCCCACAAAACTCCATTTTACATGTTTATTACCGATCTGCCTTTTTTTAAATTCTATATTTTATGTAATTTTCTTGGGTACACTTTGAGTTAATTTTGATCTCCAGGCAATTACATTCTTCACATCCTTTGATACATATCCCATTCCATCTTTCAGAACTAAATCTGTATTAAATCTGTCTTCGTCTTCTTCTACTTCATGAAATTAGGCTTTTTGACCTATTTTCACATCAAATGGGATTTAATGAATCTTCCCATCTAGTAAATGGGCGTCCAACACTTATATGTCCTATTGGTTTGTACTTTAATAACAGCTGCGTGATTCTATCTGTAGGCATTCTTTTAACATGTTCATATCAGCTGTTTCTCAATTTGTCAATTCTATTTGTTAAATTAAAAAATATTTAAGTATTTTCTGATATATTTATTTATTTTTCTGTCCAAAATTGTCACACCTGCTACTGAACGTAAGAACTTCATTCTGCAGTTTTTATTTTTCTTCTGTTTGAATGGTTAAGAGTCCATTTCTCACTTGCATATGTTAAGACAGGCACTGCCATAATTTTGTAAAATTTTAATTGTCGGAATTAAATATGTTAATGGCCTAAATATCTCAAGTGGTTTTCTTTATTGAAACATAATAATACATGTCTTGTTTTTTTTATCAAGTTATGTAAGCTAAAAGTTTAACACTTGGGCCAATTTACAATTTGTGGTTAATTCGGCGATAGATGCTCTAAGCTATTTGTGGTAGAAATAATTCCAATTGCAATTATTGTTCATGCAAAGGATTTTTGTTCGTATCCTTCTAATTTTTAATCAAACAAGCTTTTTTAGTAACTATCTATAAACAAATTACATAATTTTTTTACATTTATCACTAAAAGCATTATCTTAGTTTTTTAATATCAATAAAACCCAAGGTTGTATTTTATTATTCGTTGGCGCCAGAGTTTGCGATATTTAAGGTTGGTAGGTATTTTATTTAACGACGCCTTTTAAGTACTCCGATAATTATCGTAGGAATTCAAATCTGTGCTTGTAAGGGCCGACAAGTTCTGCTCCTAAATCTTTTCAATCAATCAATTTTGGGCCACTTTAAACCAAACTCCACAGGACATGTTTATATTCTGAACCCTTGACCACAACATGAGACTCACTTCCCAGTCATATCGTCACTATCATTATTTAAATAGAACGCAGAAGATGAAACATGATTTTGAAAGGCTTTCATAGTTTTAACCACTTGATGCAATTTTTTAAACATAAATTTAATTTAGATGAGGACGACTGCTAAATCAGACACTTATTTTAATATTTTAACATTATATTACATAACCTCAACGGTGTTTTACAATGAATGTTAGAAGTATTGATTGTTCTTTGTGGATTCAAAAATTACTTCACCGATTTAAATATTTTTTCTGAGACAATTGACTTATATAATAATGATAATACTTACTTAATACTTAAGTAAGTATGGAATAATAATAGCCTAATAATAATAATAATAATAGTTTTATTTTACCTGGCAGAGTTAAGGCCTTTAAGGTCTTGTCTACCACTCAACCAGGTTTTAAAAATACAAAAAATAGTCTTACATCTAAATTACAATAAACATAAACGATTACATGTTATATATATATATATATATATATATATATATATATATATATATATACACACACACAATACAATCATTATATAATATAGCATTTTGGTTTACTCTAGGATTTAAGGAATTAAATATAATATGTACGAGAAAAATTATTAATTACATAGATTAAATTTAAATAAATAGAGAAAAATTAATTGATAACTGGCAACTGTATATAACATTACCGTACGTACTATAGGGTCAGAGCTAAAAACAAAAAAAAATGCACCTTTGCACTAAAAAAGTAGTTTTTTGGACGCTTACGCTGCGTAAACATAACAAATACACGAAATTAATATACACAGACTTTAATTAAAAATTGCAAAAAAGTCCGCGACAGTATTTGTCTATGTTTTAGGATAACTCATAATAACCATTTTTGTCTTTCAGCTCTTTTGATGCCAAGAAGATCGGGATAAGTAGATTCCCGGGCAACACCAGGTAATCAGCACGGAGAATCTAAAAATAATTGCTATGTACATTTATAATAATTTTTATATTTACTTATTCACTAAACATAAAAACACATTTAATTTATTTAAGCGTAAGAGCGCACGCCGAGTATTAGCTAGTTAACTGATATTTTAAGTTCCACATAATGAAAATACTGCGTGTATAACAACTATACTCAACATTTTGTATGTACCTATAAGTATTCATCCAGGAAGCTATTCCTACTTTATTATGTTTTATGTTTTGTTAGTGTTAATATTATACCACATTCGCATTGTGCCAAATTATGATGAGCCCATCAATTTTGAAATGACCTGAGATGATAAAGAGAGTCGTAAAATGAAGTACTAACTCAAACTACCTATAAATGCGTTTACAGATTTAAATGGCATTACTCAAACTGCAGGTAGCTATTATGAGGTTTCGTTATTAGGTTGGTAATTTCATGTTTTATTGGACATTTATTAGTGGTATGAGAAGAGATATGCCTCACTAACTTTTTTCCCTGACCTTTAAAATAAGAAGTGCTTTTGTACACATGTTTCATATGCACTTGCCATAATGCATAGATAATGTGTTGATGATGAACTCTCCAGTACGATGTAATGGGGCCAGTATACTTCCCACACTAGCATAAAATTAAACAAAATTTATGAATAATAATAATTCCCCCACTTCGCAAAACGTTTTATAGGCTACATAGTGTCGGGTCATCTTTATGCGAAAGGGATGCACTTTCGCTTTCGCTATTTCATCACAGCAACAAGGATATATGTTACAACAAGTATTTATGTCACATACGTGTTTTCTCCCATTTAGCCTATAATATAATCTTTATATATAAAAATTCAGTCTGCGTATGTTTGTGACTTATATAGACTTTTAAACCGCTCAACCGATCTTTATGAAAAATTGTACACACATGTTTTCAAGTACTTCGAGTGTTTAGTCGCTATCTATTATAGGCCTACTCTAAAACCCATTAAGTGTAGCAGTTCACATGAAACGAAAATTAAAAAGTCGCTCTAGCGATCGTAATTTTCGATTTTTCACAACGAAACTCAGTATATACTTTTAAAATTAACCGAGATAGATATTATCCAAAACTCAGCGAAATCCGACTATTAGAAGTGGATGTTTACCTAAATTCCGAAAATAAGAATTGAGTCTTGCAAACCGCTATGTTTGGCTCGTCGCAAGGTATAATTTTGTGTGTACACATTTTCAGGTAAAGGCAGTGTTTATCTGCTATTTTGCTCTAAAAACATTAGGTATAGGAGTTCACTGAAACGAAAATTGAAAAATCATATTTCATTTATTTACGCGTAGCAGTACACGCCGGGCATTGTATAGGCCTATATGTTGTCGCGGATGGCAGTCGCTTATGATTCAGATGAAATTTATTTAATTTAACTTTACAGATCTTTACACAAAATTTCAAAATTCACTTTATCTAGTATACAATAATTCACTGATTTTTACAAAAGTAATTAGCTGCTAATACAAGTCTCTCTTCACAATTAATTGTATTATTTAGATGTTTACACCCGCTGACGGTTCCACTTAGAACTCTTCTTGCTTTTGTTCTTCAGGTCGCGTCACAGGTTCACAAACCAGATACAACTACAAATTGTCCAACGTCGCCTTATATATGCGAGGGTAGGAATAATCTGGAATTCCGATCGAAACACTTTCCCAGTCGACGATTCGGGAACCGACTTCTTCAGAATGGAGGTAGGCCTATAGACATAGGCCTATATGAAAAATTCACGAATCTCTTCCTACCGTTCGAGGCGAGACACGACTCTTGTTACCGCTCGCGAAATCCAAAAGGTAGTGCAATAATGTGCTACAATATATAAGTATATATATATTTATTTATTTATATATTTATTATAAAATAAATAAGTAAATAAATATATTTCCAATCACCACGAACATGTTAGATTTAGGTTATCTTTTGAACCTTTCCCTAAGATTGACAGGCCCCACCGTTGTTGTTTTGGTCTTCCTCTTCTTTTGAACTCCTTAGGTGGTAAAATAGCTACGTATTTTTATGGTAGTCGTTTTGCAAAAAGGCATAGATGGGATACAACGATGGGCTATGGAAAATGAGTTCAAGATAAACAGCAACAAGACCGTACAAATGGTTTCAAGAAAGGAGGAAGAACAGCAGCAAGTGATAATCTAAAACTAGGAGAAGAACCGATAAGAATGGTCAACAAATTCAGATATTTAGGCATAACACTGCAGCCAACAACAAAGTCTTTCAGCGCACATGTGCAGGAGAGAGCAGCAGCAGCTATAAGAGCTATGTGCAGTATCAAAGACATCACATCGTTAAAATTAGTCACAGCCATGAAATTATTCGCATCAGTGATCACCCCGATCGTCACCTACGGGATAGAACTGATATGGGAGAAACTATCGACCAGCGATTTGGAGAGGTTAGAAAAAGTAAAACCAAGATTCATCAAAAAGGCATTAGGTGCAAGCAAATACACACCAAATAGAATGGCCTATATGCTAGCCAGAGAAACCTTCTTCCTAGAGGACCTGAGGCAAAGGATACTACTGCCAGCAACGGAGCCATATAAGAAAGTCATCGAAAAAAAGAAACAGAGAGAAAAAGAGATCGACGAAGATTTCTACGCCTCAGATGCCATGGTAAACAGAGAGTGGACTGGAAGTAACCAACCACAAAGGCACAGAATCATAGGTTTAGCAACACACGGATATCATCACAAAATGTGCAAAAATACAAAATTCCACCAACCGAGTGATTCGTGTGAATGCAAGATATGCGTCCAAAAGTGTGAGCGATACCATTACAAACAATGCAGAATATGGACAGGATCACTGAACGAACTCATAAAAGACAAATCATAAACTTATAACTTAATGCTCTTTCGAGTGCCTCTTACCAATTTATATTATTTTGGATCCATTCACTGCAAATGATCTTTTCGGTTATTACGGTAAGTTTGAATGTCTTCTATAATGTTTATTACTCTTAACGTTGCCCTTATATCTGTTTGTTTCTGTTTATTACTCTTAACGTTGCCCTTATATCTGTTTGTTTCTTTTTTGCTGTTAGCCAGCAAGAAAATAATTGATGTATTTTGAACTTGATGTATATTTTCTTATTGAAATATTACATGCCGAGTTTTATATCAAAAACAAAAATGGCGGCCACTAGAGCTATTTTTAAATTTCAGCTTTCAGGTAACTCCCAGCTCCTAATGGTCCGATTTATTTTAATTTCTTACAAGGACATTGTCAACTATTGCATGCCGAACCTACCTTGAAATTTATCCCAGAAAAGCGTTGTGATGTACCAAGAACGTGTCAAAAAATATCTACCGTTTTTAACTGCAAGGAATAGAAATCGAAGCCAATTTCCAGCAATGGCAAGTCACTGTGCGAAGCAGATGGATTTCCTGCGCGAGTAAAGCGGAGTATAGTTGGCGTGATGCGTTTCGCGAGCAGGTTGTTAGGGTTATCCATTTTACCAAGTGAGTAGTTGTATTACTTTCCTGTAGTTTACGTGAGAGATTCATCCATCCATAGTAATTCTGCTCGAGGGCAGGTCTTACACTGCAATCATAGCATGAAAATGCTATGCTTTGCAGCTTTACTAGGGAATTGTAGGTGTGGTAGCTTCCCGTTGCTTTCCACACCGGTGAAGCATGATGATGATGGCCGGATGATTTTTGGAGGACCGTTGGGCCCCAAGCTTCCTGAATTTGTCTTACAGGTGAGGAAAAAAAACCGAAAGAAACCTCACCCAGGAGCCGGGAATCGAACCCGGGCCCGCTGCGTGACAAAGCAGCACGCTACCTCGAGTCCATAGTGGTGGACAAGTGAGAGATTTGGCGCTGGATTTTAGTACCTTGTAGTTAAAAGGCACGTAAGTTTAGGACACAGCCTTGGTACATCACAAACGCTTCTCTGGGAGAAATTTTCATGGTAGATTTCGGATTGCAATGATTGAGATTCCCCTTGTTAGAATATCGATACCTTTTACATTTTATTTCTTTGGCGTACATATTATAATTTTTTCCATAGTAATTTTTGGTGTCTACGGTCGTAAGTAGGATCGACGGAGATTAAGAAAAAAACCTTTTAATGGATTCTGTTTCAATATCCACATTATTTTCGAATTCGCTAATAAAAGTATGGAAAGTGGTGTTTTCCCAGGCGTATTTTATCATTCCATCCCATTAATGCAGTTTAACCTCTCACCTTATAGGTACTTTAAAGTGCCACACGCCATCCGGGCCTTACAGTGGCAGTAGCTGTCGGTAGTGGGATTTTAACTATGGATCACACATACTTTTTTGACCACACAAAGACATGGAGGACTTCCCCGAATGAGTGATTAGCTCAATGTCAGGGCATCGTCCGAGACAACACAACACTAAGACAAAACGCAATATTCACACATACATTCATACTAAACATGGCGAATATGAGATTGATTTCCAGATGATATTTTGGGATGGTTTGGACTTTTAAAAACTTTCCTCACATTTTGTCTAACAGGTGAGGAAAAATCCCGAAAAAAAAACTATCACCCAGAAAACTTGTCCCGACCGGAGATCGAACCCGACTCGCTGCATTCGAGACAGTAACTCTACCCCAGCGGTGGACTGTGTTTTATAACAACTTTGTAAATCATCATCAACATCCGGTACCATAGCAGCTGCCGCCGTCTTCCGAAAACCAAACGCCATTCCTCTCTGTCTATCCATAGATCTTGCTACAGTCCTCTGATATTTATAGCCGCTTGTACTCCTTCTATCTAAGTTTTCTTCGGTCTTCCTTTCTTCCTCCTTTTCATTGGGATCCATTCCATAAGAATTTTAGGCAATCTTTGCTCTTTTGACATGAACCATACCACTGTAATCTTTTCTTTTCTTTAATGTCTATGATGTCCGGCTCCTCTTGTACACCCATAATTTCACCCATAATTTCCTTTATTTATTTATTTCGTATTCTATCCATTCTAGATTTTCCAGCTGATCTTCCTAAAACATCCATTTCTGTATTTAATTCTTTTTTCATTTCCCTGGTAGGAATTTGCCAAACTTCAGCACCATATGTTAAAATGCTCTGAGTTATGGTTTGAAATATTTGTTATTTTCTATTTTTTGTAATATTCTTGCTCCACCAAACAGAGTAAACTCGTAAATAATAAAGTAAATAATAATTCGTAAATAAAAATTCTGGAAAGAAACCCCATTGAACAAGTGAGCCATTTAAAATACCTGGACTATGGAACCTCCTATTTAAAAAAATGAAGATTTTTTAACAAACTTAGTAAATTTAATTATATATCCGGTACAAGAGAACATTGAAAAATACAAGAAAAGAAACAAAACAAAATTTTATAAAGCTATGGTAGTTCCCTTACTATTGTATGGTAGTGATTTTTGTGTTTTAACTAAATGAGAAGATCATAGAAATAGCTGAAATGAGATTTCAAAGAAGTGTAGCGGGCTCCAAACTTCTAAATAAAGGAAGAAACGAAGATATTAGAAATATTTTTAAACGTTTAGATAAAATAAAACAATCTAGAACAAAATTGGAAAGAACATGTCCAAAGAATGAAAGATGAACGCATACCAAAAATTATACTTAATTACAAAGACAGGAATGTTGGTAGACCGAAAAAGAGATGGGTTCAACTTTTTGAATGAGAATCTATGCGACCGGAACAAGCCACATGGGCTTAATCCGTGAATATTGATGATGATGAATGATAAAGTAACGGTCTTTAGATATAAAATTGTGTTAGATTTTGAAGCTTTATGGTTTGCCCTAGTGATCAGAATATTGGCTAAAAGACTTGATTTTAGAGTTGTAGAAAGGCAATTTAAAAGTTGATTGGATTCGCATTTTAAACGTCACAACTGGTTGTAATTTAATATAAACTGAAGGTCTACAACCAAAACTATGTTACTTGTTTGCAAAAAATATTGCAGTAATCAAAATTTTCGAAACTAAAGGCGGAAAAGCAATAATTCTCTTTTTTATTATAGCACTATTAAATATACTTTGATTGCAATGGCCGAACACACAACATTTTAGTAATCTGTCTTCATTAAATTGCAATCTTCAAATTAAATATTTGAATTATCTTGTTCGCCTTCATTAAACAATAATTTATCAAGTAAGGCTATATAAAGGCTGAGCAAAAATACATGCTCCATCGTACACATATTTCTGTTTTCAATACGACCATATTAATCTTTTTGCCGAACAGTTCAAATGTTAATTGCCATATTTGTTTTTTTTAATAATACTTGAGTATTAATTGTTGGTTCCGCGCCGTAGCCGAGCGGTTTGTCATACTGCTTTGGTGCAGAGCTACAGGACTTCCCTGGTTCGAATTCCCATGGATGAAAAAATTTTCTCATGGAATTTTGGCAAGAATGGGACCGACGATCACTCAAAATTTTAAGAAATTTGGGTATCTACAATGAAAAGCGGCTCCAGATTGAGAAAACAAACTAAAACGACTAGTGGATCCGACGTACTGACCATATGCCCTGGAAGATAATCTACTAATGTAATTAACGTATGTGGATGTGAGACCAGCAGCCTATTGGTAGGCGAACAGCCTTGGAATTAGTTAGCTATTATTAGTAGTAATGGAATTTATTGACTTTTTTTCCCCCAAAGGAAGGAAATACATTTGCGCACGGGCCTGTTTGGCCATACGTGCATGTTCTGTTCCATGAATAAAGGAAAACGAAAACATACGAATATATAAACAAATATATATGTGATTGTCCACCGTCTGTGGTCTCGAGGTAGCGTGGTACCTTGTCACGCAGCGGGCCCTGGTTCGATTCCCGATCGGGTCAGGCTCCTGGATGAGTTTTTTTTTCGGGGTTTTTCCTCGCCTATAAGACAAATGTCAGGAAGCTTAGGGCCCAACAGTCCTCTAAAATCACCCGGTCATCATCATCATCATCCTTATCATCATCATTCTTCACCGGTGTGGAAAGCAACGGGAAGCTACCACACCTATAATTCCCTAGTAAAGCTGCAAAGCATAGCATAAAAACGCTATGATTGCAATGAATGACCTGCCCTAAGGCAGAATTACTATGGGTGGATATATGTGACTACACACCTACAATCATACATAAAAAACGCATACAAAATTAATTCCGATATATGAACTCTTATGTCTACAGTATATACACAATAACATACATCTAAACACATACATACGTAAAAAGACTGTGCGTAGGCCTATAAGATATAAAAAATAAAAATCTCTCACTTTGTACAATAATAAAAACAAATATTGGCGTCGGTCGCAGTTGTCTAGTGGTTATATGTGCCTTGCCTCTAGTCACTAGGGTCATGGATTCAAACCCGGCCGGGGCCGATGGGTTTTCAGGATGGAAAATCCAAAAACAAGTTCTCCGAGAGGAACTCTAAGCCTCTATTTCCGAATCTGAATATTTCAGAGCTCGTAAAAGAATCTCAAAACTAAATAAATATTTCATCTGAGCAAAATTTATTCAACCTTCCCCATTCATATAATACCTTAGTTGGCTTCTACGTATCTCATTGAGGGAATGCACTCACCACATGTCACTCACTGACATCTGCAGGGAAAATAACAGTAACTAAATTATCTCGGTGAAGTAGCTCACGCTAGAGAGCACTCATGTCTAACGCTCACGTCTAATACTACTACTACTACTACTACTACTACTACTACTACTACTACTACTACTACTACTACTACTACTACTCACAGTAATATATTTTAAATGTTTTTATTTATCGATCCTCAACAGGATATCGCTGCCCCCACTTTGAAAAACGCTATTTTAATATTACATAGATATATTCCCCGAAGTTAAATTATTTTAGAAATATATTTAATTTAAAATAACATTGTGATATTTCATAGGGACTCTTGTCGTCCCAACTTCTCTAAAAAAAACTAGAAATATATTCAACTATTATTCTCCCAGTTAAATTATATGGATACGAAACACGGACTCTTTACTTTGAGGGAGGAGAAAATATTACGAGTATTTGTGAATAAAGTTGTTAGGACAATTTTTTGATCAAAGAAACATGAACAGACAGGTGAATGGAAGAAACTGCATAACAGTGAGTTACATGATCTTTATTGAAAACCGATATAATAAGAACATAAGTCTCATATATTGGGATGGGCAGGACATATGGCACGAATGGGGAATGAAAGAGGGGCAGGTAACCCAGAGGGGAAGCGTCCACTGACAGGCCAAGAATGAAATGGAAGAATTACATTAATCATGATTTGCAGGAAATAAATTATATAGGGGACGATTGGATAACATTAGCTCAGGATAGGGTTGTATGGAGAGTATATGTACGTGCAGCCATGAACCTATGGGTTCGGTAGTGCCAATGAGTTAATTATTGTGATATTTACATGGTAATTACATAAATATCCAATAATTGTTTTTTTACGGCTGTTATCATTTAATCAAATACATTTATCATGTCTCGGATGATGTTCATAAAGCCATATTGTCGTAAAACATTGCACGCTGTAACTTATGCCATTGTTGCTGTAATTGTAATTTATCTGCGCTCCTAGCTACTGGCAGCTTGAAAGTTCAGAGTTGAACCAATGTTGCACCTGTATTAGATATTATAAATATAAACGTCTTCTATCAAGAGTTTCGTCTACTCATTAAATAATCCATCACGATTTTCAACGCTGTTAATATTAGAAACATTTTTAAAATTGGAAAAGAAGTTAGTCCTTGGATTCGTGATTGTTTAATTAATTTATAATCTCTGGGAAGATATTATAAATTCCACCATTCTGTTTACTGGTTCATTTAAAGGCTTCGATATGAAAGTTAAATTTTATTAAATCACGTCACGGCCTTCTTGAAGTAGTTTTTTTTTAGCTTATTGTTGCTGTCTTTTGTACATTTAACTGCAAATTGTATACAGAGTGTTTCTAAAGTTACTATCCGTTTCAATGAAGGAAGTCAGTGATTAAAGAAATCAATGTTATTTTGAATTTTTACTTATATTCTAATGCGTTTCTACATGAAAACACATACTCCATTTTCAGTTGTGAAGACTTTAACATTTAAACCGTAAAAAAATCTGCTGCTTCTGTGATACGATTCCGTAAATCAAGCAGACCTGATAAGGTCGTTTTCGTAGAGTGAAATGTAGAATTTTCCACACTTTGTTGCGAGGGACATTAAACTCCCTACTGATACGAGTACATCGAGTTGATGCTTTCGAACTTTCACTGGAAATTTGAACCTGCTGCACCGTTTCTGCTGATACATTCCTCATCACTAAGGCTAGGATTTTTATGTACTATTAACGTGCAAAAGATGTACATATTTATGTAATTTTATTATGTAAAATATGTAAGACTATATAAATTAATTAAATAAAGCCCATGTTTTTCCCTTTACAGAGATTTAGGCGCTCTCCCCCTACAGGGAGGATTTTGAACCATACTAATTTAGTTACACTTGTTTTCGTATAAATGTCATTTTCAGTATTCTGTGGTCAGCGTTCCGCCTCATACTGACCTCTAGGAAACCAAGGTAGTACTAGGACGGGAAAATTGGGCAAATTTTGCTTAGAGGCTTTTTCATTCAGGCTTAAGGATCTTTTACGAGCCTGAAAATCTTCAGACTCGGGACCCACGGCTTAAAGTCCCTCCCGTAGGATTTGCTCCTTGGATTTTTCCATCCTAAAAAATCCATCGACCCCGGCCGGGTTTGAACCCGCGACCCTCGGGGCCAGAGGCAAGGAGCATAACCACTAGTCCACCGCGGCCGACTTGTAAGACTATATAATATTTCCTTGAAACATGTAATATTAAACACGTTAAAATTTAATTTTGCACAAATTTTATATTAAACATTAACTTTAAGATAGACCAAGTTTGAAGAAATGGGAGTGTTAAGTGCTTGACAACAAGATGAGAAGGGTGTTGTCATATTTGTTTTATAAAGTGATTCTACTTAGGGGTATTGGGAGATTAAGGCTCCCATCTTTCTAGACATTCGACACGAGATATCAGCCGCCTTTACTCCTACAACATATTGATTTTTGTTAGAGACTAAGTCGACCCCAGGCCAAATGGTTAAGCAGTTAAAAAATCCTGACCCTATCGGGTCCCGACCCTCGACCTTCCAGCTTCTAGGATACTGCCTTAACCAACTATACAACTGCGTGCGTCCTACATATTTATACTATTTCATTCATAAACAGAGTAGATCGTTCAGGTTTTAAAATAGATATTGTAATGTGGAACCTTATACCCAAGTCTTCAGTGTCTTACTGTATCTATCTCGTATATTTATAGTATATAGAAAATAGAATTATTCTTTGACCGTTTCTCAACAGCTTTTGCATATGTTGGAAGAAGTGTTTAAATGGAAAATCAGGTATCTGAGTTTTTTAATGTACAATATTGTCACACAGACTGTTTTAAATTATTTTCCACTTACAAAAATTATTTTTATTCGGAAGAATATGTACTTTTACATAAAAACATCTTTAAAATACGTAAAAATATGTAATCATAATCAAATATGTAAAAATGATACATTTTCATATAGGCCCTATGATAAGTAAGTTTCTAATTCATGGGCATTTATAAAATATTAGCCATGTATAAGCAAAGGGAAAGAATATGTAATTACATATAAATCTTAGCCTTACTCATCACACACATTGCCGGTATTACCCGTTTAAGGAGTAAGTGCAGTTGTTGGCGGAGGGCACTGCAGTCCTGTTTATGCAGGAATAGAACACGTGACACTGCTATCTATGAGTGCAGAGGGGAATGGGATGTGGGACGCTGACAGTGTACACTGCCTTATATGACGTCACGTGTAGCAACAAACAGAGCTTCGTAATTCTTCCGCCGGCAGAGATATTTTGAATGACTAATACGCTTATATTTGTTTACAGGCAGATGAATGTTTACTTTTGTTGGGACTCGTTTACGGAATTTATGGGTAAATTCATGTCTGACGTCTTCATATGGCAATCCGCGTACCCGTGCACAATCAATGGCAACCCATTCTTCTGTGCTAAACATGTTGCACCAAGCTAACAGTCTATGCAAATAAAAAAAATAAATATCTACATGTATTTCATGTTTGAGAGGTGTAATCTTTTTTTTACAGAATGTGGTCAAATTGTAGACTTGAAATTGTATCTGGCCATTTTAGTCTCAAACTCTTCTCAAACATCTGTTGACAAATTTTTGAATTTGCTTGGAACGATTCTATTTTTTTTCCACGTTCCACAACCATATTATAACACTGATTTCACATTACTCTTAAAGGTTATAATTTTAGTACGTATTCATAAGGTGTTAGATTTCCAGATTGAATATAATTGAACAAAAACTCCATTTACATTATTTTATTCTATTCTTAAAATCCTCAATGACACCAGCATGCGTATCAGTTACATTACTTAGATACTTGAATTCTTAATAGTATCCATTTGTTACTCGAAACATGTACTCTTACTTTAAGGGAGGAAAGGAGATTACAAGTATTTGAGAATAAAGTACTTAGGAAATTTTTTTGGACCCAAGAGAGATGAACAGACAGGTGAATGGAGAAGACTACATAACAATGAACTGCATGGTCTTTGTATGAATCCAGATATAATAACAGTTAAGTCTCGTAGACTGCGATGGGCAAGACATGTTGCACGTATGGGGAATGAAAGACTTACATGGAAGCTTCTTGTAGGAAAACCAGAGGGAAAACGCCCAGTTGGTAGACCAAGAATGAGGTGGGAGAATAACATTAACTATGATTTGAGGGAAGTAGATTATACAGGGAATGATTGGAAATCATTAGCTCAGGATAGGGATGTATGGAGAGCTTATATCCGTGCGGCCATGAACCTACGGGTTCGATAGTGCCAGTGAGTAAGTAAGTATCCATTTGTTATTATAGGTACTAATTCCGAGCTAAGTTCGAGGTGTAGTGTATTGGCTAAGGTATTACTCCGCCCACTCCGTCTATTGGGGGAACCGTGGTACTACTTTTAACCACCATGTGACTGAATTGTGTATGGACTGTCAAACGATAGAAACATTGTTCTTAGAAAACGTCTAATTTTACGGGAAATAAGATTACAAAATAAGATGGTACCAATAATAAAATTAGTAACTTCCTACATTTCTTATTTATTTATGACAAAAAAAGAAGACAAAAATATATTATATGGGGCTACCTAATTAGGCGTTTACGCTTTTTCCATGATGGTATTCTTTATTTACCGCTACAATTCATTACGAACAGAATTTATGCTCCATGCTGATTCACCTGGAAACTATGTGCTATTTTTCACCTCATCCGCAATGGCAAATGTGGGATATTTTTCACTAAACTGTTTGAAAACATTAAAAATTATGTTTCTCTCCGCTTTTCAAATGCATTCCTTTTCTATGCTTTAGAAATTCTACAGAAGCGACCATTTGAAAGAACTGAAATTCCATATAACTTATATAGACATGTGCTAGATAATTTTTATATTCTTCACTTTTAATGTTAGAGAGCGAATTAAATTTTCTTACACGCTTAAAAGTAAAACCGTTATTCGACCAATTAAAATGCAATCATACATTGCTTTATTTACATTACAACTGGAACATAGCTCAGGTGTATTTACTGTAATTTAAGGAGAAATGTTTCATAAACATTTTGATCGTAAACGATTGTATTCCTGCATTTAATTAGTATTATATTGATTTTATTGTAAGACTAATTTGAAAGTTGAATGGGCCGAATAGATTAATCGAAGCGTAACCTTTAAAATATATAGGTCAACAAATATCAAATCATCGACATGACGAAGGGTTATAGTTCAAGTTATTTGAGTTTTATTGAAAGTAATTGTACACAGATTAATTATCTAATGAATGGCTGTCCAATCCTTGTACCATTCTTATTTAGATACTTTCTCTCTTTGTTTCTGAAATCAGCAGTTTTTAAAAATTAATTTACCCTTTAATTGTAGAATGTAGATATTTAAGCTCTCTCTCTCTCTCTCTCTCTCTCTCTCTCTCTCTCTCTCTCTCTCTCTCTCTCTCTACCTTAGTTTAACCTTTCACCTTGCAGGTACCTTTACATGCCCAACACCACACGGGCTGTAATTGTCGGGAGAGGATTTTTAACATTGGATGACGCACATACTTTCTTACCACAAGAGGACATGGAGAGGCTCCCTGGATGAGCGATCAGCTCAATGCCAGGATCATCTCCAAGACAATACGAACATTTATGACAAGACATACTATTCACTAAAACATTCATACTAAACAAGACTAATGTGAAATGGATGATTGTGATGATCAGATGATGTTTTCTGACATTTGTTTTACAGGTAATGAAAAATCCCGAAAAAAACCTTCAACCAGAAAACTTGTCCCGGCCGGGATCGAACCCGGGTACGAGACAACAACGTTACTCTGAGATCACAGCAGTCGACAGATATTTAAGTTCATATAATTTTTTTTGAATTTCGAAATTAAGTTTTAACTTCGTTTTGGTGGTTCACCCTTTTATTTTATGTGGGCTGTAACATTTGAAGACGTCCTCGAAAGAAGTTGTAATTTTAAATTTTGGGAAGGTTATTTTCAGATCATAAAATAGATATACAGTGGTATGGACATGTACAACAGATGTCGGAAGACTAATGACCTAAACAGGTGTTAGATTGGATGGTACCAGGCAGAAGGAATACGGGAGAAGTAGAGGAACATGGTATGAGGGAATATATGATGCCATGATGAAGAAGAGTATGGAAGAGAGACAATGGCTAGATAGGAATCTCTGGAAAGCAGGAATCAAGGGCGAACTGCTGTAAAGTGGAAAGCCTGTATTAGGTAGGTAAAATATATAAAATTATATTATGGATAATACAGTAATAGAAACTATTTGTCACATTTAAATTTATTTAGCTCCAATATTTTATAAAAAAACTAAAAACCCTTATAAGGGTCATAAGATATTTGTTAATCTTAGTACTATTTTTCATAAATAAATTACTATTTATTGTTAAAATAATACTATTAGTGAGATGTATAAGTTAGTTCTTTATTAAATAACTCTTGTTTGTTTTTGAACGGTTTTATAGTTTGACAGTCTCTGACATAGGGCGGAAGGGAAATAAAAGTTCTAGTAAGTGAAACTGTAAAATATAGTGAACAACACACAGTGTGTTGAGGGGTTGAAGGACAATACGCTGATGAAATCGAGTGTCTAAATTATGTGTGTTTAGAGAGTCTAATGAAGCGAAGCTGGGGGGAAAGAGGACGACCTAGGAGAATTTGGCTTGTTGATGTAGTGACTGATATATGGAGTCTGGGTATGAGAAATTGGCAGGTGCATTGCAGAGTTAGAATTGAATGGAAGGCTGTTCTGCGAGAGGCTAACATTAATTCTATTGGACTGAAGAGCCATATGACGAATTGTTATGAGTAGTAACATTTAAGATTGTTATTCAATGACCTTCTTTACCTCTTCTGCACATTTGCAATAAACAAACAATGCCACTTTTCATCCCGTTATTTAGGTATGATCAACAAGTTTCCATTTTTGGCTTAACATAATACTTTTATTTGCACATTACGTAAGCATGAACATGTTGTTCACAAGCTCATAAATTACAATCTTCCTATTGTATGTTTCTGTCTTTCACATGCATTCAAATCTTCTACATCACTTTACGTTCTTGATTATATATTCATGAAGACGATATTTTTTGCAGGATCGTGGTAGTTTCACTTTGGCATATGACCTTAACAATATTTATTATGTGAATTTGATGTGTGCAAATTATATGGGTATATGTAAATATATTGTGACAATTGTTGCTCTGTTTCCCAAATGAGCGTCTTAAATTTCGCGGGCGGCGGAAAGACTCAAATAATGCCTTATGAGGCATAAGAGACTCTGAACCGGATCGTGAGTTACGTATAAAAATTGCAAGTTATCTCTCCAGACGTGATTTCTGGAAGGGCACTTTCGCGATTGTTCTAGTGGCTGCTGGTGCAGGTAGTCGGCAGCATATGCAATCTTCTAGACATCTGGGACGGTTATGTAAGACTGGACGAAGACTGCAGAGGCAATTCGTTATTTGAAAGACGTTGTAGGTTGTCATCTCCAAGCAAGAACATTTTTAACTTAGAACTGCAGGGAGTGTGAACAACTGAACCATAAGATCAACTGTGTGTAGGAGACTCTTAACAGAAAATTATATGTGGTGTGTAATAAAGTGAATTATTGTGAAAGTTATTGTTTTTTTGTTGTTGATTTTAATATTTATATGTAAGTTTCCTTGTATCATTTTCATTACATTACCATTTAATCTATAATGTTTGTCGCTAATTATTTTAATCTTTTTTTAAATGTACTTTTTTGCACGATAGTGCGTTCTGTCGTTCTTACAGGAATGACAACCATGATTGAAGTTGAATTTCCTAAATTTCGGGGTTGCCAACCTATAAATAACTATACTGTAATATTACAAATTACATACCTAGGCGGGAAGTAAAATCACTGCCATTTCTGTATACTACAATATATATATAATCTCCAAAAAGTAGTGTTAACATACATTACACGAAACAGATCACTGCATTTTAAATGAACTGAACATTATTTGAAACAATATAAATCAATAAATTCGGACTTGCCGCCATTTTAGCCCAGATTGGCGTCAGAGCCTGCAGTAGTCTCAACTAAATTATTTTCGGATTTACTATATATAATGGCAGGACTTTTATTGTTTATAATAAACACAAATATTTCCTACAAAGATGATACTATTTTACTATTCTTTATGTTTTGATAACACCATCGTGCAAAAAAATAATGTACAACACAGTTTGTGAAGTGTTTTACAGAATCTCGGAAATTAAAAACCTAGCTCGGTTTTTAATCATTTCCTCCCTTCTGTAAAAAACCACTTCCCAACCTCGCATTGTAATATACTATTAACACTTTTTTTCGCTATCTCAGAATACTGGTACTATTTGGAAACGCTATGATTTCATACAATTTCTTCCCTTCCCCTATCTCTTCTTCTTGTTGTTTATAATATATCACAGTGTCCGGCACCAAGGCGCTGTTATAAATACGTATAACTAATGAAGTCATCGTAATGCCGTTTGTTGCAAAACACACAGATAAATTCAACAAGTTTATGGTGACAACAATGAAATTACGCAAATTCTCATGTTTTATTCGATTTGTTGTTTATTTTGACGTCTTCCAAAAAGATGGAGCTCCCCCACATTTAAGAAGGAAACTACGCTCGGGATTTTTAAGCCGTGAAAACAAATTAATCGACTCTAACCGGTTTTGAACCCGCGAACCTCGAATCCAGAGGAGCAAATGTGGAAATTTACTAATTACCACACAAATGCATTGAGTTTATCTATGTTCTGCAACAAACTGCATTGCGATAAATTTGTTAGTTTCTGTTCTATAACAGTTTATTATTGGTAGTGCCACTCTGTATTATAAATAAATGAAATTTAGGCCAACATTTCTGTTTCTATATAATGATGAGTACACATCCTGTAAATCTAGTCGTAATTGTGCAGAATTAAGTTATATAATCGCGATGCGATGCTACTATTGATCTATCGAAGTCATTAGTTATAAAAATGGTGTTTATAGCCATTCACTTATGCTTTTACTCATGCCGACATTGGATTTATGTTGAGAAGAAATCATTACGAAACATCTTCTAGTCAAGAATGTTTGCATCTCCATGTTCACGCGGATTTGAACCGGTTTGACTTGTGGCATTAAGTATGTGATGATGCGTTATGTGTCTGTACGTCTACATGTGAGAAACGGGGCATTTGAAGCATTAATAATTACGTGCATATAACCTCTGGACTCACTTTTACATCTTACAAAAATTTCGATTATGACTTTATCTCTATGTCAAAAAAAAGTCCGTCACGTAGAAACTGGGTTGACTAAGCGAATTTATCTGCAAGTCGAATTTATGGTCCAATTTTGCTGGTATACGGAATGTTTCTTTTGTTGAATTGAAGAAACTCAATTTCTGATGCGTCCCCCGCCGTAGCCGAGTGGTTAAGGCAAGAAACCTTGGCGCAGAGCTATAGGACTTGCGCTGGTTCGAATCTCTATGGGGAAGAAATGTTCTCATGGTATTTCGGCCAGTTTGGGACCGGTATCCACCCAGAATCATGAGGCATTTGGGTAGCTACAATAAGTAGCGGCTCCAGGTTAAGAAAACCAGATATAACGGCTAGGGGGCTCGACATGCTGACCACATGTCACCCCTGCACTGGCTGGATGACCATCTACCTCTGTGATTGACACATGTGGATGCGAGGCCAGCAGCCGGCTGATAGGCTAAGGACCTTCTAGGCCAGCTTATTAAAAAGTGTATAATATTGTCTACGTCTGATGTATTTTTCTGCCTCTAACTTTCTTTCCGTTGACCATTCCTTCTTGGGACATCCGTCAACAGGCAGTTTCTTCTTAGCCAGTGGCCAATCCAATTTCTTTTCCTCTTCTTTATGAGCTCCAGCATTGTTCTTCCTTCACTCATTCTGTCTAGAACCTCTTTATTTTTTTATTTTGTCTGTCCATTTTATACGTTCCATCGTTCTCCATATCCACATCTCAAAATCTTCTAGTTGCTTCTTCTCATTCCGTCGTAATGTCCAACTCTCTGCACCATACAATGCTACACTCCACACAAATCACTTCACTAGCCTCTTCCGTAATTCTTTTGCGAAAGGTCCGCGGAAAATGCTTCTCTTCTTGTTAAAAGCTTCTTTTGCAATTGCTATCCTCTGTTTTACTTCTTGACCGCAGTTCATGTATAACCCAAGTATTTGAAGCTGTCCATTTGCTCAATGGCCTCATCTTTAATCCTCTTGTTTATCTTCCTTCGTTTCTTTCCTATAATCATGGCATTCGTCTAATTTGTATTTATCTTCATCCCATAACCCTCGCACATGTCATTGTATATTGTTGTATAATTGGATACCAATTTAAATCATATCTATCGATTGATTTTTACATCACTTATTAAAAATATAAAAAAATTAAACCAACATATGTTATAGGATATCAACCTGCAGGAAGAAGAAGACCAGGACGTCCACTCAAAAGACTTCTGGATGGTGTTTCTCTTGAGGCCGAAACAGGCCAAGAAATGGCCTAAATTCGTAAATGTACTATGATGATGATGATGATGATGTTATAGGATACGTTATCAGTTTAAGGGTTAATTGAATTGTATAGTACACTTTGCGTCGAGGAAAATGTGGTGGTTGATAAAATCAGATTTTAATTTCGGGTTTCAGGTTATTCTAATTGTCGGATTTTGCTGATTTTTTGGAGTATATCTTCTTCGTTTTATTTCTATAGCATATACCGAGTTTCTTTGTAAAACATCGAAAATTTCTATTAGAGCAGATTTTTAAATTATCTGCTCTCGTGAACCTAATGTTCGATATTGCTGGCTACAAACTTGGACCTATTTTTTAAAGTTAATTAATATATACCAAGCTTGGTTTCAATGAATCATAAATTGAGAACGCTAGAGGGTAAGACATATATGCATTTGTGTATTTATATACTTATCAGGCGTTTATTTTTCTTTTCATGTAAAATATATATATAATGTCTATTCGATAGGATCGGTGAACATTTGCAATTAAAAACAATTTTCATGAGAACAACTTCAATCGGTCCATTCTTCGGAATTCGCTAAAAGTAATAAAAAAGGAGCGTCAAACATTTCCTTATAAATACATAATAAGCATATATGCCTCAACACTATAGTATTTGTAGTATTTATATATTTTCGTATTACTGTGATATTGTCATATCCTGTACAGATTAAAAGCGATAAAATTTGTATCATTATTATCATTGCGATCATAATTAAAGAATTCCCCGAGATACTGATGCAGACTGTTAATAAAATGCTAAACATATTGAATTAATTCATGAGTTTCGGTGTACACTATACTAATATACAAAAATGTTTGTTTGTTTGTTCGTACGTACTTTATGCACCGTTGATCCGATTGTGATGGGGCCTTTTTGCAAATGTTTAGGAGATTCCCGGGATGAATATAGGCTATAAGAGAGTTGTGAAACTACACCTTAAAAATCACACTTTGTGGTAGAAAACGTGAAAAAAGTAGATCTTTGGACGCTTAAATGGCTTAAGTTGCCTAAACCATAATAAATACACAAAATTAATGTATACAGAATTGAATATCTCAAAAAGCTCTACAAAAAGTCCGCGACAGCATATGTTTATCTCTTACGGATAACTCACGATAACCATTTTTGTGTTTCATTGATTCCAAGAAGATCGAGACAAGTACGTAGATACCTGTGCAAGCATAGCAGTACATGGCGGGTATTCTTTTACGGATAACTCACAATAACTAATTTTGTCCTTTAGCCCATTAATGCCAAGAAGATTGAGATTAGTAGATTCCCGGGCAAGACTGGGTAATCAGCACGAGGAATCTTAAAACAATTACGATATACATTTATAATTATTTTTCATTTTTACTTACTCAACTAATCATAAGAAGTACATTAATTTTTGTCTTTCAGCTTATTTATGCCAAGAATATCGGGTTAATAGATTCCCGGACAATGCCGGGTAAACAGCACGGGGTATCTAAAAATAATTACGATATAAATGTTTTCATCCACTTATTTAACTAAACATAAAACACATTAATTTTCGTATTTCAGCTCATTTATGTCAAGAAGATCGGAATAAGTAGATTCCCGGGCAACGCCGGGTAATCAGCACGGGGTATCTAAAAATGTATAAATTTATAATTATTTTTCCTTTTACTTATTCAACTAAACATATAAACACATTAATTTTCATTTATTTAGACGTAGCATAGCACGCCGTGTGTTACCTAGTACAGTTATAAAAAACTATCAGATATCTCTAAATGTTGAGTTAGCCTAGCATATGATTAATTTATATCCGTTTATTATGTCCAGTAATAACTATTGAATATAGCATAAGCATCACGCTATGTAGCCTATTTACAGAAAAATATAACGTACCATATAAACCACAACCATTATATACACCATAAAAACCATATATACCATAAACATCCAATTATATAACAATAACAAAAAATGTAACATAGAGTATAAACAATTATATACAATGTTATAACCATCACATATACCATCCCTCCATAGTAATTCTGCCCGAAGGCAGGTCTTTCACTGCAATCATAGCATTTTCATGCTATGCTTGCAGCTTTACTAGGCAATTGTAGGTGTGGTAACTTCCCGTTCCTTTCCACACCGGTGAAGAATGATGATGGCCATATGATTTCTAGGACCGTTTGGGCCTTAAAGGTTTCCTGACATTTGTCTTACAGGTGAGGAAAAACCCCGATAGAAATCTCACCCAGAAAAACTGCCCCGACCGAGGATCGAACCCGGGCCCGCTGCGTGACAAGGCAGCACGCTACCTCGAGACCATAGCGGTGGACACATATACCATATGTATCTCATTATGTAGCCAGTTTACAGAAACATATAAAATGCTCTATAAACCATAACCAGTATATAAACAATATAATAATCGGAAAATACAGTTACCATCCTATTATGTAGCTTATGTACAGAAATATAACATGCTGTAAATTCCATAATCCATATATACCTCACAATAACTATCCCATATACCCTAACCAAACTTCATGTACACCACATTAACCATCAAACATGCCACGATCATTACGTATTCTGTTTATAGAAAAATATTTAATGTTGTATAAACCATAACCCTCATGTAAACTATGTTAACCTCAAACATACAATAACTAAACCATGATGTAGTCTGTTTAGAAGGAAAATATGACATTCTGTATAAACCATAACCCTTTTATGCAACATAATAACCACCATAACCAAAACCAATATGTATTCTGTTTACAAATATAATATGCTGTAAAAAAACCATATTCCTTATAAACACTGCAATAACCAATACATATACCATAACCAAACCATTATGTACCTTATTTACAGAATAATAAAACCTGCTCTAAAAACCATAACCTTTATATATAGCACAATTACCATAAAATATATCATAACCAAACCATTATATAGTCTGTTTATAAAAAAATAACATCCTGTATTAACCGATATCCGTACATATGTCACAATAACCGTAACATATACCACGAATCAACACCTGTTATGTAGCATATTGTAGAAATGAACATAACCTTCATATTCACCACCAATAACCATCTCAATATACCAGATCCAAAACTATTATATTGCCTGTTTACAGCAACTCATAACATTGCGGAAAAAACCACAATAACATCCTATATACACCACAATTCTCATTAAAAGAGACCCTAACCAAGACTTTATGTAGCCTATTTACAGTAATATAACATGCTGTAAAAACCATAAATACACGATAATAACCATCACACATCTTTACAGAAAAAATATAACATCCTATATAAACCATAATCCTTACATACACCACAATAACCATCACATATACCATAACCGAATCATTATGTAGGCTATCTACAGAAATATATACTTAAAAAACTACATTTTATATACACCAAAATTACCATCAAAATACTGTTTCCAATCGATTATGTAGCCAATTTACAGACAAATATCGCATGCTGTATAAACAATAATCCTTATATACACCACAATAACTATTACATATACCATAACAAACCAATATGTAGGCTATTTACGGAAATGTAAAAAGCTGTATAAACCATAACCATTACACACACCACATTAACCGTCACACATACCATAAACAAACCAATATGTAGGCTATTTAAGAAATATAACATGCTGTAAAAACAAAAAATAAACCACAATAACCATCACATATATCATATGCAAATCATTATGTAGCCTATTTACAGAAATGAAACATGGTGTTAAACCATAACCATTACTCACATCACAATACCATCACACATACCTCACCCAAACCATTATGTAGCTTATTTACGGAAATAAAACATGACGTAAAACCATAACCATTACTCACACCACAATACCATCACATATACCATACACAAACCATTATGTAGCTTATTTACAGAAATAATAACATGCTGTTTAAACCATAACCATTACACATGCCACTGTAACCATCACATATACCATATTCAAACCATTATGTAGCCTATTTTCAGGAAAAATATAACATGCTGTATAAACCATAACCATTATACCATTATACACACCACAATAACCATCACACATATCATAAGAAACCATTGTGTGTCTATTTACAGAAATAAAACATGGTGTAAAACCATAACCATTACACACACCACAATAACCACCACATATACCATATTCAAACCATTATGTAGCATATTTACAGAAATATGCTGTATAAACCATAACCATTACACATACCACAATAACCATCACACATACCATTACAAACAATT
The DNA here is from genome assembly GCA_030220185.1 of Diploptera punctata. NCBI lineage: Eukaryota > Metazoa > Arthropoda > Insecta > Blattodea > Blaberidae > Diploptera > Diploptera punctata. The sequence continues at coordinate 905,126 of JASPKZ010006831.1, read as the reverse complement.
ATATGTATTTTTACAATAACCACATGCATATACATAACATGCTGTATAAACCATCATATATAATATGTGACCTATTTACAGGAATATAACATGCTGTAAATACCATAAATACACCACAATAACCATCACACATACTATATCCAAACCATCATGTAGCCTATTTACAGAAATATAACGTGCTGTATAAACCATAACCATTACACACACCGCCATAACCGTCACACATACCATAACAAACCATTATGTGTCTATTTACAGAAATATAAATTGCTGTATAAACCTTAACCCATTTCACATACCACAATAACCATCACATATACCGTATTCAAACCATTATGTAGCCTATTTATAGATATATAACATGGTGTAAAACCATAACCATTACACACACCACAATAACCATCATATATAATATCCAAACCATTATGTGGCCTATTTATAATAATATAACATGATGTAAAAACCATAAATACACTACAATAACCATGGTGTAAAACCATAACCATTACAAACACCACAATAACCATCACATTCATCATATCCAAACCAACATGTAGCTTATTTACTGAAATGTAACATGCTGTATAAACCGTAACCATTACACACACCACAATAACCATCACATATATCGTATTCAAACCATTATGTAGCCTACTTACAGAAAACATATAACATGCTGTATAAACCATAACCATTTCACATACCACAATAATCATGACATACCATATCATAATCATTATGTAACCTATTTACAGGAATATAACATGCTGAAAAAACCATAAATTCACCACAATAATCATCACACATACTATATCCAAACCATCATGTAGTCTATTTACAGAAACATAAAATGCTGTATAAACAATAACCATTACACACACCACAATAACCATCACATATACCATAACAAACCATTATGTCTATTTACAGAAATATAACATGCTGTATAAACCATAACCACTTCACATACCACAATAGCAATACATATACCATATATAATCATTATGTAACCTATTTACAGGAATATAACATGCTGTAAAATCCATAAATACACCACAATAACTATCACACATACTATATCCAAACCATCATGTAGTCCATTTACAGAAATATAATGCGCTGTAGAAACCATAACCATACCATACACACACCGCAATAACCATCACACATACCATAACAAACCATTATGTGTCTATTTACAGAAATATAACATGCTGTATAAACCTTAACCATTTCACATACCATAATAACCGTCACATATACCATATTGAAACCATTATGTAGCCTATTTACAAAAATATAACATGCTGTATAAACCATAACCATTATATGTATCACGCAACCATCACATATACCCTAACGAAACCATTATGTGGCCTATTTACACAAAAAATAACATGCTGTGTAAACCATAACTATTATATACACAACATAACGATCACATATACCCTAACGAAACCATTATGTGGGCTATTTACAGAAAAATATATAACATACTGTATAAACCATAAGCATTATATGTATCACACAACCATCACATCTACCCTAACGAAACCATTATGTAGCCTATTTACAAAAAATCACATGCTGTATAAACCATAACCATTAGGTGCATACACCATATAACCATCACACATACCATGAAAACCATTATATAGCTTATTTACAGAAAATGTAACATGCTGTATAAACCATAACCATTAGGTGTATACACCACATAACCATCACACATACCATGAAAACCATTATATAGCTTATTTACAGAAAATGTAACATGCTGTATAAACCATAACCATTAAGTGTATACACCACATAACCATCACACATACCATGAAAACCATTATATAGCCTATTTACAGAAAATGTAACATGCTGTATAAACCATAACCATTAAGTGTATACACCACATAACCATCACACATACCATGAAAACCATTATGTAGCCTATTTACAGAAAATGTAACATGCTATATAAACCATAACCATTAGGTGCATACACCACATAACCATCACACATACCATGAAAACCATTATATAGCCTATTTACAGAAAATATAACATGCTGTATAAACCATAACCATTAGGTGTATACACCACATAACCATAACACATACCATGAAAACCATTATATAGCCTATTTACAGAAAATGTAACATGCTGTATAAACCATAACCATTAGGTGCATACACATAACCATCAAACATACCATGAAAACCATTATATAGCCTATTTACAGAAAATATAACATGCTGTATAAACCATAACCATTAGGTGTATACACCACATAACCATCACACATACCATGAAAACCATTATATACCCTATTTACAGAAAATATAACATGCTGTATAAACCATAACCATTAGGTGTATACGCCACATAACCATTACACATACCATGAAAACCATTATATAGCCTATATACAGAAAATATAACATGCTGTATAAACCATAACCATTAGGTGTATACACCACATAACCATCACACATACCATGAAAACCATTATATAGCCTATTTACAGAAAATGTAACATGCTGTATAAACCATAACCATTAGGTGCATACACCACATAACCATCACACATACCATGAAAACCATTATATAGCCTATTTACAGAAAATATAACATGCTGTATAAACCATAACCATTAGGTGTATACACCACATAACCATCACACATACCATGAAAACCATTATATAGCCTATTTACAGAAAATAAAACGTCCTGTATAAACCATAACCATTAGGTGTATACACCACATAACCATCACACATACCATGAAAACCATTATATAGCCTATTTACAGAAAATATAACATGCTGCATAAACCATAACCATTAGGTGTATACACCACATAACCATCACACATACCATGAAAACCATTATATAGCCTATTTACAGAAAATATAACATGCTGTATAAACCATAACCATTAGGTGTATACACCACATAACCATCACACATACTATGAAAACCATTATATAGCCTATTTACAGAAAATATAACATGCTGTATAAACCATAACCATTAGGTTTATACACCACATAACCATCACACATACCATGAAAACCATTATATAGCCTATTTACAGAAAATGTAACATGCTGTATAAACCATAACCATTAGGTGTATACACCACATAACCATCACACATACCATGAAAACCATTATATAGCCTATTTACAGAAAATGTAACATGCTGTATAAACCATAACCATTAGGTGCATACACCACATAACCATCACACATACCATGAAAACCATTATATAGCCTATTTACAGAAAATATAACATGCTGTATAAACCATAATCATTAGGTGTATACACCACATAACCATCACACATACCATGAAAACCATTATATAGCCTATTTACAGAAAATAAAACGTGCTGTATAAACCATAACCATTAGGTGTATACACCACATAACCATCACACATACCATGAAAACCATTATATAGCCTATTTACAGAAAATATAACATGCTGTATAAACCATAACCATTAGGTGTATACACCACATAACCATTACACATACCATGAAAACCATTATTATAGCCTATTTACAGAAAATATAACATGCTGTATAGACCATAACCATTTTAGACACCACATAACAATCACACATCATAAATACCATGTTGCAGTCTGTTTACAGAAAAAATATAAAATATGCTATATAAACTAAACCGTTATATACATCATAAAACCATTATATATCCATTAATCATCTATTGTATAGCCTAGAGAAAATATAACATGCTCTATAATCATATGTAGTCTAACATTCCATTTTATGAACTATATTTGTAAAAATGAAATAATCCGTTGAGGTGTCACTATATAAACAGTATAATAAAAAAGTCTCAAATAGAGGGATTTTTAGTTGCGATCTTAACTTATAATATATGGTCACACGTAGAAATTCATTATATAATGGAAATGGACAGCTAATGACAAATGAGGGAAATTTTGAGGAGGTGGTGATCTCAGCCATTCTACTACTTGAAACGATGATTATTTTCAACTAATCATAAAGATATTGGAACCCTATATTTCATCTTTGGAGCCTGGGCAGGGATAGTAGGAAGGATTATTAAATCCTTAAATAAGTTTATAATTAAAATAATTCAATATTTATACAATGAAAATGTAATGTTTTAATTAAACTATATAAACGAAGAAATATAAATGGAATTCTGAATTCAAATACCTAGGAACAATAATGACAAATAGGAATGAGAGGCACAAAGAAATTAAACATAGGCTCAATTCTGGAAATGCGTGCTATTATGCATTGCAGAGACTCTTGATGTCCCAACTCCTTTCAAAAAACGTTAAACTGAAAATGTATAAAACTATTATTCTACCAGTTGTATTATATGGGTGCGAAACATGGACTCTTACTTTAAGGGAGGAAAGGACATTACAAGTATTTGAGAATAAAGTACTTAGGAAAATTTTTGGACCAAAGAGAGATGAACAGACAGGTGAATGGAGAAGACTGAATAACAGTGAGTTACATGGTCTTTATAGGAAGCCAGATATAATAAGAACAGTTAAGTCTCGTAGACTGCGATGGGCAGGACATGTCGCACGTATGGGGAATGAAATACTTGCATGGAAGATTCTTGTAGGAAAGCCAGAGGGAAAACGCCTAGTTGGTAGACCAAGAATGAGGTGGGAGAATAACATTAACTATGATTTGAGGGAAGTAGATTATACAGGGAATGATTGGAAAGCATTAGCTCAGGATAGGGATATATGGAGAGCTTATGTCCGCGCGGCCATGAACCTACGGGTTCGATAGTGCCAGTGAGTAAGTAAGTAAGTATATTAACTTATAAAACATTTAAAACACGGTAGTACTTTCGATACCGGTCCTAAGGTAACAAAACAACCTTCTGCTGAGGATCTGACTAGTCCCGAAAGTATCATACTACAGTTTTTTTAATGGTTTCAGTTTGGGAGGCTGAAATTGCAATTTTATATTTCATACTATAATTATTATGTTTTAGTTAACAAATGGAAGGTATTTTGGGTAAACCAGCAAAATCGGGTCATAAATTCGATTTGGTGAGGAGTTTGGATAGTTACGCAGTTCCTTCGTGTCGGTCTTTATTTTTATTATTCATATCGTAATTAGTTTTATATACGTCGCGCGTCCCAAAATGAAATAGACCAAACATCGCGGTTGCTATAGTAAATTTTTAATTTCGGATTTCAGGCAAACCTTCACTTCTACTGGTAGGATATTACTGTTTTTTTTTTACAAAACCTATCTCAGTTTATTCCAATTATATATACTGAGTTATTCATCGTGAAACATAGAGAATTGCGACAGAAGAGCGATTTTTAAATTTTCATTTCAGGTGAACTACACCTAATAGTTTTAGAGAAAAACAGATAGTGGCTAAGCACTCGCAGTATCTGAAAACCTGTATGTACAAATTTTCACGAAGATCAGTGAAGAACTTTTGGAGATTTTAGATTTTGTACAAACGATCATTTTACATTTTCATTTATATAGAAGACAAGCTAAATACCCGACATGCGATGTTACGCCTAAATAAATTAGACGTGTTTTTATGTTTAGTTGAATAAATAAAAAGAAACAAATAATTATAAATTTATATCGTAATTATTTTAGATACACCGTACGGATTACCCGGTGTTGCCCGGGAATCTATTTATCCCGATCTTCTTGGCATCAATGAGCTGAAAGACAAAAATGGTAAAATATAAGACATATGCTGTCGCATACTTTTTTGTAGAGGTTTTTGAGATATTCAATTCTGTGTACATTAATTTGGCGTATTTGTTATGATTTAGGCAGCATAAGCCATTTAAACGTCCAAAAAGCGACTTTTTTTAGTGCACCGATGCTGTTTTCTTTAGCTCCTGCCCTACAGTTAGTAGGTAATATGTTTTTTATACGCTAAGTGTCCCAGAAAATTTCTCTAAACGATGGTAAAAACCACATTGAAATCTGCCAAGCAATTTTTGAGTCCGTAAAGAACAAACAAACAAACTCACACTCATTTTTATTTACGATGATAAGATCAAGATAAAGATTGTCGCCTAATAGAGGTAAAAATTGAGGTCAGTGCAGGGTCAATAAAAGAGGTGCGGTTGTTGCATTTCATTGTGAACGCGAAGGCCACTGTCAGCCTTCAAAGTACCATGAACTCTGCCCCACCTAGGGACTAGGGTGATCCAGTGTTTTACAAGCGTGTCCACTGTGTAGTTTACGATATCATGTTAAAATTACGTTTCTTAGAATTCCAATTGGTCAATTACTCTCCATTTGGCAAGGTTACTGAAAAGTTCTATTTTACAATCTCTATGTTGTGTTCTCTAGAGCGACTGATTGCTCCATAATGATATGGCATTTAGACATTCTTTCATCATATAGTTAATGGAGTCAGGTTTAACTTTGCGGAAATTCATCATCATCATCAACGTCGTCTTCAAGGATCAGACCTGTTGGTCTATCATCATCATCAACATTCGCGGATTAAGCCCTTGTGGCTTGTTCCGGTCTCATAGATTCTCATTCAAAAAGTTGAATCCATCTCTCTTCTTCGGTCTACCAACATTCCTGTCTCCTTTAATATGCGTTCATCTTTCATTCTTTGAACATTTCTTTCCAGTTTTTTGTAGATTATTTTATTTAATCTAAAATTAAAAATATTTAGCTCATTTCTGATATCTACACTTCTCAGAAATCTCATTTCAGCTGCTTCTATGATCTTCTATTTTAGTTAAAACCCAAAATTCACTACCATACAACAGTAAGGGGACTGCCACAGCTTTATAAAAATTTAGTTTTGTTTCCTTTGTTGTATTTTTAAATATTCTTTTAATTGTGCCACATGTATAATCACATTTATTAAGTTTGTTAAAAATCTTCATTTTTAAAATAGGGGATTTCATAATCCACGTATTTAAAATGGTTCACTTGTTCAACGGGTTTCCCCTCCAGAATTATTTTAGCACTTACGGTATTTGATGCTTTAAAAGCTAAGATTTTCGTTTACTTATTGATATTTTGAAATTATAATTCTGTATAATGTTATCTAATTGAAAGAGTGATTTCTGTAGACCATCTTCTGAGCTAGATATTAGAACTTGGTCGTCTGCAAAAAGTAAGATGTCTAAGATCTTATTTTGAAATGTGAGTCCAAATTTCTCTGCCAATTATATATGACATCGTCAATATAAATATTAAAAAGGGATGATGGAAAAGACATCCGTGTCTTACACCTCTATTTATTGTTGCTGTCATATTCTTTTTATTTTTTACTCCAGTTTCTATTGTTATTTTATTTTCTACATATAGATTTTTTATTGCAGTTGTTAAGTGGTGAGGTACACCTCTCTGTTTCATTATATTCCACAATTTATTTCTGTTAACTTTGTCAAACGCCTTTTCAAAATCTATAAATGCCATAAAAATTGATAGATTATATTCTCTATGTTTATCAATTTTTTATTAATAGTGAAAATGCAATCTCTTGGTCTATGATGATCTTGAAGAGGATTTTCGGGCTGTAGGCCGTGGTCGTGAGGCTTGTAGTTCCCCGACGTTTCGCCAGAGACTGCGTCTGGCATCCTCTCAAGACAACCCTTGAGGATGCCAGACGCAGTCTCTGGCGAAACGTCGGGGAACTACAAGCCTCACGACCACGGCCTACAGCCCGAAAATCCTCTTCAAGATCATCATAGCAACTCCGGCCGTGAAAGTCTACGTGAATACATTAATCTGTTGGTCTGTTCCGACTCAAAATTTATCACGCCATCTCTTTAGAGATCAACCTATATCTCTTACCCCCTCGGGTTATAATATGATACAGTTCTTCCCATCCTACTGCTTGGCATTAGTAGAGCTTGATCTTTCCAATTTAGGCTATTCTTTACAACCTGTGACGCGACTTCTTTAATTCCTTCGTAAACCCCTGTCAAATTTTATTCTTAGGGTTTCATTTTTCATATAATTTCCTACAATTTACAATGATTTTTACATTTTCTCTAACGATTGTCATATTTTTTCTATTTTGGTTCTCGCAAGGACCAGTATTAAGATATGATAGTGAAGCATGGACAATATGAAGAAGAGATGTAAGCCGAATAACAGCAAATGATATGCGATTTATGCACCGTGCAGCAAGCTATACAAAGTGGGACCAAGAAAAGAAATAAGCCCAATCACAGCAAATGAGATGCTATTTATGCGCCGTAGAGCAGGCTACACAAAGTGGGAACATGAAAGAAATGGGGAAATTACGGAAGAGTTGGATGTAGAATTCATTCTCCACCATATACAAAACTAACAGAACAACTGGAAAGTCCATCTTCAACGAATGCCATCTCATAGAATTCCAAAAGCCATGCTTCCTTATTGCTCCCAAGGCAAAAGATTGCTGGGACGTCCAAAAAAGAGCGCTGGATGGAAAACTCCTCTTTGAAACCATAACAGGCCACATGACCTAATACTTGCTTGAATGATGATGATTTTTCTATAATATTTGAATACATACGAAGCATGACGACGTGGCAGCCATATTGATTTTAACGAATATTCTATGCAACAACAAAGACATGTTCCAGTGCAGCCAACATAGAATATGTACTGATTAACTGTATACATATACTTCAGAATTTCAGAACTTAACTATTCATTTTTGGGCATTGCATTCTTTCACAGGTTAGAGCGCTTAAATTGCGTTAGTTAGCTTTCAGTTTGTCTTTCGCAGTTTGGAATTCTTAAATTGGATTAGGTTAACATTTGGTTTGTTAAATATCGTGTGTATTGACTGCATCCCGTGATTCCATAGTGTAAAGAGTTTCGCGTTTGTTCGCGCATGCGCATGGTATATGATAGGAACTTAACATTTTTTCGCATCACTTGTTGTAAAGAATCCCTCAATTTTCTATAACTCTGCCAGGTAAAATAAATAAATAAACATATTATTATTATTATTATTATTATTATTATTATTATTATTGTTATATTTCTAATAATGTTGTGATTGGTTCTATGTTCAATTCATCTCTGATATCCGATTTCATTTGTGATCACGTAATGTATTTCCAGTTACAAAGCGAAGACATTTTATTTCTAAAACTTCGATTAGTCTTATTTGATCAGAAGTAAGTGTCCAACTTTCACATCCATATAATAGGAGTGACAATGCAACTGCTCTATATATAGTTTTAGGAGTGTTTCTCGTCTTAGGTTATATTTTAATGTCCGCTGTATTATACCAGAGAAGTATCTGAATCCACTTAATTTTATTTCAACATCGTGTGATTTTCTGTAACCTAAAAAGTATTCATTACATATAAAACTAGTTAATGCCGGGTGTGCGCTGCTACGCCTAAATAAATTAAATATTAAGGATTAATTAAATTATATGGTATACATTGCGATGAACCTAGCATGGTGGTTGCTTGAATCAATTTTTAATTTCGAACTTCAGGCAAATCCCCAATTTTATTGACCGGATTTCTCTGATTTTTGGGGTAATACATATATCCGTTTATTTCAATAGGATGTACTGAGTTTCGTTGTGAAAAATTCGAAAATGCTACCGCTGGAGCGATTTTTAAATTTTCGTTTCAGGTGAACTCTTCCACCTAATGATTTTTTAACGCAATAGGTAGCTGCTAAACAATCTCTGTGCCTGAAAAACTGTATATAGAAATTTTCATGAAAATCTGTTTATCAGTTTTGAAGTCTATAAAGCACAAACATAATATGCAAGCTGAATTTTTATTTATAAAGACTATTTAACTCATGCCCCAAATGGGAGTCAATGATTTACAACCAATCACAGCCGTTTTTCAGTTTTATCTGTTATTTTATCACTGTAAAATCAAGCTCCTCCCTATGAACATTCTGAATAGGTCATATTATCATTTTGCAGTGACTTCGTATGGCTACCAGATTGTATATATAGTGCACGAATGTAACCTTAGCGTGGTTGCGGGAGATAATATAAAAAACATTTGTAGCAATTGATTATACCACAAAAAAAAAAACATTATTTGCACTTTCTTATACGTATTTTTCCTAGGTAATAACATTCCAGAAAAATATAATTGACAAATTTACATCATAGGACATCAGAAATTAATTAATGTACATTTTTATGTGTTTTATTATTCCTCCACTAGGGCGCATTCTTACAATAATACGATCCTTTGGCAATAAATAATATGATCTGGTTGCAGTGTTGAACAAGTGAAACATAACGTTTCTCATTTGTTTTCGAACATCGCAGTTTACATTAAATATATAAATATTTTAAAATAATTATATTTAAATAATTATTTGTGAGTAAACAGCATAATTTTATTCGATAAATAGTCCTAACAAATACCACTCTTGATTTTAAAATTCTCTAGATAAATTCCACACTTCGTGAGTCATGAATATATCGATAATTTGATTACTTACTCACTGGCACTATCGAACCCGTAGGTTCATGGCCGCGTGGACATAAGCTCTCCATACGTCCCTATCCTGAGCTAATGCTTTCCAATCATTCCCTGTATAATCTACTTCCCGATAATTTGATCTTATGATAAAACAATTTACCTTAGTAGTAATTCCGCTAAAAGAGTGAGAAATCAATCTGGGATGCAAATATGTCCAATTAAAACCACAGGTGCCAGTAAAAGGGTTAAAGCAGAACAAGAAACGTACCCATATTGATCCCGACACGTGTTTCGTCATGTATAATCTATTTCCCTGAAATCATAGATAACATTATCCTCCGATCTCATTTTTGGCTTACCTAGTGGGTGCTTTCTCTCTGCTTTTCTTACAAGTAGTTTCCAAGCCCCCAATTTCATTCCCCATTCATGACACATGCCATCTATGATCAATTTGCTCACTATTAGTAATCTTCTCCATTCACCTATCTGTTCGTCTCACTTTGCTCAAGAAAATTTAAAATAGACCTTGCAAAATTGTTTTTGCACTTTTTAACGAATTTTCGTGGAATAAAGTTACTGAGACTTTTGTGATGAAAAGAATTTTGAAAAAAGAAAGTGGAGCTTGTAAAGTTAACAACATTGGATTATATACTAGACATGCCATGAAAAACACAAGTAGCACATTTTAGAATGATAACGGGCCACGACTGTCTGGCAAAACTCCTTTATAAAATCAATGTTCTGCCTTCACCGATTCACCGATATGCATTTTATGCAATCACCCTGATGAAGAAATATACGAAGGTCATCTGAATAACCGTATCGCTATCAAACATGAAGATTCTAAGACCTCAAAAGTATTGGAGAGCAAGACTGCTAATACTTCAATGTTACATGCAGTGCATTAGACAACAACAACGAAAACAACATAGGATTATTAAATCGTTCTAACATTGTCTTTCAAACACTACCAACATTAGCTATTTATTCTTCTTCTTCTTCTACTTCATGAAATTAGGCCTTTTGATCTGTTTTCACATCAAGTGGGATTTAATGAATCTTCCCATCTAGTAAATGGGCGCTTAACTATTTTGGCTGTATAATTTTGAAATCATAACTTCATTATATCTTGATGTAAATAATAAGTATCCATTCATCCATCATCCATAGTAATTGTTCCCGAAGGCAGGTCTTTCACAGCAATCATAGCATTTTCATGCTATGCAGCTTTATTAGGGAATTGTAGGTGTGGTAGCTTCCCGTTGCTTCCCACATGATAAGTATAACAATAAAATGAAATAAATAAAACAGTTATAATAATTTCATTATATTATGCATCCTTAAATTAAATAGATATCAAATGATGTATGCAAAAATTAAAAAAAAACACTGAAAACAACACGAATAGACACTGTAATAAAGTAATGGCAGTGCCGCTTGAACATATAACATCGATCCCTGGACAGTAAGGAAAAAGGATTATAATAGTATTCAGGTGTCAGAAATTAGATTTTCTAGATCATTATTGGGATATGCAAAATTGTAATAAAATGAAAAATCAAGAAATTAGAAATAAATATATTTCCAATAAATAAAAAAATAGAAGAATATAGACCATACATGGAAGGAACATTTGGAAGGAATATGAGAAAGGAGCATACCGAAAATAATTCTGTCATATATACCAAGAGAAAGACGCAGGGTGTCCAGCAGTCGGAAAAATCTTGAAAACCGGGTATAAGTCGGGAATTTGAAAGCAACCGGGAAAACAGGGAAATAGACGGGAATTCGTAAAATTACATCCACCTATCCTGTATTCAAATCAAAAGAATCGCAATCGTTAAAACACATCCTAAAAATGTTTACAGATTTTGGAATATTTCTTGGAAGAGATGTTTATGAAACTATAGCATACGTTTGGCGGAATCAAGCTGCCGCCGCTAAAGAAATGCCGGCATTTGTCAACACGATATCGTGTTACAAAACAATACTTGAGCACACGTAGTATTAAATTACATGTTTTATTACTTGCACATATTTAAAAAAGGTATTTTTACAAAATCAGCTTTGCTAGAACTGAACATATATAAAACTATTATTCTACCAGTTATTTTATACGGTTGCGAAACATGGACTCTTACTTTAACGGAGGAAAAGAGATTACGAGCCTATTTGAGAATAAAGTTCTTAGGAACGTTTTGGAGCAAAGAGAGATGAACTGATAGGTGAACTACATGGTATTTATAAGAAGCCAGATATAATATGAACACTTAAGTATCGTAGACTGCGACGGGCAGGACATGTGACACGAATGGGGAATGGAAGACGTGCATGGAAGCTTTTTGTAGGAAAACCAGAGGGAAAACGCCCAGTTGGTAGACGAAGAATGAGGTGGGAGAATAACATTAACTATGATTTGAGGGAAGTAGATTATATAAGGAATGATTGGAAAATATTAGCTCAGGAGAGGGATGTTTCGACAGATTATGTCCGCGCAGCCATAAACCTACGGATTCGATAGTGACAGTTTGTTAGTTAGAATTAATTCAATTTACCACTGAAAAAAATTGGGAATTATTTTTTGATGTAATGAAAAAACCGGGAAATAGTTGGGAGTTTCATATTTGTAATTTACTGGACATCCTGAGACGACCAAAACAGAGATGGAACGAGGCCGAAACATGCCATTCGGCCTAAACCATGAAATGAAGAAGAAAAAATAACTATTTTAATGTACCTATAAGTGGATAACGATATATATCTTTTTCGTTATTTGTACCCATCATCCTTGATCTGTTAAATTTACTGCATTTATATATGTAATAATGCATTCACAGACAGAAGTCCTCTTGTTTTTAAATACATTTACTTTTTATGTTAAGTTCTAATTACAGCTTTCTCTTTTAAATATTTGACCTTGGAATTTAAAAGAGGTAGTCATCTGGATTAAATGATTGTGGCGATGACCTGGTGACCGGGTTTGTTATGTGTGTCCGTATTTTAACAGTTCGGGATTCCAAATGAATCAGTTTTATTTATTCGTATGGATATTTACGCTATTTTTAACTTGGGTGAAAGGAGTATCATCAAGGATCTCCATCGGTCACTACTGTTCTCAAAGATCTAGAAATTGTGGCATTTAATGTAATAATGATCCATGTCAAAATGTTTTTTCCTTTTGAAAATATATAGGAAACATTATAATTGTATAATTTCTATATATTTCTCTTATTAAACAAATATTATTTTTACACAATGAAACTAATATTATAAAAATCATCATCATCATCCTTGCAGGGATTACGCAATCTTGCCTGTTCCGTCTTCACACTGTTTGAAACGTACCTTCCTCGGACGTCCCACATCTCTTCTTTCTTGAGGTTGATAGTTTTACGCTAGTGCTGGGATTCTTTCGTTATTCGTACGATCCAGATGGGCTCTCTAATTGTCTTTATATTCCTATATTTTCTCATTTAATTTATATATATATATATATATATATATATATATATATATATTCAATTCGTCTCTTACATCTTCATTCCTTTTCAGATCCATTTTTGTATAGCCTTTTATCGTACGAAGGAACCTTATTTCAGCCGATTGATTCTCACTGATATCTCTTTCCTGTAATAAACAAGACCCACTACCGAACATTAATACCGTCACAGCCATTATCTTATAAAACTTTAATTTCGTGTATTTTCGAGTTTTATTGTGGAAAGTTCTATTTATTGTCCCGAATACTGACTGAAATGTGTTCTATTTGGTTTCTAAGTCTCTGTCTCTATCGTAGCTTATATTGCATCCAAGCTAAATTAGATACTTGTTCCAATATTTTATCTATTATTATTTTGGAGCGTGCAGTGTATTTTCCTAGGTTATAAAAATATTTTAGCTAATTTCCACGGTATTAAACTATTGAGATTGTTCACATGAAAATATTTTTGAAAAAAAATCTCTGTCTATCCTTCTTAATAGTACCTAAAATAACCATGACAATAAATCATATATATATATATATATATATATATATATATATATATATATATGATTATATGATTCTTACTTTAAGGGAGGGGAAAATATTAGGAATATTTGAGAATAAAGTTCTAAGGAAAATTTTAGACCAAACAGAAATAATAGACAGACCAATGGAGTGAGTTACATGATAGTTATAGGAAACCAGATGTAATAACAACAGTTAAGTGTCTTAGAGTGCGACGGTCAGGACACATGGCACGAATGGGGAGTGAAAAAGGGACATGGAAACTTCTTGTTCAAAAACCAGAGATAAAACACCCAGTTGGTAGACCGAGAATGAGGTAGGAGAATAACGTTAACCATGATATGAGGGAAGCGGAATATAAGGGGATGCCTGGAAACATTTTCTCAGTATAGGGATGTATGGAGAGATTATGTCTGCGCGGCCACGAACTTGCGGGTACAACAGTGTCAGTGAGTTAGAGAAATTCTTGAATTTTCGCTTCAAGTGAACTGCCACTCCTAAAGGTCTGATTTTGCTGGTTACCAAACTCGACCTTATTTTAATTAATATTATGTATGGAGTATAGTATACACAATCTGTCAACGCTCTGGAGACCGTATTGCCCAATTATCGTCTTCTTTCAAAACCAAACTCGATACATATCATTCAATTAAAAAAATAAGGTCGAGTTTGGTAAACAGCAAAATCGGACCTTTGGGAGTGGCAGTTCACTTGAAGCGAAAATAAAGGAATTTCTCTAACTCGCTGGCACTGTTGTACCCGCAAGTTCATGGCCGCGCAGACATAAGCTCTCCATATATTCGAATCCTGAGCTAATGTTTGCAGTGATTCCCTGTATATTCCGCTTCCTCAAATTATGGTCAATGCTATTCTCCTACCTCATTCTTTGTCTACCAACTGGGTGTTTTACCTCTGGTTTTTGAACAAGAAGTTTCCATGTCATTCTTTCATTCCCCACTCGTGCCACGTGTCCTGCCCATCGCACTCTAAGAGACTTAACTGTTGTTATTACATCTGGTTTCCTATAAATATCATGTAACTCACTGTTACGTAGTATTCTCCATTGGTCTGTCTATTATCTCTGTTTGGTCCAAACATTTTCCTTAGATCTTTATTCTCAAATATTCCTAATATTTCCCCCCCCCTTAAAGTAAGAGTCCATATTTCGCATCCATATAATACAACTAAGAGAACAATAGTTTTATATATTTTCAGTTTAATATTTTTTTAGAGG
The DNA here is from genome assembly GCA_030220185.1 of Diploptera punctata. Classification (NCBI taxonomy): domain Eukaryota; kingdom Metazoa; phylum Arthropoda; class Insecta; order Blattodea; family Blaberidae; genus Diploptera; species Diploptera punctata. The sequence goes on along the minus strand of JASPKZ010006831.1, from coordinate 889,442 downwards.
AATTGGGACGACAAGAGTCCCTGTAATGCATAATAGGATGCATTTCCAGAATCGAGCATATGCTAGATTTCTTTCTGCATCTCATTTCTATTTGTAATTATTGTTCCTAGGTATTTGAATTTAGCCACAACTTCAAAATTTCCCTCATTTGTGAATTATCTACATGTTTATTAATAATACATAATAGGCATTGGCTATACAGGGTGAACGGTAATTACACCGACAAACTTCAGGGACCGATTCCTGACTCTAAATGGACGAAAAAAAGGTCCCGTAAACATGTGTCCGGAAATGAACGATGTGCGTGCAACCACAACAAATCGTCCCGGCACATAATACATAGCACAACCCCATCCACTTCACAACAGATGTTCATAGTGGCCTCCTCGGGATGCAATGCACACTCTCACACGTAGTAGCATGGATTGCTTCACTCTTTCGCATGTTCAGGCCTCTCTCCGGACAGCGACACAGGCGATGTGGACACGCTGTTGAAGGGTATGTACATCAGGAAATGGTTCAGCATACACAACGCTTTTCAGATTCCCCCAATAAAAATGCAGGGGGTTTAAGTCCGGTGATCTAGCAGGCCATGCAACAGGGCCGAGAGAATAATGCCATTCATCAGTTCCATCTACCGTGGCAACGATGTATTTGTGGACACTTATTCATAGGTCATTTTTTCCTCGTTTTCCAGTCAGGAATCAGTCCTAGCAGTTTGGCGGTGTAATTAATTTTCACTCTGTATAATATGGAGATGTCAAGGAAAAAAATGATGATGATAATAATAATACATAATAATAATAATAATAATAATAATAATAATAATAATATCTAACACACTGGCTCATCGAATAATAATAATAATAATAATAATAATGATAATGATAATAATATATCCTCAACTCGTATCCAATTCAGGGTCGGGACGAGGGGTGAGATGAGATGAAGCACCTTATATAGAGGTCTGTGAATGACAAGGGTGCCGGCCGACCACGCCTGGCGCACCATCACAGAGGCGGATGAATGAAATTAAACGAAATGGAAGAGATGAGTATGGAGAAATGTTGGAATGAAATTGTGGCAGAGGATAACGGGAGAAAACCCCGAGAAAAACCTGCCGAAGCTCCGTTTCGTTACCACGAAACCCACTTGGAGTGACTTGAGACTCGATCTCGGAATCCCAAGGGTGAGATGCGAGCGTCTAACCGTTTGGGCCACGGAGCCGCCTGATGATGATGATGATGATGATGATAATAATAATGATAATAATAATAACAACAATAACAATAATAATAACCAATAATTTGATTAAGTAATGTGTTTGATGAAGAACGGGATGGTTAGGGCGAGTGGAAAAGGAAAATAAAACTTTAGGCACAGAAAGATGTGTAGACGTTGAAAATCTCTTTATAAATATAAGTAAAAATGATGATAGCCATAATCCACTTTTGCCGAGAACCGGTGACGTTACGTCCAGCGGGATGAGAGTTTTACAGTTAATAATAATGTGAAGGAGGAAGAATCACTCACGACTAACGTTTTCTCGTGTAGAATCGTGTTTTTTACCTGCTCACGTCCATTCATCTTGTTTATGAATGAAGACAGTCGGGCGTTAACCACGCGTTTTAATTTATCATAATATAAAATATTTATTTTACAGCCTTGTACTGGGATTGCGTAACTTCAGTAGATGATTAAAATAAACGAAGAGGATCCTGGAAATTAAATTCCATAGCTCATGGCTATCTCTATTCTTACATAATCATGTTTTACCAATATGTCGCTTCATCGTCTGGTAAAGTAGTCACCATATACATCTTTACGTTCCTTTAACCCTTAAATTTGCAAAGCATTAATTTCTCGTTTTTTGAATGTTGCGGACCGCACTGAAGACGATATCATGCGTAACTATTGTAATATGATTGAGTATATCGTGTAATTCCACACACATTTAAGTAATTTCTATTCGTTCGTTTTCTTCTGTTTTCTTAAAATGTTAAATTAAATAAACTAATAGATGTATCCTATAAGATTTAATTATTTAATATTGTTTATAAAACTGTAGAGTAAAAAAAAATACTTAAGTTTGCGTCAAATTACACAATAGTGCACAATTATAACTTAAAAGTTTTACATGATTTAGTTTTCTCTGCGGTCCGGAACATTTAAATAACTGGCACGAGAAATTATTACAAATTTTTATAAAATTCAAGCCACTCTACCAAGGTTTTCGGTGGTTTCCCTTGGTGTTAAGACAAACGTCGGAGTGGTCCCCTAGAGCCCACCAGTAAAATATAAAAGTCCAAAATTTTTTTTTTCAAAATTCTAAAATTTTCAACAGATCAGCTAAATCCGAAAAGAGCCGTTTCTGATTGGAATGTCGACTTGGCTTCCCGCTCTTGCCCTTTTGAGGGTTGGCGGCTTCTGCGGCGGTGGCGGTCTTCCTGTTGGCGACTTGGTGAATCAGCTAGAACATCAACAGGACCATCAGAGGCGATCAGCGTCAACAAGGCTTGTTAATGTCTGACCACTGATTTTTTGTCTCCCGATCTGCGGCTGGTTACGGTTGGCACTGGGATACACGCTCGTTATCATCACTGACGATACACCTAAGGGCTAAAGAGGGTATATAAATCCCTAAAGTAGCCGGAGGTTGGTTTCATGAACCGCTGATTTCCTTCTCAGCTATCGAGGATGCATCCAGGAAACTGGATTTTTCCTTGACGGGCTAGGGGAGGGGACGTATGTTGGAGAAGAAATTCAACTTCCAACACATAGTCTAGTCTAGTCTAGCTTCGCCTATTTAAGGGTTAATAAAGTTTTAACTACTATTATAACAATCAGTGAACTTAGTTCGTAGGTACCAAGAACTTTATAATACCTGATCTGTGCATAGTTACTAGGCAACAAAACTTATACTTTATATTCTAACAAAACACGCTATCAAAACTTAATAAATATGAAATTATTGTATTGTCACGTGTCCTTTACAAGTATACAAAGTTTCAAGTGGATCCAATGTCTCTAAGTGGGTGAAAATCGTGTTCAAAGATTCCGTTACATAAATACAAAGGCACTTTTTTTATTTTCTGATTATTCTGGCCAGGATTTTAGAAAATAAATATGAAATTATTGTATTGTCACGGGTCCTTTACAAGTATACAAAATTTCAAGTCGATCCAATTATTTTAAGTGGGTGAAAAACGCGTTGAAAAATTGAGTTACATACATAGATAGATACAGGTCAAGCTAATATAAAGCGTGTAAAAATACAGGTTCAACAAGACGTAAAGTACACTTTAATGTTGATTGATTGATTGATTGTTATTTTAATATTACAATCGTTGGGGACAATTTGTAATATTCATTGGATAAATATTTTCTCTATTATTATGAAAAAAAAATCCTGATGGACCTTGAAAATCACCTTCTCCGCACATTTTTAGTTTAAATTCACATATGTAACTAGCACACAAAATTGCAGAATATAACAACGTTTGTTGATTTGTCGTGTCATATTTCTTCTCTCCAAAACCCACATTACTATTTCTCTAAACGAACCGTTTCCGCAATAAATAAATAAATAAAATAATATAATAAATAAAATAATACTAAGTATTATTAAAAAGATAGAACTGACTAGGATTTGAACCCGGAATACATACGTGACAGTCTAGCGCTTATCCACATGAGCTATGCCGTCGCACACTAAATAGTTCCTTTCATATGCACCTAAATGTAGTATGTTACAAAGAATTGCAAATATTTCGAAAACGAGGGGCAATAATATCCTAAACCAGGTATGATTTCATACAGCAGGTTTCGTTCTTTAATCTCATAATTTTTTTAATTTATTTTGGTATTTTACACAGCGTGTCCATTCCTTGTTACTGTTAATTCCGCTTAAAGTCAGTAAACAATATGGGTTGCACATTTGTCAAATTAAAATCACAAATTCTAGTAAAACAATAACATCATGACAAAAATACTTAAAATTATTAATTAAATAAAAATAAAACTTAATTATATTTGATTTTCATATTTATTAAGATATAATTCAGTGACAGCTGTTTCGATACACTGTACCTTCTTCAGACATGTTAACAAATTATGAATTGTGTTATTATAGTACATATCAACTGATCTAAGCAAATTACAAATATAACAATACTTGTTTCGTTCTTAAATAGAGCATCATCAGGATTGACACATCAAGCGAAAGAATACAATAAAAAGACCACAAGCTCTATTTTATTTACTATCATCTGAAAGTGGCGTGTAAGATTAGGATTTTTTGTGTTCTTACGCTAGATCTGTAAAACCCTGATGATTCTATATTTAAGGGCAAAATATATGTTGGTATCAATTGGGTATGTTTTTTATTTGTCAACATTTTGTTCTCTATCTTCGGGTTTTTACAGCTGCTGCCGTCTTCCTGTGCCAAACTTCCAAAGCCTACGATCTTGTGTATCTTCAATGCTTAACCTTCTTGCTTGCATTACTATCCTCATGTTTTCATTCCATGTTAACTTTGGTTTCCCTCTTTTCTTCTTTCTGGTCGGTTGCCATTGATATAGTTGTTTCGGCCATCGCTCATCTTCCATTCGTAAAATGTGTCCTAACCATTTTAATTCTTTCTCCTCAATTCTTTCAATTATGCTTTCTTTTACTTCCATTATGTTTCTAATTTCCATATTTATGACATGTTCTAATTTTGTCTTTCTGGGACTTCTGTGTAAATAAATCAATTTCTAGAGCTATTAGTCTATTCTTGTAATACTTATTGATTCTCCATACCTCACTTCCAATTGTTGCTTTTACTAATATTTGTTATTTTAATTGGACAACTCTACATGCCAAATTGTTTACTGACATTTAGCGGAATCATCACTAAGATATATTGTTTTATTTTTGTTTTGTATGTGAATTTGTCGGCCACGTTAAACTAGTGATTATGTTCCTTACCTCTTGTTCCGAGGTTCGCGGGTTCAAACCCAGCCGGGGTCCAATAACATTTTTAATCAAATTTTTTATCTTATACATTTTTTTATTTCTATAAAACTTTAAAAATATAAACTTAGTAGGCCTTACCGTATTCTGAGTCGTCTTCAACTCACATTAGTGCAATTTTTATAAGAGGCAAACATGTTTCATCTTCTGTTTGTCATTTGGTACTGACTGTTTTTAATAATGATTTTGTAAAGAGGGATTTGGTTATTGGGTATTTTCTCATTTAAAATGTGTTTAGTTCGTAGTATCCTTTATGGCTGCGATTTCTTTGGGAACGTTGATTTTCAACTTATCGTTTTCTCTGTGTAAGTTTGATAAAACGTTATCTATTGTGTTAAATTGGTGACTTGCTTCAGTTATGCGTTTAGAAAAGCTTGATTTTCCCCTCTTTATTAATATAATCTCTGAAATGTTCATTAAAACTTGTGGTAAAATTTTATTAGTTAAATCTAGATTAAATCAAAATACCGGGTACAGCATAAGTCAGTTAACCGAAAATGAAAATATATTTATTTTCTGTAGCTTACAACATCTATACAAAAAGTAACTACCGAAATTGTCCAAAGTGATGTCCATTGTTGTTTAAGCATTTATGACATCGTTTTAACACTGATTTGCAGTTGTTATTATACAATTTCCCATTATTACCAAAAGTGTTTTCAAATTCCTGTTCAATCAAATCCCGTAAATGTTGTAGTTTGGTAGTTTTGTACTGAAAAATTTGTGCTTCGGTGTGTTTGAGATTATATTCTGAAGGTCCCGTATTCAAACCCCAGTTTCAACCAATCTGATTTTTTTTCCCTTGCAACCATGTGACGTGGATAACTGACTTATGCTGCACTCTATATATTGTAAATAATATGCATCCATAGTAATTCTGCCCGAAGGCAGGTCCTTCACTGCAATCATAGCATTTTCATGATATGCTTGCAGCTTTACTAGGGAATTGTAGGTGTGGTAGCTTCCCTTTGCTTTCCACACCGGTGAAGGATGATGATGATGATAATGATAATAAGGATGATGATGGCAATGATAAGGATGATGATGATGGCCATATGATATCGGGAACCGTTTGGGCCTTAAAGTTTTCCTGACATTTGTCTTACAGGTGGGGAAAAACTCGGATAAAAACCTCACCCAGAAAAACTGCCCCGACCGGGGATCGAACCCGGGCCCGCTGCGTGACAAGGAAGCACGCTACCTCGAGACCACAGCGGTGGACGTAAATAATTAAATAGTATAACATGTAATAACCACCTATTCCAATTTTATCATTGTTTCGATCCAAACTTTGAAATTTTACATATTTGTGATAAGGGTAAGAAGTTAGATCTTTTGGAAGCTGTAGAAATTAATAAATTTAAAAGTAGTAAAAAACTGTTAAATTCTCAACTTGATTTGAATGAATCCCCTTTGTTAAATTAAAAAATGTAAATAAATATTGTTGTATTGTTGCTTAGATCAGTTGGAACACAATTCATAATTTAACATATCTGAAGAAGGTACAGTGTACCGAAACAGCTGTCACTGAATTATATAATAAATATGAAAATCAAATAAAACTTCGTTTTATTTTTATTTAATTAATAATGTAATAATTTTGTTTACTACAATTTAGACGTAAGAGTCATTTTTGTATTTTTTTATCCTGGTTGAATGGTAGACAAGGCCTTAAGACCTTAACTCTTACAGGTAAAATAAATGTATTATTACTGCAGTTCACCGCTGTGGTTTCGAGATAGTGTGTGTTGCCTTGTCGCGCAGCAGGCCCGGGTTCGATCCCCGGTCAGGACAAGCTCCTGGGTGAGGTTTTTTCGGGGTTTATCCTCACCTGTGAGACAAATGTCAGGAAGCTTTGAGGCCCAAAAGATCCCCGAACACCATCTGGCCATCATCATCCCACCATGTTGAAATCAACGGGAAGCTACCCACCAAGAATTCCGTAGTAAAGCTGCAAAGCATAGCATAAAATGTGCTATGATTGCAGTAAAAGACCTGCCATAAGCCAGGCCTCTATAGAATATAATAATAATTATTTTTTACATCACATGAGATCAGGTGAAATCAGTTAATGGGATTGACAATAACATGAGGTAACAGAAGAAGAGAGTGTTAATAGGATGAAATTTTGAAAAAAATCCCGGTGTGGCCCCTCCAGAACCACTGAGATTCAAACCTGTGATCCCAATTGAAGTAGCCGAGCGCGCTTACACGCGTGCACCGAGACGTTTTGGTAATTGTCCATACAACAGGTGGTGATTACAGAATTATTTGTGATGCAATGCAAATTTGATTCATAGTCCGGTATAATAAAAACGAGTTTAAAGAGTCAATGTTGAAGCAATCAAAGTTAGGTGTGCATTATGTTGTTCTTAACCTTGAAGTAAGTACAGTTTTATGTTATGCAATTCTCACAACATTCATGTATATTGTGTTGCAGTCGTAAGGATGAGGATTTATGGACATAATCAAGCGTTTTATTAAATCAAGGGAATTGTTTGTATCTCTCGAGAGTGCACGGGCAATTTTTGTAACTAAAAGAACAGAGGGAGAGAGTGAGGGACTGGTGTTACGGTTACCTAAAATTCATTAAGAGGTGTCCTGCAATTATATTGGCTGCTAATCGTACTGCTTATGTTCCCGGTCGAATTATAGCCGACAGGATGTATCAGAATAAGGTCCCGCGCATTAGCCGAATGGTTAAGGGAAGAAGCCTTGGGTCGAGCTACGGGACTTGCGCTGGTTCGAGTCCCCATGGGAGAATAAATTTTCTCATGGAATTTCGGCCAGTATGGGACCGGTGCCCACACAGCATCGTGAGGCATTTGTATAACTACAATAAGTAACGACTCCAGGTTGAGAAAACCAGCTATAACGGCTGGGGACCCGACATGCTGACCACATGTCACTGGCTAGAAGATCGTATACATCTGTGATTAACACATGTGGATGTGAGGCCAGCAGCCAAATTGTTGGCCAAGGGTCTTCTACGCCTGTCGTGATTGGAGTATCAGAATGTATTACTTCTAAGGGCTGTAGAGGGGATTTAGTAGATAAAGTTTTGTTAAGGAACCCATGTCCGAAAACCTACCATTTCGATGTAAAATTGTTTTGAATATCGAAACACAATGTGCTGATATCGCGTGTCTCGTGTTTCAGAATAAGTATTACAGACTTCTAGGGGTTGTATTACAAGTATGGTTCCATGTGGCGACCCTGTTGTTCATTGCACAAAGTGTACCTGCGACGCATGTTTTCATACACACGCCCCACAAGACTTAGGTGTGTGCTCAGTAATTTCTGCTGCCGCCAGAATTCGTACTAGAAGATCTTACTCCGACTCGACAGGTGTAGTACAACCCCTAGAAGTCTGTAATACTTATTCTGAAACATAAGCCACACGATATCAGCCCAATGTGATCTTCAAAAGTATTTTACAGCGAAATGACACGTTTCCGGACATGGGTTCCTTATCAAAACTGTATCTACTAAGTTCCACCTGCAGTCCCTAGAAGTCTATAATACTTATTCTGAAACACTCTTTATTTGAAATTGTTTCAATACAGACCATAAACGATAAAAGTACTCTCCTACATATAAAGTTGAGGAAGACAGATCTCAGGTATTCTATTTTTATATTGTAAATTTTAGATAGTAACCTCAACGGTGTTTCGTCATGAATTTTAAAAAGTATCGAGATTATAAACGGTATTAAAACTGGAGAGGTTCTTTGGGAACTAAATGAGAGGAGGGAGGGTATTATAATAGAGATGGGGCAATATTGGGATTAACTGAAGATATTTATAGGTCTATTTTGATAATGAGGTTTTCAATATGGTAATTCAATTTAATTTCTATTAAGTTGTCTTGCTTAATATCTTCTCTGCTCTTCAATTTTGTAATAGAGCATGCAATCAAATTCTTAGAGGATGAAGAAAGCGTACAACTCAGTGGTATTAATAAGGTGTTGATATATGCTAATGATGTAGTTGTCGTTAGCTGATAGAGAGGAGATACTAAAAGCGAACACACACATTCTGTTAAACGATACTAAAAACCTGGGACTGTAAAAAAAGTTTTCAATAAAACTAAATATATGGTCACACATAAAAAAACATAATATAAAGTAAATGGAGTCAATAACAAATTAGGGAAATTTTGAAGAAATGACTGAAATAAAATACGCTAAAAGCTCCTTATTCGCGGGTTAAAAAATTGCGACACAGTTCCTGTTTTTGCGGCTAAAAAGTTCTTTATTCGTGGATCCAGTCGGTGTAGGGTAAAGGGAGGTATATTCATGGTAAATGTAATTCCGTGATATTTAATTTTGAAACATTGTCCCTAAGTTAGAATACGAGATAAATGTATACTGAGGTATTTAATCTAAAGGTCGTATATTTAAATAACATATTTTTTTAATTTCAGTATTCTACCTACAATCATAATATTGTACCTATATTTCAAAATAAACTACACGATTTACCAACATCACGAAAATACCTTCCTTTACCCTATTTGAAGGATTAGCATCCTTCATTAACGTATCGCAGGCATGTGCCAAGGCGGCTTTTACAAGGAGCTATGCAGACCAAATCAAATTAATATCAAAGTAAAACAAGGCTTATTGTCACTAAACCTAAAGTTCTTTGTTAAAAGTCACTGTCGCCGTAATTCACGTGCCGTCCGTTGATAAATGCCGTCTTCGCTACTATCGGTGTTTTATTGTTTCAACTTGTCATTCGTTGCAAAAATTTTGATTGAATAACACGTGTCTCTCCTGCTTTGTTGTCAATTTATAATGTTGAGTAAAAGGAAAGAAAATTAGTTTCGAAACGGAAAAAAAGTAGTTTTGCTGCTTAAAGTAAAAATATAAATGTTTGGCAGTTTACGTGTTGTCGAGTCGTTTACGTCTATATCACGTTGTTTCAATGTTAATGAATCAACTGTACGATCCATCAAGAAATCCGAAGACAAAATGAGGAATTCTATCGCTGAATGCACAGCTAAATATCAATCTGAATTAAAAGTAGCAAAACAGGGGGGGAAAAATACCAAGTTCTTTAAGTCCTTGCCTAAACCCGACAGTAATAATTAATAGAAATTGTTTTAAATCTCTCATTAATTGATTTTATTTTGATAATTTATATTTTATTTCGGAACCTTGGAACGCATCCCCTATATACCCATACAAATTACAATTCCATATTCGCGGCATATTTACGGAACATATCCCCCGCGAATAAGGAGCTTTTACTGTATGTAGGAACAATAATTACAAACATGAATGAAGCGCAGAAAGAGATTAAACATAAACTCAACTCTGGAAATGCATGCTATTCATTACAGGGACTCTTGTAATCCAAACATCTCTTAAAACGTTGAACTAAATATATACAAAGTGATTATTCTTCCAGTTATATGGATTAGCAACATATTCTCTTACCTTATTTATTTATTTATTTACTTACTTTATTTTATCTGATGGAGTTTAGACCGTAATTCCTCATTAAGGGAGGAGAAATTTGTTATCCATATTGAGAATGAAGTACACAGAAACAATTGTTTGACCAAAGAGAGATGAACGAACAGGTGAATAGAAAATACTAACTTACACTAAGCTGCATTATGTTAAAGTACCTAGGAACAGGTATACAGAAGTATGGCAGAAGTACCTATTATAAATAAACGAAAATATTGGAAAGGTCATATAGAAAGAATTGGAAGACAACCGACTTGCAAAAAAGAGCTAAAGAAGATAGACCAATGGACGGGAGAAGAACAAGAAGAAGACCAGCTAAGAGATGGATAGATAGTGGATGGGCATCAAATATATCTTCCTCCGAGGAATGATTTGGGAAATAAACGGAATAAAAATCCTACAAATTATGAATAATGAGAGGAAGAAGATCTAGGAACAATAATTTCGAACTGGAATGAAGTGCAGAAATAAATTAAACGAAGGTCATCTCTGGAAACGAATGCTGTTATTCATTACAGGGACTCTTCTCATGCAAACTTCTCTAAAAAAAGTCAAACTAAAAATATACATAGCGGTTATTCTTCCAGTTATATTATATAGATATAAAACACAGTCTCCTACTTTAAGGGAAGAGAAAATGTTACTAATATTTGAGGTAACAAGTTCTTAGGAAAAATTTTGGACGGAAGAGAGGTGAAGTCAGGCGAAGATTAAACACTGGTGAGCTATATGTTCTTTATGGGAAAATGGATTTAATAAGAACATACAAGTCTAGTAGATTGTTATGGGCAGGGCATATGGAACGAATGAGGAATGAAAAAGGGGCATAGAAACTAAATGAAGGAAAACTATTTTTTTATTAAAAGGAAAGTACCCAGTATGTAGACCAAGAATAGGATATAAGAATAGCCGTAACCACGGGGATGATTACTAAAGATTTGTTACGGATGGGAATGTAAAAAAAAAAGTAAAGTGACCCCACTACAAGCCATGGGAGACCTTTGGGGTAGTAGGATGTTGAAGCTCCCACTTTTTTCTAGATAATCGGCACTTGATGCCAGCCGGGTTGTCAGCCCTGCTTAACGCCCACCTTTACCCCCAGAACAAGAGTCTGGTACTTATTTCCGTCAGAGACTGAGTCGATCCCAGGTCCATGTTGCCACTAGAAGGTTTGGGTCAATTTAAAAATCCTGACCCCACCGGGACTCGAACCCTCGACCTTCCGGTTTGTAGCAGATTGCCTTAACCAACTACGCTACGACGTGCCCGTAGGGTGGGTTGATTTCTGCGCGCCCTTCATAAAGAATTTAAAACAGTAAGTTCTTAGGAAAATTTTTGGACCAAAGAGAGATGAACGGACAGGTGAATGGAGAAGACTACATAACAATGAACTACATGGTCTTTATAGGAAGCCAGATATAATAAGAACAGTTAAGTCCCGTAGACTGCGATGGGCAGGACATGTTGCGCGTATGGGGAATGAAAGACGTGCATGGAAACTTCTTGTAGGAAAGCCAGAAGGAAAACGCCCAGTTGGTAGACCAAGAATGAGGTGGGAGAACAACATTAACTATGATTTGAGGGAAGTAGATTATACAGGGAATGATTGGAAAGCATTAGCTCAGGATAGGGATGTATGGAGAGCTTATGTCCGTGCGGCCATGAACCTACGGGTTCGATAGTGCCAGTGAGTAAGTAAGTAACCGAATACAAGAATGTTAATAAAGGAAGATCATTGTCTCTGATGTTCTTTGTTCATATTAAATGTAATATTTTAACTTTGTTTTATTGAGGAAAAACTGTAGATTTATAGAAAGTCAGAACGTCTTAATTAAATAAAAGTAAATGTAAATAATACAAGCGTGAAATGTGGGATTTTACATTTCTGTGAAATTCACATACACGATCAGCCTACAGGAATAGTTAATATCCGGATTGTTAAAAATAATTTTTTTCATGTTAAATGGCATTCCGTAAAATAGTAAAAGTTATATTTGTTGGGTGAAAGGAGAAGGTGCTGGATTCGGAAGTATAGCACCTCTTGAGCAAGTTCCTCAGGCGACAGTGAAGGGCGGAGTAAATGTCACATGCATTTAGTTCCTTACTCTGGCTTAATCTTGTTGCTGACCAAAAATGACATCTACTAAAAACAAGTCATGCATTATATACGAGTATAACCAACTATGTGTGATAGAAAATATGTTGGACAAACAAGATCTATTTTAACCAGATTCAATGAACATATTGCACATTTTAGATTCAATAGGATTGAAAAAATCTGGACTTGCTCAGCATATTTCTGATTACGATCATGTTATCGATACAAGTAACCATAGGATGGTTTATTCAGTCATTCATTTCAAATTCCTTGACGTCCTTGAAATTTTAGAAATCTATAAAAATAAGGAGAAAAATATGAATAAAGACAAGGGTCCTATTCCATATAGCGCCCTCTTTTCTTTAATTGAAAGAAAAGAGGATTAATTTTATTATGTTATACAGTTTACCTGTAATTGACTACGCCATGTGACGTAGTTAGTTTTTAATTGGGTCCTGCTTATTTATTTACCATGTTTGTCTTTAATCAATATTTATTCTTGAAAATGACGTCGCTGTTGAAACATGTTGACTCTTTTAATTTTTAATCGATGAAATGGGTACATTGACTACATGTTTTACGATTTATCACCAAGAAGATAATTAATTTATTAAAGTAATTTATTAAACTATGTGTTTGTATATGTCGGTCGAGGTGTCTAGTGATTATGTTGCTTGTCTCTGATTTGGAGGATCACGGTTCAAAACCTGGCCGGAATCTATGGATTTTTATGATTCAAAAGTCTTAGAGATAAGTTTTCCGGAAGGGACTTTAAGCCATGGGTCCTTAATCTGAAGATTTTCAGGCTCGTAAAAGATCCTCAGTCGACCGCCGCTGGTGCTGAGAGTCGTGAGTTCAAATCCGGAAAATTTTCAAACTCGTAAAAGATCCTTAAGTTTGAATAAAGAGGTCTCTAAACAGAATTTACCGAACCTCTTCATCCTAGTAATACCTTAATTGCCTACTAGATGTCTCATTGTGTCCGTATGTGACCGCATACCATTCATGGCATCTGTAGGGAAATAAGCATAACATGTGGGGAAATAAACATAACTAAATTAACTTGGTCTAGTTAGGTGTTAACACTCTATGAAAAGAGAGTCTAAGGTCCAATTTTGGGCCGTTACACCATTGTAGACAAAGAAAAGATATTGAAGTCTTAAAAATAAACCGCTGAGATAAAATTAACCGACGTTCTACCATCAAAATAATACCTTAGTTACATACTAGATGTCTCTTGAGGCGATATACCACGTACTTTCCTCATGGAAATATGGATGCTCCCCTATCTGGAGTTTCTTAACCAAACTAATTTAGTTATGTTTATTTCCCTACAGATATCAATGGGTGACACGTGGTCAGCGCATTGCCTCAATGAGACATATTTAGTTATTTGTTGGGACTGGGAGGGCAGAGTGCCGTGAGCACCGCGATCTGAAAGATCTATTGCGCTATCCCAGTATTATGGAGTTGAGTGGAATGAAAGTCTACGTAAATTGTAGGTCGTCTACTATGTTCGACACACCAGGTTCTACAGTCATTTTTTCCAGCTCCAAAAAAAATTGAATACTACGAATATGCATTAATTTATTGTATTCAATTCTACAGTGTTCGGTCCTAGGGCAGGTCCTTCACTGCAGTCATAGCATTTTCATAGCTTTGCAGTTTTACTAGGGAATTATAGGTGTGTTAGCCCGTTGCTTCCACAGCGGGGATGATAATGGTGAAGGATGATGATGACCATATGATGTTCGGAGACCTTTTTGGGTCTCAAAGCTATCTGACATTTATCTTACAGGTGAGGAAAAACCCTGGAATGAGCCTCGCCCAGGAAGCTTGTCCCGACCGGGAATCGAACCTGGGACCGTTGCATGACAAGACAACACGCTATCTGGAGACCACAGCAGTGGACAACTTATTATATAGTTAACATTAAATTGGTCCACCGCTGTGGCCTGGAGGTAGCGTGCTGCCTTGTCACTCAGTTCGGTCAACTGTTAGGATAAGTTTCCTGGGTGAGATTATTTTCGGAGTTTTTCCTTACCTCTAAGCAAATGTCAGGAAACGTTAAGGTCCAAACTGTCCCTGAACACTATATGGCCATCACTATCATACTCGCTTCATTTAGGCAGATATTCAAGAACCAAGCTTTCCGCGAAGAGCGACTTTTAGCCCATCTCTCCGTGGTTAATTATGTGGGTCATGAAGAACCTACTCTAACTGGCTCACTCTATTCAACATCATGTGCTAATAAGATATTTATTTAAAAAAGTTTCCAGGAACAATTGAAAGACGAGAGTCTCAGCTTACGGAAGACGCAGATGGCATGGTTTTTCAAATATCAACCTTAGATTAAATTTGGGATTTAGGCCTCTCCTGGCGCATCATTACCATCATCACCTACCATATGTAAACGGGGCAGCGTAGCTCCTCCTTCCAGACGCCCCGACTTCAGAAGGGGTTTGAAGTACTCCAGTGGCATGAGAGAATACCCGAAATGATGTAATGACAGCCTGGTGGCATTGATAAAAAAACATTTAATGGTTTCAGTTGCTTTTTCTCATGGTGCATTGTTATTCTCACATGCATTATCCTTGAGATCTTAAAATGCGGAAGAATAAAATGCTAATTAGAAATTTAAGGTTATGTAACACCACATATGCGGGAGGGTGTATTCTTTTAATATGCAAATATGTTTAATACACATGTTTGTGTCCGGAACATCTCCCAAGATAACGCATCTCGCACAATAATTGACATTAAAGGTTGTTTTATAATTTATGACACAAAAACATTTCTTTTGTTAACAATAAAGCCGTACAGTATATTGATTGACCTTTAAAATGCAGATAGGCCAATCCATCCGTATGGCGCGGCGGCTCCGTGGCGAAAGCGGTTAGACGCCTGTTTCTCATCATAAATTTCATTCCACCATTTTTCCAATCTTATCCATTTCGTTTCATTTCGTCCATCCGCTCCTGTAACGGTGCGTCAAGCCTGGTCAGCCGGCAGCCTTGTCGTTCACAGACCTTTATAAATTTAGGGCCTCATCTCATTCCGCTACCCGATTCTGATTTGGACACGAGTTGAGGATATATATATATATATATATATATATTCTTCTGTACGTGTGTATGTCACTGAACTCCTAAGCAACTGAACCGATTTTGATGAATTGTTTTATGTGTATTTGAGTGGGTCCCTTAATGGTGTAGATTCACAATTACATAATTCAAATAAAAAGAAAAAAAAGAACATTTATTGTTGCAGTATGTGAATAATTACCCGAGAGAAATAGATATGTTGATTTTTCCCCCTAAAATGCGAGAATGCCTTAAAATGAAGTGAGAAGTCGAGCTCAAATTAACCTAAAGTCACCATATTTACTACGTAAAACGTGTATTAGTCATTGATCAGAGATAGGGTCAACTCTAGGAATGCATACTATTGTGCATTACAGGAACTCTTGTGATAAAATAAAATAAGTTAAAATAACTTCTTAGGTAAAATCCGTCGTCCTCAACTTTTAAAATGTGTGATCTTTATGCCTGTAGGCCTTTCAGGACATCCGTCCCATATTCAGCAGTTCATTCTTCTCTAGAGCATCCAGGTTGATGTTTGATGCTCTAGCGAAGATGAACTGCTGAAGATGGGACGGATGTCCTGAAAGGCCTACAGGCATAAAGATCACATATTTTAAAAGTTGAGGAGGACGGATTTTACCTAAGAAGGTATTTTAACTTATTTTATTTTATGACTCTCCACCTCAACGGTTTTAACAATGAATTTTATTAGTATTGATTCTTGTGATCTCAAAATTTCTCAAGAAAACGTTATATTAAAAATATAAAATCTGTGTTGTCAACTTATCACAAAAACCTACCAAGAAAGAGGTGAACGCTAAACTTCTCTAGTGTACGCTAATTCGCCCATTTTGTCACCGTAACTTGCCCAAACTAACACTAAAGTCTGTCCGCTCTTAAAGTGATCCTCATCAAAACAAAACCATGTGACCTACTCGCTTTTCATTGGTTATGGACACCGACGCAGAAGCAGTAAGTACGCGAAAAGAAGTTTCCCTTCATTAAATTAAAAATATGTCCTCTGAATATACTTGTTATTCTTCGTGAATGAAAATAAATAAAATTCAAAACATGTAGAATATTATAAATATACCTCATCAATAATTACAACTTAAGATAGTTTATTACATATGGATGATGCATTTGAGTCATTCTTCAGTCGATTCTGATGAAACAAAATGACTGAAGGTGTCGAGTCTTCTGTTGCTGTATCGCCATCATGTAACAATAATTGTGGCGCGAATGGTGGTTGGATAGAATTGGCGTTTGTTTATATTAGGATAACTCTAAGAGCGGATAAGGTATAACTTCCCATTTCCTCAACCTAACTTACCAACTAATTATGTGGATTCTTGGAATATAATCCCTTAAATGCGAGTAAATATGTTGGCTTGGCTATGGCAGGAACGTGTGTTATCACATTGGCCAATATTATGCTAGTAGTCACTTCTCCGATCGAATATTCACAGGTGGTATAGAATAGCCTTCTTGGGTACTTAAACGATACGAATATGATATTATGTTTACTTATGTTGGCCAGATGGTGTTGGCAGATTATTTGGGACTTATATTTCTATTGTCATGTGGAATATTAATAGCCTTGGTGCACAAGATGGTTGATTGACTGTCAGTTATGGCCATCCGACCATTCCAAGGATTCTTATTAAATAATGGACATAGCATTAACCAATAGGTCAGTTGCCTAGCGTATGCGTGGGAGCTGTTATACAATGCAAAATGTCACGGGCATCTTTATAAATAAGGTGATCTCCAGATTTTTTCAAGGTTATATTATCCGGGTCAAGGATCATATTTATATTATGTCCTCCTTTCGTTTCCTATTTTTGGATATTTAGTCCCTCTTTAATTACTCTTAAAACCTATCATAGTAACATCGTGTGTATTCCTCATTATAACCTACACATATTAAAAACTACAATGGCATTGAAATTATCTTCATTTCAGCTTGATATTGTGGCTAATAATAGTCTAGATCCGATGTAAAGAAATTATTATGTTATTAAAGTTTTAATAATAATAATAATAATTTTATTAGGCATATTCCGCACTACAGTGGTTCTCTTTCAACCCAAAGTGATTTGTTGCCAGAGGTTTCTGTCTAAAGCATTTTCCCTCAAATCTTTAGCTTCCATACTTCTCCACACCCCATCTATCCAACGTTCTCTAGGTGTGCCTCTTCCACTTCTTCCATTAACTATCCAATGGTATTCTCTCTTCTTCCATTCTTATGAGGTGTCCATACCATTTCAAACGTTTTCTTCTATTTTTGCTAATATTTTTTTAACATGCATAATTTCTCTTATTGTGCTGTTTCTGACTTTGTCTTGAAATTCTTGTTGATCGCTTCCAAATATCCATTTCTACTGCTAACATATTGTAGGTTTGTTGTCTTACTGCCCAGTTTTCTGACTTTTATAATAAAATAAATATAACAATTATAATAATAATATAATAATAATGACTATTTAACTCATGCCCCAAATGGGAGTCAATGACCAATCACGGTTCAATGATTTCTGTTTTACAACCAATCAGAGTTGTGTTTCACCAAATATTTATCAGTGTTATAATTACCATATTAAAGAAAGCTCCTCCTTACAATATTGCGTTCCTTTGGCAACATAGAGAACCGAATAATGGCAATAAATAGTATGATCTGGTTGCAGTGATAAACAAAAGAAGCAGTAGAAACGTACCTATCGTTTCTCATTTGCTTTCAAACATTGCCGTTTACATTAAATATATAAATATTTTAAAATAACTATAGTTAAATAATGATTTGTGAGTAAACAGCTTTATTTTATTCGTTAAATAGTCCTAACAAATGCCACTCTTGATTTCCAAATTCTCTAGATAAATTCACGACTCACTTCGTGAGTCGTGAATTTATCGATAATTTGGAAATCACTCGTGGCATTACTTATGATAAATTCACTGCCACTATAGAACCTGTAAATTCGTGATCGCGCGGAAATAAGCTCTCCACACGTATCTATCCTGAGCTAATGTTTTCCAATCATCCGCTGTATAATCTACTCCATTCGCCTGTTTGTTCATCTCTCTTTTACAGCTATATAAATACAATTTGTAGTCTTCTCCGCAACATTCTCTTTTTACGGAAGCAAACTCGACATATAACAATTAATTTAAAAAAAATAAGGCCGAGTTCGTTAACCAGGAAAATCAGGCCATTACGAGTAGGAGTTCGCCTAAAACGAACATTTAAAATTCGCTCTAGCGGTTGCAATATTTTATTTTTGATAACGAAACTCAGTGTATGACAGTGAAATAAAACGAGGACTGTGTTCTCAAAAAATCAGCGAAATCCGACCGTAAGAAATGGAGGTTTACCCGAAACCCGATTTAAAAAAATCTCTGTAGTTGCTGTCATGTTTGTTTTGGGGAATGTATTAGTATACCATACAATTTGATTAACCCTTCAATTATCAATGTATCCTCTAAGATACATCGGTTTTATTTATTTAATAAAGAAATAAAAAAAACGTATTAGTAGAAATTATTTATGTTTGTGTAAAATTATACAAACAATAGACAATAAGTGATAACTAGAGATCCGTGAAAATGGTTTTATTTTTATGGAAAATTCATTTTAAAATTTTAATATTTTGATGTTATTGGGAATTTGGCGGTGTTATTCTAAAAAAATGTAAATTTGAGTCTTTGTAACCCTAGTGTGTTATATTAAACGCAATAAGAATGATATATCCAGCAGTGTAAGGTCAATGTTTAGCTTGTACAATGTATATAGATTTTAATACACTAAAATGCATAAAATTTTAATCCTAGTCACTAATTTGTAAGCAAAATTTACCTTTTAAGCATTATCTCTGCATTCTCAGGTGTCAACCTCCGCCTCCAATCACTCACCACAATATGATTTTGGAAATAAACATGATGAAACTCCTACAAATTATGATTAAGAAGAAGAATAAGGTGTTATTTCGCGTTATCGTAGAATTTCGCGATTCATGAATGCTTTTTTTTTGAGGTTATAGGAAGTGGAGTTAAGAAATGGTACAAGAAAATGACATAATTAGAGCATTTCGCGTTATCGCGACTCGTGAATTTCACGGATCTCTAGTGATAACTTACGGTTATGCAAGTTACAGCCCAACACATTTAAATAAGCTGTCACAAGAAATTGCGTTTCTCTTAACAAAAGAAATATATGTTCTTTGACCATATTCGACTTTCCGAGTAATTCGCTGAAGAAGTAATTCTTTTCCCATGTTGTGGCGATGTTTTGAAGCAGCTAACTCTCTTCATGCCCGATGTTGTAGTAACATTTTGAAGGATTGGTGTCCCAAGAAGAATTACTGGTTCAGGTTGGGTTTAATTTTCGGTAGAGCTGGATTCTCTTCTTAGGGTCGGAAGTTGGTACACTGGATAGGAAAACACTTCACAATCATAAAAAAAATGTGTCTTGTAGAAATATTTTCACATTTATTCACTTTGTAAAGTTCCCAGCAGATTAAGTAAACGTAAGTGGTATTATTCTTCACCGTCAATTAAAATTAAATTATTTTCTTTTCTTGAATCAACTATTCTTCTTGTATTAAATATCACATTTTATCTGGAGAACTCTTATTGCTTCTATGTTTGTTGAAAGTTGTATGCAGAATGATTAGTATAATTATTTTGTAATTTTAAAGAACATTATTACATCACATGATGTTAAGTTTAAATTCTATTGGTTAAAAGCCCATTAAATATAAGGTTCAAATTTGATTTGTTAAATCAAAAAGTTATCTACGACATTATTCTGTATAGTAATGGATATGGTCTTAAAACAACTGGATCTAAGAGGAAATATTTCAACAAGACTAAAACAATGTCTAGCATATGCTGATGATGTAATAATAACAGCAAGAACAAAAAATTCCCTACTGGAAACCTTTGACAAATTAAAAAATGAAAGTATAAAATATGGGCTTGTAATCAATCTAAATAAAACAAAATATTTAAGATGTATGAGAAATAAAACAAATTTGACTGAACTAACTATAAATAGTGACTGTATTGATCAAATTAACTCCTTTAAGTACCTAGGCACATTACTAAACGATAATAATACTGTTGAAGAAGAAATCAAAACAAGAATATCGCAAGGGAATAAAGCATATTTTGCTAATTTCGATATATTCAAAAGCAAATTAATATAAAAAAATGTTAAATTCAAATTATATACAGCAATAATAAGACCAATCATATGTTATGGAGCTGAAACCGGGTACTAAAAGAAGCAGATAAATTAAGACTATTAACGTTTGAGAGGAAAATATTTAGAAGAGTGCTAGGTCCAGTAAAGGAAAATGGAAATTGGAGGTTAAGAAGGAATGACGAATTATACCTCAAGAATAATAAAGAAAATATAGTTAGTTTCATCAAATCCAAAAGATTACAATGGTTTGGACATACACTAAGAATGCCAAAGGGAAGATTGCCGAATGATATTTTGAATTGGAAGCTACAGGGAACAAGACCAAGGGGAAGACCCAAGGATCGATGGGAAGATGACGTAATTGAGGATTTGAGAGAGATGGGGATTTTTTATTTGAAATCTACTGCACAAGATAGGAAGAAGTGGCGTAAACTGGTTGAGAAGGCCAAGACATTCCACTGGAGGTCGTAGAGCCTGACGAAGAAGAAGAAATCAAAAAGTTAATTGTTTTAACATCCAATCAGAATTTAGTTTACTTTTATTTAAAAATATGAAGCCAAGCTAGTGTTCTTATTACAGTTATAACAGAAAGCTTTATAATTCTGACAACAATTTTAAAAGCATTCTTTAGAAAGACTGTTATGTAATACAATTTCTTTAATTGTTACTGAGATATTTTTATTCAACAATGAATTATTTAGATGTTTTTATTTATTTAAGTTATATTCAAATATTAAAAGAATTTTAAAGTATAAAATTATTAACTTTAACTTCCATATTTATTGTGATATTAAAATCCTGCTTTATCGCTTATTTTTACGCAATTTATGCGTGACTGATTTTTTATATTGAATTAGGAGAATATTTGGAATGTGAGCCCATATCATTAATTCCTACAATGAAAAATGTGGAATTAGAACGGAGAAGATCAAAAGAGCCCTGATTTCTGACAGGTGATACATTTAAAAGTATAATTTACCATAAAACAAAATAATTGTAACATTATAAATTTAGCCATTCATTACTTTAATTAGCCTAGTTGTATCACGAATGTTATCTCATCTTGTTGAAGTTTCGTGTTGTTTAAATATTATTGTAAATAAGCTGTCAGAATTTGAAACACGAATGCAATTTTTGAAATCAGTTGTGCATGATTGTGTTGTTACCGCCCTATCAATTTCACGTCCTTGTTCTATATTCTTATTAATTGTAGCAAATTTGCGTATCGGTATTCCTCTATTTGTATTTACAGATGAAGGGTTATTCATAGATTCTAATTATTAAATGACCTCAACAAATGTGATTTCACACTGTTTCAAGCTTCATCGCTCTTAACTCCACGTGTTTTACAGAATTCAGAAGCATTGAGATTATTCTTATGAAAATATTTCTAAATTTCATCATCATCATAATCATGAAGAAATCCGTTTTAGGTCATGTGACCTGTGACGGTAAACCTAACGAAGATGGCCTTGGTCTTTCCACCGATAGTTCGATGTTCCTTGATCCCTATGCCCAGTTGGAGTATATTGGATCGCCAATTTTGGAAGTATACTTTTAAATTTATTTTTATATATTATGCTTGTCGATTCTCCCAAGAAGGCACCAAAAATTACAATGACACACACACACACACACACACACACATATATATATATATATATATATATTATGAATAGAAAAATAAATGCCTGGGTCGGGATTTGAACCCGAGTCTCTAAACTCTGTACGTATAGCGCTCTAACCATCTGAGCCACTCAGGTATCCTAACACAAACATTTATTTTTCTTATATATGTAGTATTCTACACGAGAGGTAGCGGGATATCGATCCAACTGCCATCTTGTGGCCACCATAACAGGTAAGCAAATTTTTAAAGAGAATATTTACTTTATAGCAGTAACGCTTGTATAAAAATAAATGTTTGTGTTAGGATAACTGAGTGGCTCAGATGGTTAAAGCGCTAAACTTACACGTTTAGAGACTCGGGTTTAAATCCCGACTCTGGCATTTATTTTCATTATCATATGATATTTGCCTTCATTGCCAAATATCAAAAATATAGTTATAACATCTAAATATACAAGCGTGTTTTGCAACAAACGATATGAAACCAGATCTGCAAAAATGGTAATCCAAATTTTGTATCATGTAGCTAAACGCCAAATGTTCCCGCTCTTAGATTATTAATGCATAGCTGTCAAACAAGTAAATAACTTATAATATCCAGAATTACTAGTTTGGCGCTACAGTATTAATAGTAAAATTGACTTAACATTAAACGTATTTTTTTTTCGAAACTTACACAATGGTTCATAGCCGGTTTATGCATACCGTCCAATTGATTTGAATGTTTTTTGTAGTCTATATATAGTTGATGCATAGTGCGATTATATTCCCATTTCTTTTCTAAAAATCTGTCTTATACTAAAAATCTGATCTATTGTAGATATATTTCTTCTAAATCCATATTGATGATCACCTATTACATTGTCAATATAGGGAATGACTTTGGATTCTGTAGTGCCATATTTCGATGATGATGACCTCCATATCTGTTTGATATTTGAAACTAAATCATTGGAATACCAACTTATGTTAGTTAAATCTGTTCTGCAGCAAATCTGATTGTGGTAAGTTGTGAAACTGCACAGATGGTAATCAACTACAAATATTATTAGATAGTTTGTATAGCTTCACGACCTTGGTTTATAATGGCGTATAATAAATATTGGGTATTCCACATGTCTGTGAAAGCAGTTTCAAATACAATTAGAATAATACTAATCGCATGACTATATATAATATTTAATATAGCCTATGTATACGCTCTGTTCACATGACAGTGTTCTTGGCACCAGGTTGTGAGATTGAGGTTAGATTCTATCTCCAGTCATACGTGATGTTATGTATGAGATAGTTTATGTACAGATTGTGACTGGGGAACAAGGTCTGGAGGCTGAAAACAGATGTCGCAGGATTTTATTACCTGATTTAGACATTTTTTAAATTATTCAAACATGACTCTTTTTTCTGCAATGAATGTACCTAGTTAACAGAAAGTGACTAAATGTTAATTGAAGATAATAATAATAATTCAGAAGATGGAACATGATTCTGAAAGGCCTGCATAGTTTTAACTACTTAACGAAGTTTTTTTAAAACAGAAATTTAGTTTAGTTTACCTCCATGGTGTCATTAGCTTGTCGTGGTGGAGTGGCTAGCGTGCTTGACCCCAAGAGCTATGTCGACGGTAGCATTGCTGCCGATAGGGTTACTCATGCCGGACAGGTCGAAGGCGATAAGCCAGACGAAAAATGTACCTTGGTCGAAAGAGTGACGAGCTTTGACCGTAAAAATACAACCGTCAAGAAACACGGACATGGATTCCACTGAGATAAAATTATCCAGAGGTAAAATAGTCGACCATTCGGTTCTCCGGGCGGGGAGTACTTCAGGGAATCCATGTCAAAGGCTCAAACACAGGTATTACAATTATTTGAGAATAAAGGTGTTAGGAAAATTTTTGAGCCAAAAAAGAGATGAACAGACAGGCGAATGGAGAAAACTACATAATAGTGAGCTACATTGTATGTATAGGAATCCAGATATAATAAGAACAGTTAAGAGTCGTTGACTGCAATGGACAGGACATGTGGCACGAATGGGGAATGAAAGAGGTGCATGGAAGCTTTTACTAGGAAATCCAGAGGGATAACGCCCAGTTGGTAGACCAAGAATGAGGCGAGAGAATAACATTATCCATGCTTTGAGGGAAGTAGATTATGCAGAGGATGATTGGAAAACATTAGCTCAGGATAGGGATGCATGGAGAGCTTATGTCCGCGCGGCCATGAACCTACGACCATGATTTGAGGGAAGTTGATTATGCAGGGGATGATTGGAAAACATTAGCTCAGGATAGGCTGTTAGTTTATGCTGATGATGTAGTATTGTTGGCCGATAGCGAGGAGATACTAAAGGACAATACGCACACACTGTTGGGTAACACTAAGAAATTAGGACTGGAAGTAAATATCAATAAAACTAAATATATGGTCACACGTAGAAATTCATTATATAATGGAACTGGACAGCTAATGACAAATGAGGGAAATTTTGAGGAAGTGGCTGAATTCAAATACCTAGGAACAATAATCACAAATAGGAATGAGATGCACAAAGAAATTAAACATAGGCTCAATTCTGGAAATGCGTGCTATTATGCATTGCAGAGACTCTTGATGTCCCAACTCCTTTCAAAAAACGTTAAACTGAAAATATATAAAACTATTATTCTACCAGTTATATTATATGGATGCGAAACATGGACTCTTACTTTAAGGGAGGAAAGGAGATTACAAGTATTTGAGAATAAAGTACTTAGGAAAATTTTTGGACCAAAGAGAGATGAAGAGACAGGTGAATGGAGAAGACTACATAACAATGAACTACATGGTCTTTATAGGAAGCCAGATATAATAAGAACAGTTAAGTCTCGTAGACTGCGATGGGCAGGACATGTTGCACGTATGGGGAATGAAAGACTTGCATGGAAGCTTCTTGTAGGAAAGCCAGAGGGAAGACGCCCAGTTGGTAGACCAAGAATGAGGTGGGAAAATAACATTAACTATGATTTGAGGGAAGTAGATTATACAGGGAATGATTGGAAAGCATTAGCTCAGGACAGGGATGTATGGAGAGCGTATGTCCGTGCGGCCATGAACCTACGGGTTCGATAGTGCCAGTGAGTAAGTAAGTAAGGGGTATATGAAGAGCTTTTGTCCGCGCGGTCATGAACCTAAGGCCAGTTAGTTAGTTACAGACTCAAGTATCAAATGAAATGCAGTAGATGGAACGTGATTCAGAAAGGACTGCTTAATTTTAACTACTTGACGAAGTTCTTTAAACAGAAATTTAATTTTGTTGAGGACGATTGATATATCAGGTCTTATTTCAATGTTTTATTTCATAACTTCAACGGTGCTTTCAATGTTTTATTTCATAACTTCAACGGTGCTTTCAATGTTTTATTTCATAACTTCAACGGTGCTTTCAATGTTTTATTTCATAACTTCAACGGTGCTTTCAATGTTTTATTTCATAACTTCAACGGTGCTTTCAATGTTTTATTCATAACTTCAACGGTGCTTTCAATGTTTTATTTCATAACTTCAACGGTGCTTTCAATGTTTTATTTCATAACTTCAACGGTGCTTTCAATGTTTTATTTCATAACTTCAACGGTGCTTTCAATGTTTTATTTCATAACTTCAACGGTGCTTTCAATGTTTTTTTCATAACTTCAACGGTGCTTTCAATGTTTTATTTCATACTAACTTCAACGGTGCTTTCAATGTTTTATTTCATAACTTCAACGGTGCTTTCAATGTTTTATTTCATAACTTCAACGGTGCTTTCAATGTTTTATTTCATAACTTCAACGGTGCTTTCAATGTTTTATTTCATAACTTCAACGGTGCTTTACAATGGATTTAAAAAAAAAGTATTGATTAAATATTTTATCAATAGTGAACGCAGTCTATTACAATCGTATGCATGTTAACATAAGATACAATGAAGTCAACATCTCAACATGTCATGTTAACTCAAGTATTGAATAACAACACCTTCCAAAACAACTGCCTGTTCACACCTTCATGATGTGTCCATCAATCAATATCCCTTTACTTTGCATATAACACAAAGTATGACTAGAAAACTTTTAAGAGAGAATACAAATATCTCTTGTAAGATGCAACCTTGATTCTACTCATGTCCGTGCATCCCAATAACATAAAAAGATTTAAGAGCATACACAGTGAATGCAAGATTTCAGTGGGATTTATTAAGAGTACAGTTACATAAAGATGCTACAGTGTGGTCCTGCGTTTTATGCAATATGTTAAGATAAGTACAGAATAACAATGAGGTATTCTGGTCAAGGATGAATCTTACATACTGTGATGTGTCAACTTTGTTTTGGTCCGTTGATGTATTATTATGTTTGTATTGTTCTACATCATACGTAACAAAACCTGCCCTAACTTATATTTCATTTTTTTTTATTTTCCATTGTTTTTCATTAATATTTCTTTAAGTAGTATATTACGATGCGATCGGAAATTAAAATCCTCGCTATCGCTCGATTTTTAAACATTTCCTCGCTTCTGTAAAACACTTCACAAACGTGCGTTGTACGTTATTTTTTTGCGCGATGGTGTTTTCAAAATAAGAAATAATAGTAAAATAATATCTACGTTGTAAATATTTGCGTTCATTATAAAAACAACTGACTAACGTTAACAGTGTGGGCAATGTGTATTAGTTGAGACTACAGCAGGCCGTGACGCCAGTCAGTCATAAAATGGCGGCAAGTATATATTTATTTTTTATATTGTTTGAAATAAAGTTCAGTTCATTTAAAATGCAGTGATTTGTTTCGTATAATTTATATTAATACTAACTTTGGATATATTTTTGTATATACATTGTACGTAGTATACATAAAGGGCAGTGGCTTTACTTCCCGCACGAGGTTTGTAATATGGTTGTATAGTTATTTAGGTTGGCAACTCCGAAATGTAGGAAGTTGAACTTTCAATCATGGTCGCCATTGCTGTAAGTACGACAAAACGCACTATCGCGCAAAACATTTTATCTATTATAACAATCAGTTACGCTTTAGTTCGTAGTTACCATGCAACAAAACCTATAATTACATTCTAACAAAACCCAAAACACTCTATCAAAACATAAAATGCAGGTTCAACAAAACATAAAATACATTTTAATGATGACTTTGTATAACTATATAAATAAACTTTCCTTGACTTTTCTTGAAGTATATTAATAGTTGCATCTTGTACTGCTTTTAAAATTTTTTCTGGTGAACCTTGAAAAATCATCTCGGCTCATTTTTACTTTGAATTCACGTATCAAACTAGCATCCAAAATTGCTGAATATAACAACAATGTTTGTTGATTTATCATGTCTTTTTTTTTCCTCCAAAGCTCACATTACTCTTTCTCTAAACATATCATTTTCGCAATAAATAAATTTTATTAAATGTACTAAATATAAAACATATACTAAAATACTCTGAACGCAGATAAAATATTGTAGACAACACGTTACAAAATTAGGTTAAGTAACTCGCTGCTCTTAGAACACCACCGAAAACATCTCGTTATTAACCTCCGCTTTTATATCTAGTCATCCAAATAACTTTTTCTTCTTCGAATATCTTTATGTCCCTTATCGGGAAATAGCTTTACTATGCTAATTTATTTACACTTGTTTCCCTACAGATAATCAGTGAGTGGCACTTAATGAGACATCTAGTAAACAAGTAAGGTATTATTAGAATGGTTAAAGATCGGTTAAATTTTGCACAGAAGTATTTTTATTCAGGCTTGTGGTTCTTTTACCAGCCCGAAAATCTTCAGACTGGGGACCCACGGCTTAAAATTCCTCTCGGAGAACTTGTCCCTTGGATTTTTCCATCACAAAATATTGCAGCATTGAACTCAAAATTTGTAAATGAATGTAACAAAACATTGAAATTAGATTGAGATAAAATTTCTGTGAAAAAAAAATCTGAGACAAATTACTTTAAAAATAACCAGCATTAATAAAATTAATGGTTTAACTCCGTTGAAATGTTAGTCACGATATTAAAATTATTAAATACAATTATAAAATTGTTTATCCTGTATGTCCCAAATCCAACTCAGCCTCCAATAATTCTAACAAAAAATACTAATAATTTTAAGTATAAAGGTAAGCAAATAAACTCCTCAACTTTTAAAATATTAATTCACTGTAGATCTTTCGGGACTAGTCCCATCTTCAGCAGAAGATAGATCTCTTTTCACTGTCCCTGAATGAAATACTGGCATATTTATGATGACTGATGAGTTTGAGAATGAATGTACTGTGCGCGTTCTCATTTAGAATCAGGTTGTTGTTGTTTTCCTTTAGAATTTCAATTTATTCAATTAATATTGTAAAGAAAAACATACAACAACCTGATTCTAAATCAGAACGCGCCCAGTACATTCAATCCGCCTAACAAGCTCATCACATACCGGTATATCCCAGTATTTCATTCAGGGGCAATGGAAAATGATGATGGGACTACAATGAATTAATATTTTAAAAGTTGAGGAGAAGGACCTACTGCTCGGGTTCCAGCTCCGTGTGTCTGAAAGGAATTTGCTGTCTCAGCTGTTAGTACTATGAGAAGCAGAGAAGTGTACCTCCTCCCACTCCCCACACTTCTCCCCGCAAACACACAGAGCTTGGACTCGAGCTGTACATGGTAAACAATTTTATAATTTTATGTTGTAATTTTAATATTGGTACTTTAATGAAAGTACTAACAAGGAAACTGTCGATCGTTGTATGCTGAAACCTACCTTGAAATTTCTCCCAGAGAAGCGTTGTGACGTACCAAGGCCGTTTTCAAAAACATATCTGCCGTTTTTAATTGCAAGTCATTAAAATCCAGCTTCAAATATCTCATTTAAACTACACGGAAGTACTACAATTATTTATTTTCACTACCTGCCGTCCACGCTGCACCCACCTCACTTCCCTCTTCTCTAAGTCATGCAGGGAGTCCATCTGTTACGCACAGCGCTTTGAAATTGCTGGATTCTGGCTTCGATATCTGTATCTTGCAGTTAAAAACCGGCATTTTTTTTTTTGGACACGGCTTTGGTACATTACAATGATATGTGGGAGACATTTGCAGGTAGGTTCCGTAATGCAATGGTTGACAGTTCCCTTGTAAGAATATTATAAGATTTTTTACTTACCACAAGAAGTCCGCCATTCTCAGCATCTGTATGAAGCAGGAGAGCAGCCATAGCATCCATGTCTTGATATACCTCCCCTATGTTGTCACCCTGGAAATTAAAAAAAAAAAAGTTTAATTAAATATTAACAGTTAAGTCTCATATATATATATGAAACATAATATGTGAAATGAAAGTGGGGCATGGGAAATTCTTGTAGGAAAACCAGGGAAAATTCAACAAGTAGGCAGGCCAAAAATGAGGTGGGAGGGGAGAATAACGTTAACCATGATTTCAGGGAGATAAATTATACTGGGAATGATTGGTAAACAATAGCTCAGAAAAAGGATGCATTAAGTAAATTGATCCCACTACAGGCCTCAGGAGGCCCTTGGGGTAGCAGGAGGTTAAGGCTCCCAATTTTTTATGGACAATCGGCACTTGATGTCAGCCGGGTTGTCAGCTCTGCGTGATGGCCGCCTTTACCCCAGAACAAGCGTTCGGTACTCATTTACGTTAGAGGCTGAGTCGACTCCAGGACATTAGTGCCGCCAGAAGGTTTGGTTCAGTTTATTAATCCTGACCCCACCGGGACTCAAACCCTCGATCTTCGGCTTGTAGCGTAGTGCCTTAACCGCTTCGCTACTGTAAGTGCGGCCATGAGCCTTCGGGTTAGACAACACCAACAATTTTGTTATAATTCATTTCAAAGAACTCGTGGGACATTGAGCAATAAGTGACTTTGAGCTTTCTGATAGTCTCGCCAAGGAAAGTTCAAGCCTTCAAAAGACCAATGTATTTTCTACCAGCGGAGTCATGTATCAAGCAATCCAGTAGATTCTAAATCTACATGTTAACTTTATGCCTAAAATAAACTAGCTTATAAAGAAATAATAAAAACATCCCATATTCCCCTCCAAGTATAGCAGCTCACCTCATATTTGATATTCTTTTAAGAGCTAGTTAAAAGGAATTTTCCCCCATTGTCAACTAGCATTTGACAGTTGGTATTCCTTCAATCCTCCTCCCTCTTTTGATGGAACGATGAAGGTACAGTAGGATAAAAAAAATGAGGTGAATGTAAAATCAGATCAATTTAAAGGTTGTTAAATAAAACCTCATAGTGCTACTTCCTAAAAGTATAAAATAAATAAAATAACTAACTCATTGACCGTGTTGAACCCATAGGTTTCCTTTAAATATCATGCGGCTCACTGTTTAGTCTTCTCCGTTCGTCTGTCTGTTCGTCTCTCTCTTTGGCCCAAAAATAATTCCTAAGAACTTTGTTTTAAAATATTTGTAATCCCTTAAAGTAAGAGTTCATATTTCGCATCCATATGTTATAACAGGGAGAATAATAGTTTTATATAATATGTTTAATTTCTGCTTATGCCTTCAGTGTTAGATGCAGCACATTAGACTACAACAATATATTTTTATTTAATGTTTTTTAGAGAAATTGGCACGACAAGAGTCTCTGTAATGCTTAATAGCATGCATTTCCAGAATTGAGTCTGTGTTTAATTCCTTTGTATATCTCATTCCTATTTATAATTATTGTTCCTAGGTATTTTAATTCAGCAAATAACTAAAATACTTAAATTAATAGGTAGGTAATTACATTTAATTACCTATTGTATTCTTAGAAACTGTTATTTGTAAATAATAATAATAATATAATAATAATAATAATAATAATAATAATAATAATAATAATATTCGATCAATTAATAAAATTTATTGCTTTGTTAAATCTGTGGGTCACCTTAGTGCTTTTCGACATAGGTAGGTTATGTGCCGGCACCGGGTTTGACCTCTTGCTTTTTCGTCATTATCATCCTTCATACAACATACTTAACATACTTAAATTAGCCTACATACTAACAGTTAACATACATTCATGTAATTCCTCTCTGTCCATAATAAACATTAGAATGCCTCATAACATTTTATTTATGTTGTGAGAATTTTAAATGTATGTTCTCACTGTAATATCATAGAGGAGGAGGCACTGTAAAATACTTGATAGTGCATATTCTTGTTTGAAAATTGAATGATGGGTGGCACTGAACTGATGAGTTAGGAGTTAATGATAACTTAAAGTAATTAAGGTCAGCTAAAATATGACCCTATATGTAATTAGTTGTACAGAACGAGGATATGAAGGTTAACCAGAGACTTGATGACCTCATTGACCTGTTACTTCCATCAATAAACATCATCTCGCAATAAATTCTGCATACGTGGGAAACCTCCTTTACTTTGCATTACAGAAATAGCATTCAACTTATGCCATTTATTAATATATTATTATTATACTTATCCATAAATTGTTATGAATTACATTCTAGTATTTTATTACTGTAACGCATTTAAGCACTCAATAACTAAATATTGCTTAGAACACGGCGTAGGGTAATACCCTACAAGTCGGAAGATCGAGGGTTCGAGTCCCGGTGGGTCTGATTTTTTAAACTGACTTAAAACCTTCTAGAGACACCATAGCCCTGGGGTCGACTCGGCATCTAACGGAAACGAATGCCAAGGTGTGTTATTGGGGGTAAAGGGGGCCGTCACGCAGGGCTGACAACCCGGCTGACATCAAAGGCTAAGTTACTAAATTTTTCTGAAAATTCGATTCAGTGGTTCCACTCCTACCTTATTGGCCGCCAACAATGTGTTGTTGTAGGTGATCGTTTTTCTTCATGGAGGTCAGTGGAGTGCGGAGTACCACAAGGATCAGTATTAGCTCCAATTTTATTTTATATATACATCAACGACATAAGTGATTGCTTTAATGATTGCAAATATATCTACGCTAACGACTTACAACTTTATATACACACTATACTCTAATTCAACCCAGGAAGTTACTACAGACCTTACGGGCTACGCCAGTGCGTACAGAGATAGATGTTGCCAAAATCATAATAACGGTATTTGTTTGTTTAGGGAGGGTGGGGGAAGGGTAGCAGTGCTTTTTCCAAATCTATGTACTATACATTTAGAAAACACAGTTTTTCTTTTACGGCATACATTCTAGTTTTATAGTAAATATGAGAGTCGGTACTTTCACACATGATAGTACAGATCCGCACGAGCTCAGTGACAAGAAACAAAATTGATTATTCATCGATAATTTCTGTAAATATAAATCAAACTGAAATTCTATTTAAACCCTCCGTGAAAAATCTTGGTGTATATTTCGACCAAAATCTTAGTTGGCAGGTTCATTTAAGAGAAACTTGTAAAAAATATATTCAATCTTCCATTCCCTAAAAAATTTCCTTCCTTCTTCATTGAAAAAAATACTTGTCTCAACTTTGATTATGCCGCATTTCGATTATTGTGACTTACTCTTAACTGACATGAGTACCATGTTTGGACAAAGACTGCAACGAGTTCATAACGCTTGTGCACGTTATATATGGAATCTACGTAAATCAGACCACATGATTCCAGTATTTGAAATGCTGTCTTGGCTCTGATTGGAAGACAGGCGAAAGATACGTTGCCTCTGCTTCTCATTCAACATTTTGTCCACCTCATCACCCCTTTATATTTCTACTCGCATTCATTCGGTATCCTTCCACCATAACTTGAACACACGATCCTCTACATCGAACATCTCACTATTCCTCATCCTTCCTTGTTTCAGCCATCCGACTCTGGAATTCCCTCCCCTCATATCAAGGACTGCCCGACTCAAAAACTGTTTAAAAATAAACTCATTTCCTTAGACAATATAATGTATAACCGTGTTCCATGTATACTTGTATTATTTCTTTATATTTTAAACTTTCTTCACTGAGCCATTTATCTAATCTAACTATAGGTTATTATTTTTGTTGTAATAATAATAATAATAATAATAATATTTTTTCCCAGACGATCTGCAGACGTAGGCCTATTAGGAAGTACCTACAAAGGAGAGGTTATGCCAAGAAGGAGAGAGAGAGGGGGGAGAGGGAGAGTGAGTGATCGTATGAAGTATGTACGTGATATAAGGGGGAATTGGTACCCAGATTAATATTTATGGGAGTGAAACTTGGGTAATGACCAAAAAAATTACAAAGTAGAATACAAACCGTAGAAATGAACTTCCTTAGAAGAACAAAAGGCTGCACAATATTGGATCGGATAAAGTATGAAGACATAAGAACAGAGTTAAATATATATCCACTGAATAATAAAATCAAGGGATATAGAGATAAATGGTTTAGACATGTAGAAAGAATGAATGTAACAAGATTACCAAAAGCAGCATTTAACTACAAGCCAAGGGGTTCAAGGAATGTAGGAAGACCAGTGAAAAGATTGACAGAACAACTGTGAGGTGGAATAGGCAATATGCCTAGCCCGTAGAGTGAGGAAGAAGAAGTTCTTTATAGGCTGGCTTCTCGGTTTCTAGGTTTCCTACCTCAAATTGTTCTGTGGTGCATCCCCTGTGCTCTGTTCAAATTTTGCATACTTTTACAGAATCAATCTGTATGATTCAGATCTACAGATCCCTGTAAGTCTCAGGGTATGTATGACACGTGACACGTATTATAAAGTACCTACAAAGGAGAGGTTATGCTAAGAAGGAGAGAGAGAGAGAGAGAGAGAGAGAGAGAGAGAGAGAGAGAGAGAGAGAGAGAGAGAGAGAAGATATATATGAAGGATTTACGTGATTAAAGTGGAGATTTGATGCCGAGATGAACATTTTGCGATAAGAAAGCAGTATGGGTATTTATTAATATCTCTCTTAAAGAAAGTGTATTAAAGCATTGTGTAAGACGTTCATTTATGAGATCATATGTAAGTGCTATTTGTTACTTATGGACATCCACTTAAGATCTTTTTTTTTATCCTTCAAGGTTAGAGCATCCAACAGTTCCACAATTACGTACATATATATTGTATAACGGCATTTTTTAAACGCTATATCCAATTGTGTTGATGATATAATGATTGTTCTTCCGAGGCCAAACAAAATTAAGGTGCCATGTGATACAGAGGTTATACAGTTAGAGATATATTGTGTGCAATTTAAAATTGAAGGTTTATTGTTTTAATATTAGCAGTCAATGAAGAATAACTTAGTAACTATACATTCTGGATATTATACAGCATATTACACGTATAAGCAAAAAATCTTTGGACTACATATGTATGATGAAGAAAGAACTACTTGGCGTCTTTTAGTCTCCTTAATAACTAACTCATTGGCCCTAACGAACCCGTAGGTTCATAAAGCTCTCCATACATCCCTATCCTGAGCTAATACTTTCCAATCATCTCCTGTATAATCAACTTTACTGAAATCATGATTAATGTTACTCTCCCATCTCATTCTTGGTCTACCACTGGGCGTTTCGCTCTGGTTTTCCAATAAGAAGTTTTCATGACTATCTTTCATTCCCATTCTTGCCATATGTCCTGCCCATTGGAGTCTACGAGACTTAACTGTTCTTATTATATATGATCATGTAGGATTTTGTTATGAAGTCTTCTCCATTCACCTGTCTGGTCATCTCATTTTGGTCCAACAATTTTCCTAAGAACTTTATTCTCAAATACCCGTAAGCTTTTCTACTCCCTAAGTAAGAGTCCATATATTGCACTGATATAATATAACGGGGAGAATAACAGTTTTATATATTCTAAGTTTAATGTTTTTTGAGAGAAGTTAGTACAATATGAGTCTCTGTTATGCATAATAGCATACATTTTCTGAATTAAGTCTATGTTTATTTTTTTGCATAATAGCATACATTTTCTGAATTAAGTCTATGTTTAATTTTTTTTGTGCCTATCATTCCTGTTTGTTGTTATTATTCCTAGGAATTTGAACTCAGCTACTTCATCACAATTTACCTCATTTGTCATTAATGGCCATCTCCATTATATAATGTTCTTCTATCTGTGACCATATATAAACAGGCGAATTTGATATGTTTGGTTGTCATGGCCAGGTGGTGCTCGAGGACCTTTTAGACAATAAAGTTTTCTGATGTTTGTCTTACATATGAGGAAAAACCGCGAAAAATAACTCATCCAACAAGAAACTTGTCTAGACCTGACCAACTGTGTCTGTGGGAATGATGTTACCATAGCGGTGGACTGAGGGAATATCCAAACCTCAATATTTTGATGATTTCATCATTTGGGAATTATACAATCTTCAGCTTGTTCATTATGTAACATTGAAGGAATTATGGATCACAGTATCTTCAACAGTTCCTAGCTCTTCAATCCCACACAGAAGCTGATCGAGACTAGGAAAACAGATTGAGAATCTCCTCTTTTTAGTTGTTCTAGATGTTTTTTTCTTAGTTAATGACATTTGTATCATGTAACTAGCCATTAGATAGATAAATAAAAATATAGGCCTATATATTTTTTATTTCGCTATTTATCCACAATATAGTGATTTTTCGTGATCCTCGAGAATTTCTCCCTCTCCAGTTGTAGCAGTCCTGAATATCCTCATCTGTAAGTCCCAGTTCATTCATACTACTTCTCACACCGTCCATCCAGCCTTCTTTAGTTCTTCCCTTTCTTCATTTCCCATCAATCTTCCATTCCAAGATCTTATTAACGATTCTATCAGATGTCATCCTCTTGAGATGTCATCATACCGTTTTAATCATTTCTCTTCAATTGTCTGTAATGCATTTCTTTCAACTTTCATAATTTTCCTAATTTCAACGTTAAATAAGTAACGAAATAAACATATGACCAGCCTCATGGGTAAGTGGTAAGCGTTTCTGACTGCTATTCATGAGGTCCCGAGTTCGATTCCCGGTTAAACCACAGGATTGTTTCCTTAAAAGGAATCATTCATATGGTTGTCCATGATCTGGAATTTAGGTTAAGAACTCTCCTGGCGCTTCATTATCATTTATCACCAATCATATCATTGGGGTAACGTAACTCCACCTTCTAGGTGTCCCAACTTCAGAAGTGGGTTACAATTAAACCAATGCCAAGAGAGAACACCAGAAATGTCGAAATGGCAACCTGGGGATTGAACAAAAAAAAAAACTTAATATAGTGTGCGTGTCGCCTAACAATAACAGAAGTCTGCATTTTAAAACTTTTTCTCAGATGATTTATTTAAAATATGTGTTTTTACTGCAATTGTTTACACTGATTCCAGAAGTGATTTCCATTTTTGTCTATCACGTCAGGTTTTATCACAAAATAAGAATTTATATTTTCACGTTTTAGCTACTACAAGCACAAATATATTCAAACTACATTTCACACAAGATAAATTTTTGTTAAAAATACATGTTAAAAGTACTGTAAAGAACTGTCATAATTATTTCTTAACTACCTTGTAACAAAACGGAAAGTAAATGGTGTTCCATTAATTTTGAAACCTTTTCTTTTTTGACTTCCTTGAGTTCCTTCATTTTTAGTCTCCCTCATCAACATCCAACAGTAGTTTCATTCCATGTTCCCTGGTACCTCCTCTTCATCTCTTTAATATTCTGGTGAAAACATTCACCTTGCTCTTCACTGTAATATCTCAGATTTTCGGGGAATTAGTTGATATAGAAGCATAGAAAGTGAACTTTCACACTCATGTTAGAATTCAAATTTTTGAAAATTTCCAACATATCTTCCACAATTGCCTTGTAATTAGGATCTTTGTTATTGCCTAGAAAGTTCTCAGTTACAGATCAGAAAACGGTCCAGGCTTCTTTTCTTCTCTTATTCATTGTTTATTCAAAATATTCATCCTTCACCAGTTTATTTATTTGCAGACCAACAACAATTCCAGCTTTCAATTTTTCTTGTGTGATGAACGGAAATTTCTTGTAAAGGTGTTTGAAGCTAGGCCCATCCTTTGGTAGAGCCCTTACAAATTGCTTCATCAAGCCTAATTTGATATGTAGGTGGTGGAAGCAGGGAATTATACAACACAATAGCGGCAAACTTTATTCTTCGCCCACGCCTTATCCTGGTCACCAAGTTTCACTTTAATATAATCATAGTAAGTTTTTTTTCACAAAGTCTGTTAATATCCATTCTTTTTCACAAATATAGAAGGAAACGTTTGGATTGTTCGCACACCTGCGTGTAGGCATTGTCATACTTGCAGTCACACTAGAGAGATAAAATGAAAACAGCATTGATAATGCAAGTGTCTGAGATGAACAACATTTCCAAAGTCACCCAATAACAACCTCAGCAGCAGTTGTGCCAAACCAAAGGCTTAGAGGCTTGAATTGACAAATTTTCCTCCAACAATACTCATTACCGTCTGGCAAATATTATGCTCTCACCAATAAATATATGTATGAAAACAGATTAGGTACATTGTGAAAAAAACTGTACGTGATAGAAGAAAACTAAGAACAGTTTTGGAATCATCATAAAAAAGTGAACTAATACAACATAATAGTTTTCAGTCATCTGATATGATGCAGACTAGTGTAATATATCAACAACATAAACTAACAGCATACTAATACTGTTAAGATGTTGCCTTCTTTATTGGATAAATGAATAAATATTATGATATATATTATAAATGAGACAAATTTAAACTGTTATTCGTATTATCTTTTTTCCTATAGTATAAAAATAATTCAGTTTTAATTTGAAACTTTTTTCTGGTATATATTATTTTTTGACTTGTGAAAGTGAAGAATGCCAGTAGAAAATAAAATGAACTGTTACAAACGTCAAACAGATATCATTAACATTCCTGATGTTTGTTTTATTAGAACTTGAGATGAAAGTGAAGTCCATCTTCAATAGTATAGCATTTGTGTTAACAAGGTTGTACATGGATGTTCTTTAGCCTTCGTGGACACGATCTTTTAACTGCACGGGACACCCACATCTTCTCATTTCCAAGTTTATAGTTACAACAGGGAATTCGTGCTCGCCTATAGGTTATGTAAATAGCTATATGTCTGATACAACTATATTCTATCTCATTGATGTTCCTATCTAACGGAACCTGAAGGATTAATAAAGAGGTCACAAAAACATCATACAATCCTCATTGATGTTCCTATCTAACGGATCCTAACGGGGTAATAAAGAGGCCACAAAAATACTACAATCCTCATTGATGTTCCTATCTAACGGATCCTAAAGGGGTAATAAAGATACCACTAAAATATACTATAATCCTCACTGATGTTCCTATCTAACGGTTCCTAAAAGGTAATAAAGAGGTCACAAAAATACTACAATCCTCATTTATATTCCTATCTAACGGATCCTAAAGGGGTAATAAATAGGCCACTAAAAATGTACTACAATCCTCATTGATGTTCCTATCTAACGGTTCCTAATGGGATAATAAAGATACCAGTAAAATATACTACAGTCCTTATTGATGTTCCTATCTAACGGATCCTAAAAGGGCAATAAAGAGGCCACAAAAATACTACAATCCTCATTTATGTTCCTATCTTCCGGATCCTAAAGGGGTAATAAAGAGACCACTAAAAATATTCTACAATCCTAATTGATGTTCCTATCTAACGGATCCTAAAGGGGATAATAAAGAGACCACTAAAAATATTCTACAATCCTCATTGATGTTCTTATCTAACGGATCCTAAAGGGGTAATAAAGAGACCGCAAAATATATACTACAATCCTGATTGATGTTCCTATCTAACGGATACTAATGGGATAATAGAGAGACCACTAAAAATATACTACAATCCTCATTGATTTTCCTATCTGACGGATCCTAAAGGGGTAATAAAGAGACCACTAAAAATATTCTACAATCCTAATTGATGTTCCTATCTAACGGATCCTAAAGGGGCAATAAAGAGACCACTAAAAATATACTACAGTCCTCATTGATGTTCCTATCTAACGGATCATAAAGGGGTAATAAAGCGTCCTAAAAAATTACTACAATCCCAACATCTATAATGGTCCGATGTGTTGGTGGTTAACGAGGTCGGCGTTGCCTTTCCTAATTGATTGCTATAGGTCGAGTTTTCTTCCAAAAATAATATTGTGGCCTCTAAAGCATATATATATATATATATATATATATAAGGTCCACCGCTGTGGTCTCGAGGTAGCGTGCTACCTTGTCACCCAACGGGCCCGGATTCGATTCCCGGTCAGAAAAAGCTCCTGGGTGATTTTTTTTTTCGTTTTTTTTTCACGTGTAAGACAAATGTCTGGAAGCTTAAGGCCCAACGGTCCCCGAAATTCATCTGGCCATCATCATCATCTTTATCATCATCATCATCATCCTTCTTCGCCGGTGTGGAAAGCAACAGGAAGCTACCACAACTATAATTCCGTACCAAAGCTGCAAAGCATAGCATGAAAATGATATGATTTCAGTGAAAATCCTGCCCTCGGGCAGATTTACTGTGGAATGAATATTATATATGTTACTTATTGATTTTACGGCCCTTTTGAGTGTAATCATAGCCTGTCCTTTGTTTCTAGAACAATCTAATTTATTCACATTTATTCTTGTAACAATATTGTTAATGACATGTGGTCAGCATACAGAATCAATGAGTCATCTAGTAGGCAAGTAAGGTATTACTTGAATGAAGGAGGTCGAAAAATTTTGTTCAGAGGCCACTTTATTCAGGCTTCAGTATCTTTTACAAGCCTGAAAATGTTCATACTCGGGACCCACGGCTTGATGTACTTCCTGCAGGACTTATTCCTTGGATTTTCCATCCTGAAAATACTTTGACCCCGGTCGGGTTTGTACCCACGACCTTAGGGACCAGAGGCAAAGAATGTAATCACATAACATCGCGGAGTAAGATAGAAAGAAATAATTTTTGCTACTTATAAGACTAATTATTGTAAATTTATACAGCCTAATTGAATGATAAGCAAGGTCTTAAAACCTTAAATATTCTTAATAATTTTATTGGACCTTTCGGGATCTATCTACTTATTTCTTAAAATGTTGTTGTGAACTGACTGTAAAAGTAATTTCATTCCTCTCCTTCTTGATATTTCACCAATATTATGTCCCAATATCTTTCTTGGTCTTCCTCTCCGTCTTTTTTTATTTCTTGCTTCTTAGAACTGTTTAATTTTTCTTTGGTCATCCATTCTAATTATAAGCCATGTCATTTTAGTTTTCTCTTTCTATAATTTTCACTGCTATTTCAATATTTAGACTTTCTCCAAACGATGTATCTAACTCTTCTAGTCTTCAATTACCGTAATTCTCCTTAAATGTTTAATCTCTGTTTCTGCACATTCATGTTCATCGAAAAAAACCGTGTTTGTGATCAATATAGTAGATGTGGTTTAAAAGGGATTGATAAAATAAATTCAATTGGCGACAAGGAAAATATGCTTATTTCACAAAACAAATCCAAATTGAATTGAAATGACCATTTGTTTTTTACACAGCTACTGAGTGTAAGAAGAGGCATAATTCTCTACTCAGAATGTGTAAAAATTTGTAATAATAACACATTTGAATTCAAAATATCTGATACGCGGAACAAAGCCCATTTTGTATAAAACACTAATTAAATTAGTGCTAACTTAGAGGGTGAAACTTGGGTTCTGACTGATTATGACAAATCTCAATTGGCTGTTTTTGAAAGAAAGATACTGGGAAGGATATATGGACCTATTAATGGAAATGGAGAGTGGTGAATGAGGTATAGCAAGGCATTATATGAATTGTATAAATCATCAGATACCATTACAAATATTAAAGCAAACAGACTAAGATGGGCAGGACATACGCAAGGATGACCAAAAATGGAGTAGTTAGAAGAATTATAGATGAAAAGCTAGAATGAAAACTGATAACTGGAAGACCGAATTTGAGGTGGATGGATGGAGTACTAGAGGATGTGAAATCTTTAAAACTCATGAATTGGTGGACGGTTGTCAGAGATAGAGAAGCTTCGAGAAAAATTCTAAAGGAATCCTTGACCCATCCAGGGTTGTTGTGCTAATGATGATGTTGAAGTCTGTGAAAAGGCATCAGAAACAAGGAATAAGTTGAAAAAAGATCATCATCTAGGAATATATTTACTTTTCCACGGTTCAAAGTCCCTCCCGGAGGACTTGTCCCTTGGATTTTTTCATCCTAAAAATCCATCGACCCCCGACCGGGTTTGAACTCGCGACCATCGGGACTGGATACAAGGAATATAACCACTAGACCACTGCGGCTGAGCAGTTACAATAAATATATTATTGTAGGATAAGCATATTTGGAAAGACACAAAAAAATAGATTGGTAAAACATTGGTGGAATCTATTGCAATGTACTGAAGTGAGGTATGGACAACCAGTAAGTACTACAAGAATAGACTAATAGCTCCAGAAATAGATTATTTACGAAGAAGTGCCAGAAGGTCTAAATTAGAACATGTCACAAATAAGGAAATTAGAAACATAATGGAAGCAAAAGAAAGCATAATTGAAAGAATTGAGGAGAAGAAATTAAAGTAGTTAGGACATGTTTTAAGAATGGAAGATGAGCGATGGCCGAAGCAACTATATGAATGGCATCCGAACAGAAAGAAGAAAAGAGGAAGACCAAGGTTAACATGGAAGGGAAACATGAAGACAGTAATGCAAGCTAGAGGGCTAAGCATCGAAGATGCCCAAGACCGTAGGCTTTGGAGGTTTGGCACGGGAAGACGGCAGCAGCTATAAAAACCCGAAGATAGATAGAGAGATATTTAAAAATTATAAAATTAAATTTAGAAACATACATTTTATATGTGATGTGAGCAGAAACCGAAGATTTGATATTAGAAGATCAGAACGGGTATATTAGAGGATGTGAAGAATTTGAGTATTTGGGGGTAAAAGTAATAAATAGGACAGACAAAAAAGTGACACTAAGGGTCGGTTTCACCAACAGAGGTAACTGTATTACGCCAGTTTTCCCCGTGCATAATGCATAGCTTAAACTGGCGTACTACAATTACCTCTGTTGGTGAAACCGACCCTAAGAATAGAATAAATAAAAGTAGAGCAATAACATGGATGTTAAATGGT
Organism: Diploptera punctata; assembly: GCA_030220185.1. Classification (NCBI taxonomy): domain Eukaryota; kingdom Metazoa; phylum Arthropoda; class Insecta; order Blattodea; family Blaberidae; genus Diploptera; species Diploptera punctata. The sequence goes on along the minus strand of JASPKZ010006831.1, from coordinate 846,777 downwards.
GTCCTATCGAAGAGACATTTCTATAGCGCTCTGCCCAAGGGCAGGTCTTTCAGTGAATCATAGCATTTTCATGCTATGCTTGCAGTTTTACTAAGGAATTTTAGGTGTGGTAGCTTCTCATTGCTTTATAATGATGATGTTGGTGGTGATAGCCAGATAATATTCGGGGACCTTTGGAGTCTTAAAGCTACCAGAAATGTGTCTCACAGGTGAGGAAAAGCCTCTGAAAAAATCTCACCCGGGAAGCTTGACCTGACTGGGAATCGAACCCGGGCCCGCTGCATAACAAGACAGCTCGCTACCTGGAGACCACAGTGGTGGACGAACAGACATATAACCAACAAAAATAAATTACAAATATACAATTCAGTAGTGAGAAATACTGTCACATTTGGAGCTGAAGCATGGACATTCAAAAAAATTTATGTCGATGGAAAATGGATTTCTTGACGAGAGCAGCAAGATACTCAAAATTGAAAAATAAATAAATAAAATAAGAAATGAAATCATACGAAAAATTGAATATTAAATATTCAATAGTATATTATATAAGAGGGGCACGCCGTAGCGTAGTGGTTAAGGCACTGAGCTACAAGCCGGAGGGTCGAGGGTTCAAGTCCCGTTGGGGTCAGGATTTTTAAAACTGACCAAACCCTCTGGCGGCACTATGGCCCTGGGGTCGACTCAGCCTCTAACTGAAATGAGTACCAGACGCTTGTTCTGGGGGTAAAGGCGGCCGTCACGCAGGGCTGACAATCCGGCTGACATAAAGTGCCGATTGTCTAGAAAAAGTGGGAACCTTAACCTCCTACTACCCCAAGGACCTCCGGGTCTGTTGTGGGATCACTTTACTTTATATTATATAAGATACAAGCAACTAAATAGGTATGGGCATGTACGACGAATGCAAGAAGAGAGGTTACCAAAAAAAAACATTGGAATGTGTCCATCTGCAAGAAGAAAGGAATGAAGACCTCGAAACTCATGAATGCAATAAATAAGAACTGGAATGAGAACAAGAGGAATGGGGGACATGGAATGGATGGATAGGGACGAGTGGAGAAGGAAAATCAAACTTTAGGTTATCTGTATTAAAGAGTTTAAATGCGTGTGTATTGTGTGAATATAATGATATGGAATGGAACAGAAAGTGGTGAAATAGAATGCCAGGAAGTGACAGCAATGGTGCACGGCATGCAGCGTAAATAATAACCCCATATGAAAGTGAGAGTTCCTCCGGAATTACGATGCAATATGTTATATGAGGGTTACAAACAAATATCAGGAATTCGCTGGAGAAATTACACAACTTTCTTTCATACTGTTATGCATGAGTACTGTACCTAACGACCTTGAATTATGTTTATTCTCTTCGGACATTGCACACTCTGTCCATAGATAAGGTTAATAGATTTCAAAAGTAAAACATAGTATGGCAAACTCGACTAATTTCTTGATACGGATAATATTGTTTTACTTTTTCTTTCGTTTGTAACGAAGTTGTACTGGCAAGAAAAACGAATTATTTTTCTGTTTCGTAGATGGCAGAAAGTCTACTTTCTTGTTTTTTTTATTATTTTTTTTATATTTGTGATACAGCATTCCATGGGTGTATTTTATGTTAACTTGTAGATGAAGTGCTTTCATTCATGTTAGCAGTTGTTAGATATAATACTTCTCTGTGTTTGAAGAACATTTTCGAGTAGATATTCTTCGACACTAAAGGTGAACGGATACAATGTCAAAATTGTGATCTATGGTTCCATGAGACCTATCGAGGGTTGACTGTTTATAAATAGGATTTCAAATGCATTGGATGTAACATGTAGAGTGATTAAAAAGTTTTTCACGTATTTACGTTAATACTATCGTGAAATAACCCGAGTTCTTCAAACCTCCAGAAAAACAGATTTATAATTTATGTTATATTGGTAATAAAATAAAATATAGGCCTATATTCGACAATTAAATCTAAATATCCTTAACTTTAATATTTCGAAGACTCTAACTAGAAATTTTTATAATATTAAGGTGCAATAGTCTAAAATCTTAATATCACGAAATTAGACCAGTTTTCTATACATTTTCATCGACTCGAGAGAATGTGGTCAGAATTACGAGGGCATCATTTAAATTTCTTCATATGGGAGCAAGATTCTTTTTTGGAAAAGTTTCGAATTGTATGTCGTTCGGGGGAATTCTCCTGTTTCTCTGAAAAACTGAAATTAGGCCAAACTATTTTCTATACACTTCCAGATTCATATGATCTAGGCGTAAACAAATAAAAGTGCGTCACGCAGGAACCGCGTAAACTAAGCAGATTATTCAGGAAGCCAAATTTATGGTCCAACTTTGCTGTTCACTTTTCAGCGTTTGCCCTTTTACCAGCCGGCTGCTGGCCCTTCACATCCACATGTGTCAATCACTGAGGTAGATGATCAACAGCCAGTGTAGGAGTGACATGTGGTTAGCATGTCGAGTCCCCCAGCCGTTATAGCTGGTTCCTCAACCTGGAGCCGCTACTTATTGTAGCTACCCAATTGCCTCACGATGCTGGGTGGGCACCGGTCCCATACTGGTCGAAATACCATGAGAAAATTTCTTCCCCCATGGAGACTCGAACCAGCGCAAGTCCTGTAGCTTATACAGTTGTATAACTTATCACTAGTTTCAGAAGTTGAGGTCCTATAAAATGCCTACAAAAGACCTAAAGATATCCTGTATAGCACTCAATTTGATAGATAATTGTTTAGTATGTACTATTATTAGAATATTTTGTATTTAAATGCAACATAAGTGAAGAGAGAGAAGGCCACATGGCCTTAACTCCACCAGGCTAAATAAATATATTCTATTCTAAAATCCGGAAAAAAGACGTAAAAAAGTGTTGAATTTGCTAACGAGTGGATAAAGACAACCTCGCTGCCTACACCCTCTGCTCGAGGTAATATTTACTAAGTGGCAACTTCTTAGAAAATTTGAAATCGAAATACAGTAGTTGAGGTGGTCAGTAGGCTGGTGGTTAAAATAACGGGGCATTTTGTGAGGGTTCAATAGTTTCTCGCGGAACAAAAGTGTTTGGAATGTGAATAGTGTTTAGAAAATAAAACTAGGTAGTATTTATTAAAATAAGTTTGTATTGAGATTAGAATTTGCGGATTCTTGAATTATACAAATTGTATAAATGTAGTTAAAAGAAGGTAAAATTAGAAAAAAACAGCCGTTAAGACTTAAAAAAGGACCAATAAGCCAAAATAGTCGAAAAAAAAGGATATACAACCCACAATTTTCTGGCTTACAATGACCGAAAAAAACATATTATGGGCTTCGTCATCAGACATAAATTGAAAAAAAAAAAAAAAAGCATTTTCCTCAGCTTCCGGGCCCTAATTATCACACATTTAAATAATTTGTGAAGTTTAATTTTTCCATTTATTCGTTAAAAAAATAGATAAATCAAACTAATGTTTTTTTTTTTTCAAATGTCCCAGGTTTGCCTTTCGACATCCCTGGTTTCTCTCCTGGCATTGCGTACTTGTAACCCACTTCTGAGGTTGGAGCGCCTGGAAGGCGGGGTTATGTTGCCTCGATGATATGATGGGTGATGATAGTGGTGCGCCAGGCGAATCCCTAACCCTAAGCTTAACCTAAGATGAATATGAATGATGATGGTTGCGATGGCCATATGATTTCGGGGACCGTTTGGGCCTTAATGTTTTTCTGACATTTGTCTTACAGGTGAGGAAAAACCCCGATAAAAACCTCACCCAGAAAAACTGTCCCGACGGGATCGAACCCGGGCCCGCTGCGTGACAAGGCAGCACGCTACCCCGATACCACAGCGGTGGATACTAATGTATCTTATCAGATACATTGCCAATTTAAGGGCTAATTGTGTGGTATGCGTTACGACTATCCAAACATGGCAGTTTTTAGAGTCAATTTTTAATTTCGGGTTTCAAGTAAACCATCACTTCTAATGGACAGATTTCGCTGATGTTTGAAGAACACCTTCCTAGTTTCATTTTAGTAGCATATGCCGAGTTTCGTTGTGAAACATTGATAATTGCAACCATTGGAGCCCAATAAAAAAATTGCGCTATGCAATTATTCAATTTTGCACACGTTTACAACATAGAGATAATAAATAACATTTGAAAGGTTGTGCGGATTAGTACACATTGCTTCCGTATAACGTTCATATTGTTTATTAAATCCTTAATCTGTTAGATCCGGTTCATAACCATTTCAAGCTAATAAAATTAGAATCACGATGTAAGTGTTGTTTATTCACCTCTGGGAAGGTATCTTGCAAATTTCATGCTAATAAATCTTGAAGATATTCTCAAGACAGCTTGAACAAAAAATAAATCCTTGAAGTGTGTAGAGCTTACTAATTGATATTTACAATTTTAATTTACATAACGAATGGTTTCCTTGTATAACCTATAGTTAGACTTGTTAAGCGTTCATTTTGTCATTTGTAAAAAAAAAATCCTCCAGTTCTATTATATGGGTGCGAAACATGAATTCTTATTTTAAAGGAGGAGAAAATATTACGAGTATTTGGGAGTAAAGTTCTTAGGAAAATTCTTAGACAAAAGAGAGATTAACGGATAGGTAAATAAAAAAGACTGCATAACAGTGAGCTACATGATCTTTATGGGAAACCAAATATAATGAGAACAGTTAAGTTTGCAGTCTGATGGGCAATAAATGTTTCACGAATGGGGAATGAAAGAGGAACATGGAAAGCCCTTGTAGGAAAAACCGAGGGAAAGCGCCCAGTAGTCAGACCAAGAATGAAGTGGAAGAATAACATTAATCATAATTTGAGGGAAATAGATTATAGCTTACAGTGCTAATTGGAAAACACTGACTCAGGATAGGGATGTATGGATAACGGCGAACAATATGTAAAAGTGAACTGTATGGTATTTATGGGAAAACAGGTGCAATAAAAATAGTTAAATATCGTAGACTGCGATAGGCAGGACATGATGCACAAATGGAGAATGAAAGATTGCCATGGAAACTGTTTGTAGAAAAATAACAGAGGGAAAGAACTCGGTAGGTAGTCCAAGAATGAGATTGTAGAGTAACATTAACCATGATTTGAGGGGTCCCGCGACGTTGGCCAAGATGCCTTAGCGCACAGCTACGGGACTTGCGCTGGTTCGGGTCTCCATAAGAGAAGAAATTTTCTCATGAAATTTCTACCAGTATGGGACCAGTGCCCACCCAGCATCATGAGGGATTTGGGTAGCTACAATAAGTAGCGGCTTCAGCTTGCGAAAACCCAGCTATAAGGGCTGGGGGACCCGACATGCTGACCACATGTCACACATACATTGGCTGTATAATCGTCTACCTCCGTGATTAACACTTGTGGTTGTGAGGCCAGCAGCCTGTAGATAGGCCAAGGGCCTTTTAGGCCTGTCGTCCCACATGGAGTTTTTAGAAGAGTTTATGGTTTCGGGGAGATGAATTATACAAGGAATGATTGGAAAACATACGATATAACGATCACTAAATAACAAAACAACAAGAGAGACCCAATTGAAATTTTATAAAACGTTGGCAGTACCGGTACTGCTCTATGGATCAGAAGCCTGGATATATAAAAAAACAAGATCTAAGTAGGATAACGGCGGCAGAAATTAAATTTTTGAGATCTTTTAAAGGGTGCACTAAGGAAGACAGAATGAAGAACACAGAAATAAGACAGGAACTTGAAATATTTGCAATAACTGATAAAATAGATACATATAGACAAAAATGGAAGCAACACACAGACAGAATTAATGAAGATAGATATCCAAAAGAAATAACAAAATACAAACCTAAAGGCACCCGAGATGTGGGCAGACCTAGAAAGAGATGGGCTGAAGTCGGAGCGGGTCAACAGACCTAATCCATGAATGCAGATGATGATGATGATGATATGATGATGATGATTAGAAAACCTCGGCTGAGGATAGGAATAGGCCAATGTAGAAAGCTTATATATGCGCGGCCATGAACCTCCGGGTTTGATATTGCCAGTATTTTAGCAACATCTTATATTAGTGCAAATTTCGTCAGAATCGCAAGCAGAATAGTCTCTCGTTTCCCTTGTGAATATTTGCGATCTAATTTAAGTAAAACAATAGTATGTAAAATAATTATAACATAAAATGAAAGTTATGCATGCATACACATTCGTGCAGTAGCAGTTATTTAAATGAGGCAGGTATTAACATATTGAATGGAAGATATTTATTACATCTTCTGATGACTTACATAATAATAGATTGTTTCATGGTACTTAAACTCGGAAGTAGCACCTTTCAATAGACAATAATTAGGTGATATTAACGCGGAATAAATGAGTAACAAATATTCCCAGACTGTGTTGGCTGCGTGCGCTAAATTAGCGAGAAAATTAAGTGAAGTGAGATTAGATTTAGATAAACACAATGGTATATTATTACGCATGTAATTTGTTACATAATATTGTGAAAATAATTGCATATTCACTTAAAAAACGTAATTGTTGTCTTTTACTTGTTTTAATTTTGTATTCGCGCCCACCGACTCTGGTCTCGAGGTAGCGTGCAGCGGGCACGAGCTCGATCCGCGGTCGGGAAAAGTTTCTTCGGTGATGTTTTCTTTTTTGGGATTTTTTCTCACCTGTAAGACAAATGTCACTAAACTTTAACGGCACCCAGTATTTGTTTGGGTTAAAAAAACATTTTTTTTTCTTTTTGCTTTTAAAAATCCAAGAATGTATATTTTATCGATGTGTAATATTATTTTGTTGATTTTGTTCTGCTATGTGAACTTTTTTTTTTTCATTTTTCCATAACTTGTATTTTTTTCTTTTCATATTTCGGTACACTTTTCTCTGAAACTATGAAAGATAGAAGAATACTTTTTGGCATAGATATGTAGTTTAAAGAAATCTATAGTAATAAGGTAAATTTATCTTTGTGATATTGATAGTGTTTGAAATTTAAAAAAATGTATGCAAAATTGTTAACAAAAATGTGTTTTTGGAATTTTTTAAAAATAAATCGCAGTCCATATCTGAACACAAGCAAACCTTATTATTATTAAATGACCTATAAACAATAACATAATACATTTTGGAAACAATTGGACAAGTAGTTTTTGAGAAAGTTGTACCAAGACAATACTTTTAAGAAGTTGGATTTTTATTTACATTTTTGTATTTCAAATTACTCATGAAGAAATATGTCTAAAAAGTGAATCAGAGTGTCATTATATTCAGGGAGACTTGTTTAATTATGGACATAATTTTCATGCACATAACTTAAGAATATGCTGAAAAAATGATTTTTGTATGTTGCATATTTTTACACCAAATTGCAAGGAAATTGGTACTGGTGCCCTTAGGCCCAAACGTTGCCCGAATATCATCTGGCAATCATAATCATCTTGATATTACCCATGTTTGTATGAATGTGTGTGTGTGTGTGAACGGTGTATTTCATCTTAATGTTGTGTTGTCTCGGAGGAGGCCCTGACATTGAACTGATAACTCATTCGGGAAGACTCTGAAACTTCTTGTGTGGTCAAAAAAGTATGTATGTGATCCATAGTTAAAATCCCTCTCCAGACAGGTCGCGTCACTCTAAGGTCCGGGTGGCTTATGGCACATAAAAGTACATATAATGTGAGAGGTTAACTGCATCAGTGAAATGGAAAATATTTCAAGTATATATGTAATCCTGAGCTACAAATCCTCTTACGTGTGTTATGACCTCGTACGGTCCGAATGGGGTGCGGCATGTAAAATACCTATAATAATAATAATAATAATAATAATAATAATAATAATAATAATAATAATAATAATAATAATAATAGTAATAATAATAATAATAAATATAATTGTGCACAAACGTGCAAAATTAATTAATGGGCATATTGGTCTAAAGACATTGTCACTTTGGAACATATTTCCAGATTATATATTGTACTCTTTACATAGTTACATCTGCAACTGTGTTTGATTTGGTGGTAAGAGTCATCCACACACACTTTGTAATGTGAGCCTTGGACTGTATAGCGGTTGATTGGTACCTTAGTTCCTTGCTTGGTCTAGACTTGTTCCTATCTATCATGGCAGGCGTACCAAAGAATTCTTCAGGAATGTCGTCCCGCTTCTGTCTTCTCTCTTGTATCAGTTGTTCGTATGCTTTGGTAGATGGAATGTAGTAGTGCATTCTGAGGTCTTCCAGGAAGAGCTGTTCTCTTGTCAGTACATAGACCAGTCTGGAAGGAGTGAATCTAGAGACTGTTAGAATTTTCTTTAGAAAGGAGGCTTTAACGCTTTCCCAGATTTTTAAATCGCTTGTCTTCAGATCCTCCCAAACTATCTCTAAAAACACCTATAAGAGGATATACATACATGCATACATATTGTTCTGCCCAAGAGCAGGTATTTCACTGCAAACTCAGCATTCTCCACTCTTTCCTAAACTCATCTTTTCTTTTTTGTATCCGCCATGTTTGCAACTTTACTAGGGATATATAAGTGCGGTAGCTTCCCGTTTCTTTTCACACCCCACTCTCATTTTTGCATCTTAAAATCTTAAAATATCTTAAGAAGGTCCCGGGAGGGGAGGCGACTTGGAGGCGAGGAGAGTGGATTTGGCTAAGTTAGACCTTCCGGACTTCACCGAAATTCATCAGTTAAATATCAGTTTCATTAGGATTTTTGAGCAGATCAGAGATCCGGAAATCTCAATTAGCTGTAAGTGGTTAGTTAAACTAAAGCAAAGACAAATTATTATTAACTAATTAATGTGACGAATGGGTACAGGAAAAGGCGAATTGGTACAGTGTATGAATATTTATGTTATAGTGGAAGATATGCGGAAACTCGGGTGAGGGAAAGGTTTGCAATAGTACTTGACACCTGAATTTTGCAAGGTGTAATTATACATTGGATATAAAACTCCTTAATTAACTGGAGCCAGCAGTTCCTCGGGAAGTGCGCCGAACCGGTATGTAACCGCTCCCGGCACTGCATTTCCCTTCACTTCACGTGGTCTCTTCATTCATGTAACTGACACACATTTCTATTGTCCTACAACTCGTTCATTTCGTAGCTCCGCGTTTCTCTTATGTAAGGCAACAGTTAGGCTTACTAATTTCTTTTACAACCACACATTTGCCTAACTACCTACTACCTAACTAACTCTTTAGTTGAGGTGGATGGCACCTGCAAGGTATCAAGCATCAATACTGTCATTTAACTATTCATATTTTTAGTAAATTATTTTTTAATAAAGGAAAATTTGCAATTGCTTGCCTCAATGGAATATTGTGGGATAAAAATATAAGTAATCAAAATAAAATGAATATATATCACACAATTGTTAAAAGCATCATTACTTATGGAGCAGAACTTTGGCCATTAACAACAAAAACAAATAAGTATCTTTTGGCAACGGAAATGGATTTTATACGAAGGGCTGCAAGAATTTCAAGAAGAGAAAAAATTAGGAACTCAGTTATAAGGAAGAAAATGAAGATCGAAGACACTATTTTAGATTATATTAAAACTCAGCAATTAAGATGGTACGGGCATGTCCAGCGAATGGAAGAGGATCGACTACCAAAATCTGTTTTGGAATGGAAACCTGAGGGAAGACGAGGCAGAGGAAGACCTAAAACCTCCTGGAGTCAGGGAATATGTTTATACATGAAGGAGAAACATCTACAAACAGGAGATTGGATGGACCGACAAAATTGGCTATTAGGAATCGGACGATGTCAAAGACATTAATCAACCGATGATCTATCTATTTTTTCTTGTGGATTCAGTGAACCAGTGAACATATATGACGCGCTGGCTCTGTCTGCTTAGAAACTCGACCACGTGCTATACTAAGGGAAACAATAAGTAGAGGTAATATGAGATTAATCATATGTTACATAATGATATGTCCTCTAAATGCCAACTCTAACGGTGTCGTAACCATCTGTCTTTCATTATTATCTTTACCATGTAAATTATATGAGTTGTCGGTCGGTTATTATCCATGTTCAACTGAAGATAAAAAAATGAAATTAATGTGGATCAAATCTTCTTTGTCATTCATAGTATTTTTTTTTTATTTCAAAACTTGAAGATTTCCTTACTTGCATTTAAGATTTTCTATGAATAAGTTGAAAGCAATTCATTGTCAATTATTGTCAAAATCATTCATATGAAATAATAAGCACCGGCGTAAAACAGGGAATTTGTATTAACTTTGATGTCTCCCGCTTTCTCTGCTAGTAACTAAGAATTTATACATTACAATTGATAAAACGACAGTCTTGTATTTGAGCAGTGGCGGAGGGTTCATGTTATCACTGTTAGCCTGGCAAACACTTTCAAAAGTTACAATTAAACTCTTTGATATTTAATTAAAACTAAACATAATACCGGAACGAGATACAACAATGCATTGACAATAGTCTACATGTTGTAAACAATAGATAGACAGATCATTGGTTGATTAATGTCTTTGACATCGTCCGATTCCTAATAGCCAATTTTGTCGGTCCATCCAATCTCCTGGTTGTAGATGTTTCTCCTTCATGTATAAACATATTCCCTGACTCCAGGAGGTTTTAGGTCTTCCTCTGTTTCGTCTTCCCTCAGGTTTCCATTCCAAAACAGATTTTGGTATTCGATTCTCTTCCATTTGCTGGACATGTCCGTACCATCTTAATTGCTGAGTTTTAATATAATCTAAAATAGTGTCTTCAATCTTCATTTTCTCCCTTATAACTGAGTTCCTATTTTTTTCTCTTCTTGAAATTCTGGCGGCCCTTCGTATAAAATCCATTTCCGTTGCCAAAAGGTACTTATTTGTTTTTTGTTGTTAATGACCAAAGTTTTGCTCCATAAGTAATGATGCTTTTAACAATTGTATGATATATATTCATTTTATTTTTATTACTTACATTTTTATCCCACAATATTCCATCGAGGCAAGAAATTGCAAATTTTATTTTAATTCCTAAATATGTGATCTCACTACAATATTTTATTGATTCTCCAGTCTCCAAAACTAAATTTTGTTCTGGTTCACCAATTGATAAATATTTTGTTTTTTTCATGTTCAAATTTAATCCCCATTTTTCATATTCTTCTATTAATTTTCTAGTCACATATTCTAAATCTTCATAATCTTGTGCAATTAACAATTGATCATCTGCAAAATGTATGTTGTAAACAATGGTAACTTAATAGTAGTCTATATATTTGATGGGTTGCGTATATACTGTAGCATTCCACTATTATGCAATGTGATTTTAAATCCCCACAGTGTTAGCGGTCTTCCCGATGCTTACGTGGAATGTGACTTTGAGAATTTTTTGCGCAGGTGCTTTCAAGCTGATCGGTAGTACATCGTGCTGCATTTCAAGCAGAGTAGCAGGCTGCCCTGTTAGCACTCCAGAAATGGCTAACAGCGGGGTTTTAATTGCTTCGTGTAAGTCCTGTGTACACATAGTGCTTCTTCACCCTTAGTGTCTCTAATAGAAGACGAGGCAACCGACATATAGAGATCACTTATAAACTCTAGAAACCATCTTGAAGTGGAGATGAATATCTGTGTTTTAAAATCATGCATTTATATATTTAATTAACTATTAATATTTCCAATTACCCACTTCCATTTCCCATAAGCCCTATACCTATAGTAAAGTAAAGTAGTCCCACTACAGGCCTCGGGAGGTCCTTGGGGTAGTAGGAGGTTAAGGCTCCCAGTTTTTCTGGACAATCGGCACTTGATGTCAGCCGGGTTGTCAGCCCTGCGTGACGGCCGCCTTTACCCCAGAACAAGCGTCTGGTACTCATTTCCGTTAGAGGCTGAGTCGACCCCAGGGCCATAGTGCCTCCAGAAGGTTTTGGTCAGTTTAAAAATCCTGACCCTACCGGGACTTGAACCCTCGACTTTCCGGCTTGTAGCGCAGTACCTTAACCACTACGCTACGGCGTGCAGTTTATTATATTTGGTACTCCAAACATTGCATATCGTTCTTTTAGAAGTTCATTTACTTATTAGAAATAATATAATAAACACAATTATATATCCATATTATTGTAAATAAAACGACTGTTAACATTTGTCGAAATACCACGCTCCGCCACTGTATTTGAGACCCTTAGAAGCCAAGGGGTACAAGTGACAAATTGATAATTTTGGAGTTAGGTGTAGATTTTAGTAGTTAAAGCAGTTAGTAATCTGAGTGGGCAATGAGTACAAGTAAAAATCTATCTGGTGCTGAAATCTAGTGGCTGAAAATAAAACTGCTAACACAATGGAGTGTCTCATCTTTGAACATCATTTACTCAAAACTGATCTTTTGTTACTTATACCCCATTGGCTTCTAAGGTTCTCGTTTGATATCATATGGGTATGAAATATGGCCTCTTATATTAAGGGAAAAATGAGAGGTCATATTATCAGGAAATAGTATCCTGGGGCGAATATTTGGGCTCATAAGGAATGAGAATCGAGGAAGGTTTTCATTGAGGAAATCCGTAATATATATTGTAACGCATGATTGGGTCGCATTTTGATATTTCACACGCTGTAACATGACTCATAAGTCTCACTGTATAAGGGATTCGTGAGTCGGGACTCATTACTTGGGAATGCCCGCTGGGATCTTTCCAGATATGTCTGATCGTTGCAATTCGATGGTTCGTCTTCGAGATGGATCTATACTCAAACGATCGTGAGCGCCGACCTTCCTAGAGTCTAAGATGGGCTATGAAAGTCAGTCGTGGTCTGGAAGCCGACCTGTAATGAATGGATGGATAGTATGTGATGGTTAAAAGTACAATGCAACTCTGGTCTGGAGGAGGCCATTTTAGTGATATTGTAAAATGTGGAATATTTATAAAACAATAATCATAAGTAATTTGTGATAATCGTGAAGCAAATAAAAGAAGACTTGACTCTTTAGGTAAAGCAGTGTGATAAAGGAATTCTGTTACAGTCTCGGCGCAATCTGATATATAAAAATTAATGTTTGTTTGTTTGTTCGTACTTTATGCGCGGCCATACCGTTGATCCGATTGTGATGGGCTTTTTTGCAAAATGTTCAGGAGATTCTCGGGATGAACATAGGCTATAAGAGAGTTGTGATACTCAACTCCCACATCCTTAAAAAAATCGCACTTTGTAGTGGAAAACGTGAAAAAAATAGCTCTTTGGACGCTTAAATGGCTTACGCTGCCTAAACCATAAGAAATACACAGAATTGAATATCTCAAAAAACTCTACAAAAAAGTCCGCGTCAGCATATGTTTATCTCTTACGGATAATCACAAAAAAACTGTTTTGACTGACTCTCATTAATTTATCTTTTTTTTTTTTCACTCTAATATAATTGCTATATGACGGTTTTTAACTTATCTGCAAAGGAGGGTACAATTCTAATGTTCATGACTATGTGACGTCATCATTCATACTTCTTGAGTTGCAACAGAAGGCTGTAAGAGGTTTTCTTGCGAACTTATTTAATAATATCTAATTATGTCCTAATTGCTGAATTTTATGGTAAAAAAGTAACATATTTTTATCGTCCGCCCATGACATGAGAATTGAACGTTCGGGCAGGACAACGTCTGCCGGGTACGCTAGTATATATATACTAATTAATTTACTAGTACGATCGAACCTATAGTTTCAAGGGCGTGCGGACATATGTTCTGTATAAGACCCTTCCAATCATTCCCTGTTGATTCACGTAAATTATGATTAATATTATTCTCCCACCCGATTTTTGACCTACCTATTTGGCGCTTGCCCTCTGGCTTTTCTACAAGGTATTTCCATGCCCTTCATTCAATCCCTATTCGTCCCATATTTCCGTCCATCGCAGAATACAATGCTTAACCGTTATTTTTACATCTGGTTTCCCTTAAAGATCATGTAGCTCACTGTTAAGTAGACCTCTCCATTTACCTGTCAGTTCGTATCTCTATGATCAGAATATTTTCATAAGTAATGCCACGAGTGATTTCCAATTTATCTAGAGAATTTGGAAATCAAGAGTGACATTTGTTGAGATTATTTAACGAATAAAATTAAACTGTTTACTCACAAATCGTTATTTAAATGTAGTTATTTTAAAATATTTATTTATCTAATGTAAACGACGATGTTTGAAAACAAATGAGAAGTGATGTTTGAAAACAAATGAGAAACTATTGTTACGCATGTTCATCACTGCAACCAGATCATATATAGGCCTATATATTGCCAAAGGATCGCAATATTGTAAGAATGCACCCTAGTGGAGAAATTTATAACCAATATTAATTAATTTCTGATGTCCTATGATGTAAATATGCCAATTATATTTTTCTGCGACGTTATTTCCTGGGAAATAATTTGTTTAAGAAAGTGCAAACTGTTTTTTTGTGGTATAATCAATTGCTACAAATGTTTTATATTATCTCCCGCAAGCACCATCAGCTGACATTCGTGCACTATATATACAATCTGGTATCTGTATTTCTTAGTGGGTATGTCATTGCAAAATAATGCTATGACCTATTCAGAATGTTAAAAAAGAGGAACTTTCTTTAATATGTTAAACCTATTTTATAAATTCGAGGTGAAACACGATTGTGATTGGTTGTAATTAAAAAATGATTGAAATGTGATTGGTCATTGAAACCCATTTGGGGCTTGAGTATAAATAGTCCTAATAATTTTATTTTCAAATACCTGTAATATTTCTTCCTCCCTTAAAGTAAGATTTCATATTTCACTTTCATATAGTGTAAATGGGGGCACGTAGCGTAGTGGTTACGGTAATAAGCTACAAGCCGGAAAGTCGAGGGTTCGAGTACCGGTGGGGGTCAGGATTTTTAAACTGACCTAAACCCTTCTAGCGGCACTATGGTCCTGGGGTGTCCCCTCTAACGAAAATGAGTGTCAGACGCTTGTTCTGGGGGTAAAGGCGGTCGTCATGCAGGGCTGACAATCCGGCTGACATTAAGTATCGATTTTCTAGAAAAAATGAGAGCCTTAAACTCCTACTACCCGAAGGGTCTTCTATGGCCTGTAGTGGGATCACTTTACTTTACAATATAAATGGAAAAATCAAAGTTTTATATAGCTTCAATTTAACGCTTTTTTTTTAGAGAGAATCTGGGATGAAACGAGTCCCTTTATATCGCAATAGTATGCATTTTCAGAATTGAGCCTATGTTTAATTTCTTTCTGCAACTCATTCCTGTTTGTAATGATTGTTCTTAGATATTTGAAGGCAGTCACTTCTTCAAAATATCCCTAATTTGTCATTAACTCATTATAAATTGGCATTTCTATGTGTGAATATATATATATATATATATAGTTTTATTGATATGTACTTGCAGCCCCTATATCTTAGTGTTATGTATGTATACGTATAATGATTCTTTGTGTTTTGATAATTTCTTTTTTACCAACTTCCATCTTTCTTTTCTTAAATAATTCACGAAATGTACACTTTCCAGTTTTATTTAGCGTATTTTAAAACTTTTTGCAGTTTCATGTATTTATGCCCATAACATAGGGCATTTGTCATTTGAATAAAAGATCACACGAATCAAACGGGGAATCTCGAATTTGCCATTTGATATGTCATTGAATCAATTCTGATAATACTGATGACTTGGCAGGGTGAAAGTAGGACCAAAGGAAGGTTGAAAAAAACTGATTTATCTGTTCGAGAATTGATTTTTATCTGTATAACTTACTGACAGACATACAACGTTCAGACAATACGTAACGGCATATGGTCTTCAGTACCATATATAGAAGTCAGAATTACTTGCAAGGTCATTGCTTAAAAACAGACTTTCTTCTCAGTTGTCCCTGAATTGTATTGTAATTTCGTACTCTTGGAAATGTAACAATAAACGGTACTTAAGAAGATGTAGAAAGGTAATAACACTGAGATATAAAAAATAAACTTTTTTTTTTTGACTCAGGAAGAAAAATATGTGATTCTGATAGTATTTTTTTCTCCTGAATTCAAATATGATATCGGTTTTTCTCCATCACGCAAGGTTTCCGAGAGACAGGAATTTATAATTTCAAACACTTTAACATTTTCTACATTCGTAACTACACAATATTCGAACATTCCGACTCACCTAAAAAGTAAGAAATGACGATTTTATGCTATATTTCACCTGTGGAGAATCCCTCTTGATGGTCCAACAATAATCGGCCAGCATATTAGGATTCCATTTGCCTTGATATCTCTTTTCCATAGCTGAAATCTCCTGAGTTAGCTCATTTGGTTTTATTTTACAATGGACAAATGGACGAAAAAAGATTATTAAAAAATAATTATTTAAATCCATTAATTGAAATTAAAAAAAAACTGTGGGTGATGGAGAAATTCCGAATATATATTTGAAAACCGATAAAAACTGCATTAAGTACAACTATTGGTACTCATGAGACAAAAATCATGTTGACCAGTGTAATTATTGCAGTGAATTGATTGATTTTGTATTATTTTATTGAAATGATGGAACAACAGTGTTTAACGGCCACTTGCTATAGTTTCACATCCATATGTGTCAATCACAGAGTTGGACCAGTATAGGGCGAATGGAGACTAAATAACACTGAGCTACGCGATCTTTATGGGAAACAAGACGTAATAAGAATAATCAAGTCTCGTAACTGCGATGGGAAGGACATGTGGTTCGAATGGGGAATGGAATACGCGTATTTATAGTTTATTGTTTTGAGTAATTTACATTATAACTTCGCACCCATTTTTAATTTATCTTCTGATTCTGCTCAGATGATTTGGTCGTCAGCGAATAATAAGGCATTTAAAATTATATTTCCCAGTTTAAAATTTTATTTGAGATGACTGCTGTACCTGGATGGAGGCGTCTATATAAATGTTAAGAACAGTAGGCAAGATCGCACACCCTTGTTTCACTCTATTATTATTATTATTATTATTATTTATTATTATTATTATTATTATTATTATTATTATTATTAGTCGAGCGGTTAAGGTAGGAAGCCTTGGCGCAGAGCTACGGGACTTGCGCTGGTTCGAGTCTCCATGGGGGAAGAAATTTTCTCATGGTATTTCGGCCAGTATGAGACCGGTGCCCACCCAGCATCGTGAGGCAATTGGGTAGCTACAATAAGTAGCGGCTCCAGATTGAGGAACCAGCTATAACGGCTGGGTGACTATATGCTGCAGGTGCAGGTCGTCTTTCCAACGACGTTTTGGTCTTCCTACATTTCTTCGGCCTAGAGGCCTATAATGAAGCAGCTGTTTTGATAAACGATTATTTGGCATTCTTTGTATATGTTGAAACCAATTACGTTTATTTGTGTGTATTCTCTCGTTTATATTATATATTTGTAATTCATCTCTGATATCTTGACTTCTCTTTTGATCTCTTAGAGATACACCTGCAACTGATCTGAGAAATCTCATTTCTATTGTCTCAATTTTATTTTTATCAGAGATCGTTAAAGGCCAAGTCTCAGACCCGTATTTTAAAAACAACAGGGATAATTAATAGTATTATGAAACCATCTTTAGTACAAAGGAACATAAGATTACAGCTTTATAAGGTTCTTGCAAGACCAGTATTAAGGTGTGGTAATGAAGCATGGACAATGCGAAGAAGAGATGAAAGCCGAATAACAGCAAATAAGATGCGATATATGCGCGTACAGCAGGCTATACAAAGTGGGACCATAAAAGAAATGAGGAAATTATGGAAGAGTTAAATGTAGAACCCATTCTCCATCATAAGTTTAATAAAAACTACCAGAACAACTGGAAATCCTCACAGAATTCCGAAAGCTATGCTTCATTGCTACTCCTAAGGCAAAATATCGCTGGGACGTCCTAAAAGCTCTGGATGGAAAATTCCTCTTTGAGACCATAACAGGCCACACGGCCTAATACTTGCATGGATGATGATACATATTTTTATTTTATAGTGATTGGGTAATCGGGAAATGACACATTTTTTAGTTTGGTAGCATTGATACGAGTTACGTCATGACATGTCCCGAGCGAATCAACCAGAAGAAGAGACAAATAAATACATTAGCTCGAGAAAAAGTGTCTATGATATCAATAGTTACTAAAGTCATGATATCATGATCCATTGTGAGCGGAATATCAACTATTTGTAGATTATAGTGTTGTTGGCGATGGAGGGGTTTATACGTTTTTGTAATCAGCACCTCAAACATATTCATACAAATTTTGCAATTGCGATCGTAATATCACGATATAGACTACTTGAATGATAATAAGATAAATTACGTTTATTTAAAAAAAAATACTTTTTAATTATAATGTTCGTGACCAGGTGGTAAACCTCTCTTACATTTTCTCCGGATGACAAAGAATATGACTTCGATTTGACACGTCGCATATTTTATTGATATAACATTTTGTTTCTAAGTTGTAACATTACAAACAACGCGACGCGACAAAAATTGTACCCTGATCACGACAGGAATTGTTAATTTCATGCGACTGTTATTGTAACACAGTTGCTATGAAACTGCACAATTAAATTTAAATTAAGTTATTTCAGATAACATTTATAAATATTCTCTAACTTCTGCGCAAATGAAATGAAATCAAAAAGAATGAAAAGGATAAATTCTACAGACTTGAGTTAAAACAGATTTCTTACATAAAGAAAGTAGACCATACATGTTATTTAGTCAACGAACTTAGAATGATATAAATATAGTAGTAAACAAATTCAACTAAAAATTGTCACAAATAAGTGAGCATAGAGAATGTACGGAGCCCTGATATACATTTGCTTCATAAAACGGTATTGTAAACTCCTAGATTAAACAACTGCTATGCAAACTGTGGGCAATGAAATTATATAAAAACAAATTCCAGTAAGTTACATAAAAATCAATATAATCAATAAGAGAAAATACCAAAGATAAAAATGCACAAAACTGACTGGCTTAAGTTATAAATAATTTGTTACAGTAAATGAGAATATAGTAGGTAATGGGCGATTAAATAACTGAAATAAACAAATGAATACTAAACTGTGGACAATGATGAAAAATCAAATTTTAGCAAGCTACACAATTATGAAGTGAACTTCATCATCAAGGAAAAAAATTAGTTTAAGTACAGGAAGAAACTAAGTAAAAAATAATTAAAGAAATCCTAAACAAACATTTGACCAAATATGAAGCTTTAAATTATAATTAAAACAATACAAATTAAAGCACAAGGAATATAGGGGATTAATTATTTTATTCAGTACCACTCAGCAATCCACAGTAAAATGAAAAATAATTATATTAATGTCGTTCTGAATAATGAGGGAGCAATTATACGGGGGGAAAAGAGATGAAATAGTCCTAGAGAGAACCATATCAAGATCGTCAAACCCAGATAGACATCCACAATACACGCCTTCAACACTCGAGAGAGCAACTTGAAGCATATTAAGACCATCCGGAATAAAATAGAGGAGAAAAACATACCATGACATTCACAACCCAGACAGCAATTTGAATAATATCGGACACTTCATGAGACAAGATTCCACAAAATCACACAGCATTTTCTCCGACTCCCGAGGGAGAAACTTGAAGAAAATCGGGATCCTCCAGTGGAAGAAGAGGCTAAACATTCCATAACATTTTCCCCGACTCCCGAGGGAGAAACAAAAAGAATATCGGACCCTCCAGTGGGAGAAGAGGCGAAAACACCCCACAACATTTTCCCCGACTCCCGAGGGAGAAACAAGAAAAATATCGGGATCCTCCAGTGGGAGAAGAGGCGAAAACATCCCACAACATTTTCCCCGACTCCCGAGGGAAAAGCTTTAATATCGGGATCCTCCAGTGGGAGAAGAGGCGAAAACATCCCACAACATTTTCCCCGACTCCCGAGGGAGAAACAAGAAGAATATCGGGATCCTCCAGTGGGAGAAGAGGCGAAAACATCCCACAACATTTTCCCCGACTCCCGAGGGAAAAACTTTAATATCGGGATCCTCCAGTGGGAGAAGAGGCGAAAACATCCCACAACATTTTCCCCGACTCCCGAGGGAGAAACAAGAAGAATATCGGGACCCTCCAGTGGGAGAAGAGGCGAAAACATCCCACAACATTTTCCCCGACTCCCGAGGGAGAAACAAGAAGAATATCGGGACCCTCCAGTGGGAGAAGAGGCAAAAACATCCCACAACATTTTTCCCGACTCCCGAGGAAAATACTTTAATATCGGAATCCTCCAGTGGGAGAAGAGGCAAAAACATCCCACAGCATTTTCCCCGACTCCCGAGGGATAAACTTTAATATCGGGATCCTCCAGTGGGAGAAAAGGCGAAAACATCCCACAACATTTTCCCCGACTCCCGAGGGAGAAACAAGAAGAATATCGGGACCCTCCAGTGGAAGAGGAGACGAAAACATCCCACAGCATTTTCCCCGACTCCCGAGGGAGAAACAAGAATAATATCGGGACCCTCCAGTGGAAGAGAAGAGGCAAGAATATCCCACAACAATTTCCCCGACTCCCGAGGGAAAAACATTAATATCGGGATCCTCCGGTGGGAGAAGAGGCGAAAACATCCCACAAAATTTCCCCGACTCCCGAGGGAGAAACAAGAAGAATATCGGGACCCTCCAGTGGGAGAAGAGGCAAAAACATCCCACAACATTTTCCCCGACTCCCGAGAGAAGAACTTTAATATCGGGATCCTCCAGTGGGAGAAGAGGCGAAAACATCCCACCGCATTTTCCCCGACTCCCGAGGGACAAACAAGAAGAATATCGGGACCCTCCAGTGGGAGAAGAGGCAAAAACATCCCACAACATTTCCTCCGACTCCCGAGGGATAAACTTTAATATCGGGATCCTCCAGTGGGAGAAGAGGCAAAAACATCCCACAAAATTTTCCCCGACTCCCGAGGGAGAAACAAGAATAATATCGGGACCCTCCAGTGGGAGAAGAGGCAAAAACATCCCACAACATTTTCCCCGACTCCCGAGGGAAGAACTTTAATATCGGGATCCTCCAGTGGGAGAAGAGGCGAAAGCATCCCACAACATTTTCCCCGACTCCCGATAGAGAAGCAATAATAATATCGGGACCCTCCAGTGGGAGAAGAGGCAAAAACATCCCACAACATTTTCCCCGACTCCCGAGGGAAGAACTTTAATATCGGGATCCTCCAGTGGGAGAAGAGGCGAAAACATCCCACAACATTTTCCCCGACTCCCGAGGGAGAAACAAGAAGAATATCGGGACCCTCCAGTGGGAGAAGAGGCAAAAACATCCTACAACATTTTCCCCGACTCCCGAGGGAAGAACTTTGATATCGGGATCCTCCAGTGGGAGAAGAGGCGAAAACATCCCACAACATTTTCCCCGACTCCCGAGGGAGAAACAAGAAGAATATCGGGACCCTCGAGTTGGAGAAGTGGCAAAAACATCCCACAACTATTTCCCCGACTCCCGAGGGAAGAACTTTAATATCGGGATCCTCCAGTGGGAGAAGAGGCGAAAACATCCCACAAAATTTTCTCCGACTCCCGAGGGAGAAACAAGAAGAATATCGGGACCCTCCAGTGGGAGAAGAGGCAAAAACATCCCACAACATTTTCCCCGACTCCCGAGGGAAGAACTTTAATATCGGGATCCTCCAGTGGGAGAAGAGGCGAAAACATGCCACAAAATATTCCCCGACTCCCGAGGGAGAAACAAGAAGAAAATCGGGACCCTCCAGTGGGAGAAGAGGCGAAAACATCCCACATTTTCTCCGACTCCCGAGGGAGAAACAAGACTAATATCGGTTTCCTCCAGTGGGAGAAGAGGCGAAAATATCCCACATTGTGCTCCCCGGCTCACGGGAGAACAACTTCCATAGGCTATGAAACGGCTCCTCCATTGTTGTAGAGGTGTGAGCTTCTCACAGAATTTTCTTCCACTCACAAGGGTTCTTACTGACGATTTCTGTACTTCCTGTGGAATACTAACGTCATCACATTAAATCGGATCTTCTACAACAATAGTGTATACTATATGCAATACATTCTTCTAATCGAAATATTTTACTTATGACAACAATACATTTATCTCTGTGAAAGTAATTATGTAGAAAAAAGTTAATTGTATATCAGATTTATCAGTGTTATCACTATCATTAGGTCCTCAGGTAAATTCTTATAATTTTAAGCAACATATTCAAATAGTGTAAATATATATTCTGTGTTGAACTGTTAGTTCCGTTTATATATCAACTTAATGCTAATAATTTTAAATAGTAAGTTCAATTCATGTAAATATATAACTTAGTGTGTATTTAGGTTTAATTGTATAACTTCATCGTAGCTAATGTAATTCTTCACAAAGTGGATTGTTTAGCATTATACAATACTTATAATTTCAAGAATCGTCTTCAAACAGTGTAAATATATATTCTGTGGTGAACTGTTAATCCTGTTTATACTTTAACTTAATGCTAATAATTTTAAATAGCAACCTTAACTTGTGTAAATATATCTTATTATATTGTGTAATTAGGTTTAATTGTATAACTTTATTATAGTTAATGTAATTCTGTATAAAGTGGGTACTTTATCATTAATGTTACGTTAGCTTGTAAATATATTAATATTACAAAATCGTTTTTGTTTTCTTTTATGAAAAATATTTCCATTTGTTTGTGTTGTTTATAATTTTCTAACAACACAGAAATGTCTGTTGAAAAACCAAGCTAATTTTTTAATCGAGCAGAATTCTCAATTTTCTAAAATGCAGAGAAGAACCGGATTGTTTATGGATGTTACATGTGTTTTTTAATATAAGTAACCCATGAACTCCGGTGACTCACTACAAAGGAAAGTATTAGACATGTATCATATTGTCGCGGATGGCGGTAACTAGGAAACAGATTTCATTTGTTTAATTTAAGTTCACAAATGTTTACGTAGAGTTTTTTTTTTTTTCTCCCAACACTTCGGTCTATAGTCAATATGCAAGAATATTGACCTGATGGTTGGTGTATTTGAACGGAAGATATTGTAAAGGGATGGAGTGCAAGATAAGACTATTTGGAGAATTAGAAAGATCATGAGTTGTATAGAAAGTATAGGTATTCTGACCAAGTTGCATTAAATTAAGAATATTTTACTCGACTGCTCACACCTTAAAGCCGGATATTTTATTCGCACCTTAATAATCACAAGATATTATTTAATTTTAATATAAATATGTTTCATTTAAGTTTAAGAAATTATGATTCATTATTGCGTGAGGTTTTTTTGGGTTTTTTTCCACACCTGCAAGACAAATAGCAGGAAGCTTAGGGCCCAACGGTCCCCGAACATCCGGTCATCATTAACATCATCAATCCGCACCGATGTGTAAATTAACAGGCAACTACCTCACATATAATTTCTTAGTAAAGCTACGAAGCATGAAATGAAAATTCTATGATTTCAGTGAAAGGCCTGCCCTCGGGTAGAATTACTAGAGAATATAATTTTTTTATAACGAAAATTAAAAGAATTCATAGTTCTTATGTTATAAACTATCTATTACCCGACGTCCGCTGCTACGCCCAAACAAATGAAAATTAATGTGTTTTCATGTTTAGTAAAAGAAAAAGTAATTATAAATTGATATCGTAATTATTTTTTGATACACCGTGCTGATTACACCGTGTTGCCTAGAAATCTATTTATCCCGATTTTCTTGGCATCAATGAAAAACATGCTGCCGCGGCCTTATTTGCATACGTTTTTGAGATATTCGATTCTGTGTACATTAATTTAATGTATTTGTTATGGTTTGGGCTGCTTAAGTCATTTAAGCGTTCAAATTGCTACTTTTTTCACGTTTTTCACTACAAAGGATGACATTTAGGGGTGAAGGGACTCAACGCCTTCAGCTTTCTTATAGCCAAAACCTTCCCGGGAAATTCCTCAACATTTTGCAAAAATAAATAATAGTTTTAAAAAACTAAAACAACACGCTTTATTAGAAAACCGAACTAAAAAATGAAAAATAATTTTAATTTCCAACACGCTTGGGATAGAATTAATGTGGTCAACAAAAAAATAATCTCCAACACATTTAGAATAAAACTAGAGTTATCTACGAAAAAAAATAATTTCATCATCAAAAGCGTGGGGTGTTTTTTTTATGGTTTTTACATTTTAATTCTTAGAGACTTTACTATTACCAATATCTGTTTATTATCAAATATATTAATTGATATAGAGCACCCCACGCGCTTATTTTTTTTGTAGATAACTCTAGATTTATTCTAAATGTGTTGGAGATTATTTTTTTGTTGACCACATTAATTTTATCCCAAGCGCGTTGGAAATAAAAATTATTTTTCATTTTTTAGTTCGGTTTCCTAATAAAGCGTTTGTTTCGGTTTTTAAAACTATTATTTATGTTAAATTGTATTTACTGTAAACATTTGTATAGTGCCATTTCCAATTTGTTTACATTCTTGAGAATGATCTCACATAAAGAGATCGAACCGTGACGAATTCCTGAATAAACAAAACTTTGACTGGGATAGCGAATTCGTTATCAATTTTACTACATCAACTACTACCAGGGAACAACTTAGAGAAATATTCATTATTATTATTATTATTATTATTATTATTATTATTATTATTATTATTATTATTATTATGTCGGCCACGGTGGACTAGTGGTTATTCTCCTTGCCTCTGGTCCCGAGGGTCGCGGGTTCAAACCCGGCCGGGGTCGATGGATTTTTTAGAACGGAAAAATCCAAGGAGCAAGTCCTCCGGGAGGGACTTTAAACCGTGGGTCCCGGAGTCTGAAGATTTTCAGGCTCGTAAAAGATCCTTAAGCCTGAATGAAAAGGCCTCTAAGCAAAATTTACCGAATTTTCCCGTCCTAGTACTACCTTGGTTTCCTAGATGTCAGTATGAGGCGGAATGCTGACCACGGACCACTCAAAATGACATCTATACGAAAACAAGTGTAACAAAATTAATATGGTTAAAATTCTTCCCTGTAGGGGGAGAGCGCCTAAATCTCTGTAAAGGGAAAACATGGGCTTACAAAAAAAAAAGATTATTATTATTGTTATTATGACCAGCCTCATGGCCATCTGACTGTATTTAATGGGGTCCCGGGTTCGATTACCTATCACACAAGAATTTTTTCTTAAAATTAATTACTCCTCTGACCGCCCATGGTCTGGATTTAGGTTAAGTTTAGGTTTAAGGACTTTCTTGGCGCTTCATTATCATTCATCACATACCATATTATTGGGGTAACTAACTCCATCTTTCAAGCGCCCCAACATAAGAAATGGGTTACAATTCCGCCCATGCCAATAGAGAATACCACAAATGTCATAAAGATAATCTAGAGACATTGGAAACATTATTATTGTTGTTATTATTGTTGTTATTATTATTATTGTTATTGTTATTATTATTATTATCCTCATCATCTATGAAGTTTATATTGTGAATCGGTGAAGGGAATGTTGTTTTATGGCGTACTGTAGGTTATCCTTTTTTAATGTAAGCCCTTACCTAATATTGATTGCCTACAACAATTTTCACTTTCAGTTGTCACGTCGTCAGTTGAACTTCACAAATATTATTGCAGCTAACAATCTCTCCATTAGCAACAATTACGTTGGTTTATTCTAACGGAGTATATATTTGTGCATCAGACAAAGAAGAACTTTTTAATGAGAAAGTACACAGACTGGCATTGTATACATGGGCATCAGATAAATATGAACCTATCTACAAAATGCCACTTCCTTCTACTGACAATAGAACAATACAATGTCTTAATTCATTGCTTCTTTTTTTTATAAATCTACCGTCTTAATGCCCTAGGCTCAAATGCATCCCGTTAAATATTTACTATAGATCACAATGGATTTAATAAAAAGAAAAGGCTTTTATGCAAGATGTGCTAAAAGCATCACGGGTCATTCATATGTGCATACTTTCTTATTCATCCATAGGTCCTACAAGTAAATGTTTCATTACAGAATTTATTATTCCCATGATTTATTAATATTAACAATTTTAATTGATACGTCTACTTCATCCAAATATGTTAATGTATATCGAAGATAGATAAATTAATGTATTATTTCCAGTATTTTTGAATCTATAAATTATGTTACGTACTGGTATCTGATTTGCTCTAAAACTCTCAGGCGCACGAGTCACCTGGAACGAAAATTTAAAAAATCGATATACCGGTCACAATGTTGAATGATTCACAACACCAAACTCAATACAGTAAAAGCTCCTTATTCGCGTGGGATATGTTCCGCAAATATGCCCCGAATACAAAAACCGCGAACATGGAATGGTAGTTTGTATAGATATATAGGGGATACGTTCCAAGGTTCCGAAATAAAACAAAAATCATTAAAATAAAATCAATTAATGAGAGATTTTGAACAATTTATATTAATTATTACTGTCAGGCTTAGGCAAGGGTTTAAAGAATTTTTTTACCCTTTTAAAAGGTCTTTCAATTCAGATTGATAATAGCTGTAAATTCAGCGAAAGAATTCCTTATTTTGTCTTCGGATGTCTTGATGAATCGTACAGTTGATTCATTAACATTGAAACAGCGTCATATAGATGCAGACGACTCGCCAACGCGTAAACGGTCAAGCATTTCTATTTTTATTTTAAGCGGCAACACTACCTTTTCCTATTCGGAACTATTCTTTCCTTTTACTTGACATTGTAAACATTGGCAACAAAGCAGAAGAGACACGTGTTATTCAATCAAAATCATTGCAAAGAATGACAAGTTGATACAATAAAACACCGATTGTGGCGAGGGCGGCATTTATCAACGGACATAACGGCACGTGAAATACGGCGGCGGCGGCGGTTTTTAACAACGACTTTAGGCTTAATGACAATACGGTTTGTTTTTCTTTGATATTAATTTGTACATTTGGTTTGAATCGCTCTGTGTAAAAGCCACCTTGACGCATTCCTGCAGTAAAAAAAGTTGCCGATGCGTTAATAAAGTATACAAATCCTTTTAATATACCGGATGGATCCACGAATAAAGAAATTTTTAACTGCCAATACAGGAACTGTGTCGCAATTTTTTTATCCACGAACAATGAAAACGCGAATAAGGAGCTTTTACTGTATATCATAAAATCTAATTAATCTGTAATTTTCTTTTTACTTATTCACTAGAAATAAAAAAAAACATATCTAGGCGTAGCAGCGCACACTTAGTATTAGTTAGTAGTATTTAGTATCGAAATAAACATTTCTAGAAAAAATTAAGAGGATAATTTTTAATTGCAGAGATTGATAATCAGCGAAGGCGTATTAAAAAAAACACTAGAAAATAAGGGTGTGGACTTGACCATTACATTAAACAGCAGTTTATTATAATGCTATGTTACAAATAAATTGGCATTATGTGGTCAAGGTCACTTTTGAACATGTTCCAGTTTCAGCGAAAGAATGCTTACTTACAAGAATGCACATCGGATTTTGACCTTCTTTATTACTCGTATTAATTGAGTCAGGTATTAATTTGCGCACACTGTAGATGACGTCAGATACAAATACAAATTAAGTGATGTAACAAGCCGCTGTAGATTGCATTTATTGGTAATGAGTTATTCGGTAGGCTCCAAGATTGGTCAAGAGGACAAAAGAAGCCTTGAGCGGCCACAGCTCCATCAAAAACAAACTTCATGAAAGAGGACTCCTCACAAACGTCTCATTGCGAACAGAGCTGATCACAATAGAACGTGTACTATACTACTGCATCAACTATGAGGCCAAACGTAGAGACCTACATGAGGCTGCATTAATCGGAGATGTGAACTGGCCGCCTCCTCTGCGGTTTTGGACCGAAAAACTACCATACAAAATTATGAAGAAGTTCATCGGATGGGGTTTTCGCTCAACGCCAAGAAGAAAAGATTCGCAGACAAAGAAGAAGGGATTAGATATAAGTTAGTTGTAAGTTATTAAATTGTAAATAATTGATATATGGATTTTGTATTGTAATCCATTATGTATGCCGCGCTACAACAAGGACCAAGAAATGTACGTATCAAATAGAGAACAAATAAAATACATAAGAGCAGACCTGGGGATATGGGCATTGAGGCCGAGGTAACCCAGGGAGTGGAGGCGGGGATCTTAAATAATGATAATAATAATACTGGACCACGGCCTATATGCCCGGAAGACGAACCTAATAGGGATTGTTGTTGTACAAAAGAAGCCTAATTCTAGATTTCTAAAATCAATGCGAGTCACTGATTAATGGAGTGTAAAAATAAAAAAAAAACACTTCGGTTATAATCACAGCAAGAAAGTTAACATTGAAAAGTGTATCTTGTACAGAAGCAAACATTCGTATATTAATATGTTTTTAATCTCTTCAGTTTCTATGTAGCCCTATTTCTCATATATCATACTAGCTAATATCCGGCGTGCGATGGAAAGCCTGACTAAATGAAATATTAAAGGTTAATTAAATTATATGGTATATACTGCGACGAACCAATCTGCGGTTGTAGAGTCAATTTTTTATTTCGTGCTTCAGGAAAACCCCTATTTCTAACGGTCTATTTTCGCTGATTTTTTTTTTTTGGATAATACCTACCTCGGCTTATTTCAATAGGATATGCTGAGTTTCGTTTTGAAACATCAAAAAATTGCGACTGCTAGAGCAATTTTTAAATTTTAGTTTCAGGTGAACTCCTACACATAATGGTTTTTAGAACAATAGTACTGTATATAACATAAAAACTCTCTCCATGAAAAATACATATATGTGTTAACTTTCATGATGATCGGAAACGGTATCGAAGTCTGTTAATCTCAGACATACCACCATTCATATATATAATTCTTCTGTACGTATGTCCTATAGGAAAAGGAAGAGGTTATAGATTTGGGTTCCCAAATCATGAATTTTATTTCAAGAGTACAGAAGAAATGAAAATAATATTTTTTGATTTTCCAGAATCTTTTGATGTCACTGAACTCCTCTTAAACGACTAGATCGATTTTGATGAATTATTTTGTGGGTCCCTGGATGGTTTAGATTCACAATTGGACCCTCTAAAACCATTAGGCGATGGAGTTCACTTGACATGAAAATAAAAAAAAATACTGTACCGGTAAAATGTTTCGATATTTCACAACGAAACTCAACATATACTTTCAAAATAAGCCGAGGTACGTACTGTCCAAAAATTAACGAAATCCGACAGTTAGAAGTGGAGGTTTACCTGATATCCGAAATTAAAAACTGCATAAACAACTGCGCCGATTTTAATCAATTTTGTGTGTGTGTTTGAGTAGGTCCCTGAATGGTTTAAATTCACAATTTGACCCGCAAAAAACCATTAAATGCAGGAGTTCACCTGAAGTGAAAATTTAAAAAATCGGTCTAGCGGTCACAATGTTTGATGTTCCACATCGAAACTCAGTAGGCCTGTATCTTATTAAAATAAACCGAGGTAGGTATTGCCCTTAAATGAGCGAAATCCGACAATTAGAAGTGGAAGTTTACCTGAAATCCTAAATTAAAAACTGACTAGCAACAGCCATGTTTGGTTCGTCTCAGAGTATACCAATTTAATAAACATTTAAATTTATATATATATCACAGGGAGTGAAAAGATTAACAAAAATAACGTTTTATATATGCTTTTTTACTTCTATATAATATTTAACAGATTTTTGCTAAAAAAGCTATTCTAATGTTCTTTGAGAGAAAAGTAGGCCTTCCAATTCTTACCAACAGGTAATCTTTTTTCATTTTTCAAAACAATCGTATTTTATTCTTTTCCATCTTTGAGAACGATTACTATGTATGGGGGACATAATAATCAAATTAAACGTTGTAATGACCTTCTGATAACTGGACAATGCTAATTATTAAATGTGGGCCAGGCATTCCTTTTTAGTCTAGGAATATTAATGCTTCGTAATTGATTGTTAGACACCAACATACTGACTTGCTTTTTGTTCAGCTTGCCCCCATTTGTTTTCCATATCATTTTTATTTGGTGAGGAAAAAAAAGTAACAAATTGTTCAAATTGAATGTAATGTTATGCAAGCTAAGAAAAATTACTGTGATATTATAGGCCTAGATTTTGTACACTAATTATATGTAAACGTAACAAGTAATTCAGAATGGGCGTGTGATAATGTTAAATAATTATTACTCAAGAAGCTGCTTGATTTTGTGGTAATTATTTATTTGACCGCCTTTGTTAACTAGGGATAACATCGTTTCCTCAGACGTGAAGGTCTGAGGACTGGTTTCCTGAGTGAAGTGTTTTTTTCTTCTTTTTTTTCTCTTCCCCCCTGAACTGTAAGACGTCAGGAAACATTAGGACCCAAATAGTCCCCAAACATATCTGGCCATCATAATAATCCATGTAAGTCCACCGCTGTGGTCTCGAGGTAAACAGCGGGCCAGGGTTGGATCCCCGGTCGGGACAAGTTTCTTGGGTGAGGTTTTTTCGGGGTTTTTCCTCACCTGTAAGATAAATGTCAGGAGACTTTAAGGTCCAAACGATCCCGAAACACCATTTGGCTATCATTATCATCAATATCACAATCGCCTAATTAGCTTAAGTTTAGTTTAAGGCCTTTCCTGGCGTATCATTACCATCATCATAAACTCTCATATCATCGGGGCAGCGTAACCCCGCCTTCTAGGCACTCCAATCTCAGAAGCGTGTTACAAGTACGGCATGCCAGGAGAGAACACCAGAAATGTCGAAATGACAACATTGGGCATTTGGAATATATATATATATATATATATATATATATATATATATATGCCTATTATTTGTTTAGCATGAAAGTGTGAATGCATGTTTTTCATGATCATGTTGGTCTCGGTCGTGGTTCTGGCTTATCATTAATCCTGGAATCCTCTTTATGTCCTTAAAGTGTATGTGGTCAAAAAAAGTATGCATGTGATCCACAATTTAAAACCCTCTCCCTATAGATTGTAACCTCATATGTCCTGGACATGTAAAAATTACCTACAACATTACGAAAAGTATTAATATAATTAGAAAATGCTATTGCACAAATTTAGAATCATTGCAACAAAATATAACATGAACATCTCAATAAACCAAATCATTGGCAATATCGAACGACCTCTGCCGTGTTAAATTAGAAATAGAAGGAAAAATTATAGAACAGGTCAAGAAACTCAAATATTTAGGAACAGAAATTAATAGCAGCCACAGAATTGCAGATTAAATCCTCCATCAAACAAATAATGCAAACAAAATATTCGGATGTTTAAACAATACTCTTTGGAAAATGAAAGTTTAAGAATAGATACAAAAGTAAGAATTTACAAGTCTGTCATAAGACCAGTTTTAACATATGGTTGCGAATGCCGAACAGAAACTAAAAAATAATAATAATAATAATAAAACAACCTAAATTAAAGTTTTAGGGAAAATCGCTGAGAGAGAAAATTCGCAGCTCTGTTATTAGAGAAGAATGTGAAATCGAACCTTTAAATCTTTGGATAAATGATAAAAGACTAAATTGGAACGATCACATAGGTAGAATGGAGAACAGAAGATTAGTGAAGAAAGTACGTGATTGGACATATCAGCAGAAAAGACCATTAGGAAGACCACAACTACTATGGAAGGACGTCACCATACCCCAGACATGCAACAAGCTGCCAGCTTTTATGCGTAGAGGAAGAAGATGAAGGAGAATAAGAAGAACATTTCATTATATGTAATTAAAATAACAAAGATGAATTTACTAGCTTCTGAGTATTTGTCAACGTCACTGGAGGTGTGCGATATTAGAGATGAAGTCTGTCCATTTCTTCGTTTTTATCACACAT
The DNA here is from genome assembly GCA_030220185.1 of Diploptera punctata. Lineage (NCBI taxonomy): Eukaryota > Metazoa > Arthropoda > Insecta > Blattodea > Blaberidae > Diploptera > Diploptera punctata. Next base: position 814,832 of record JASPKZ010006831.1, on the reverse strand, counting down.
TATGCAGATAGAAAATACAAATAACTAACTCACTGGCACTATTGCATCTGTAGGTTCATGGCCGCGCGAACATAAGCTCTCCACGTATCTCTGTCCTGATCTAATCTTTTCCAATCATCCCCGGTATAATCTACTCCCCTCAAATCCTTAATGTTATTCTCCCATCTGATTCTTGATATACCAACTGTACGTTTTCCCTCTAGTTTTCCTACAAGAAGCTTCGATGCTCCTCTTCCATAGCCCATTCGTGCCACATGTCTTGTCCATCGCAGTCTATGAGACATACTGTTCTTATATTATCTGGTTTCTTATAAAGATCATGTTATGAAAGTCTTCTCTATTCACCTATCTGTTCTCTTTATTTGACCCAAAATATTTTCTGAGAACTTTATTCTCAAATACTCGTAATCTTTTCTCCTCCTTTAAAGTAAGAGTCCGTATTTCGCATCCATAGACTATCAAATAACTGGGAGAATAACAACTATATATATTTTTCAGTTAACTAATTTTGAGAGAAGTTGGAACGACATGGGGATCTCTTGTAGATATGTGAAAATTCCATTCATATCTTCACTTATTTACACATTCCTTTATTGCTTGAATGCCCAGCTGTCTCCTTATTTCTTCATTTTTAATTTTAATCTCTTTGTTATGTGTAAGATTTTCCTTTGTTCTCTCATGTGTTTTTTTCTGAAAGAGCACAATGTATAATTTTTTTTTTGTATTTCACTTCCATTAGTTTTTCTTGTAACGTAAACAACTTTTAAAATAGTTCATGGTCACAATAGAAATATGTAGTTTTATATTTTTTCCCAAACATGTAAATGTTATCTAACTTTTTATTTTCTCAGAATTTTTCTTATCGACACTGTTGAATGGGTTCACTTAGTTTTTTGTTTGCATAAAAATGTACGGCAACCATCACTTTCATCTACTTGAAGATACATGTATTTTCTGCAGCACTTAGCGTGTAACCATTTCTCGGTGAAAGGTGCATATAGACTTGCTAATATCCTCAATTGACTGGTCATTTTAACTCTTTCATTCATGTAGAAATGAAAGCAATTATCGCAGTTGGAGATATTCTTACAAAACTGTAAATGGCAAATCGAACACAATACAAGACTGTAATGTTGATGGTATTATTAGAAAATGTTATCTTCAATGGGAACGTAACCATTAATTATGTAATTCGGTGAATTTATTAACATGTTTTGAAAACACAAACTTATACTTGATGTACCAGAAATGTTCGTATAAAAATGTTAAAGATGAAATGATCGCATTACATGCTTGAGAAGGCTCTTAGGTTGGTAGGAGGTTAGACGATCGGTTCGAGATATCAGGGTTGTTAACCCTGAATAAAATCCATCTGTACTTCCAGAATAAGCCCCCTGGTACTCATTTCCTTTAGAGACGCAATCAACCCTAGGGGCCATAGTGCCTCCAGAAGGTTTAGGCCAGTTTAAAAATCTGGATCTCAGCGGGATTCGAGCCCCCAATTTTCTGGATTGTTGCGTATTGCCTTATGCAACTACGCTATCCGTACCTCGGTGCAAAATATATGCATGAGAAGTAAACATGAAGGCAAGAAGATATTTCCAGTAAACATGAGTCTGGAAATTAACTATTTACGCGATGTATTTTTTCTAATTTGATGATGCTATGCATCAATCGGCTAAGTGTCATTTAAAAAATATTTTGATACCATCCGTTGCACTGTCTCATGAGGGCGTGCATTATCGACCCACTATGATGGTTGTTCGTTTATACAAAAGCGGGTGCCGCGCGACAATGCTCTACAATGATTAATTAACATGCGGAATTATTATAGTAGCGCTAGTCGGCATCTTTGTATTTAATTATATATATACCAGCTGCGGGGAAAAAAAGCGAGCCGCTGGACAACCATCACAGTCAGGCCATCATACGCACAGTTTTAGTACCAAATCTTTAAATATAGTCTTATTGTTTATTATTAAAGAAGAATGTAAACGCCATCGGTCCTATCAGAGATTTTATGTTTTAAAACAAACGGCTATGAAACCAGATATTTATCAATGCTGATCTAAATTTTACAACATACAGCTAAGCGCCAAATGCTCTTAGATTGTTGATTGTTGATGCATAACTGTCAAACAATAAAAATAACTTGCAATATCCAGTAATGATAACTTGGCGCTACAATAAATAGTGAAGATTAACTTTAAACGTATTTTCCTCGAAATTTACATAATGGTGCATAGCCGGTTGATACATAACGTCATCTAATTGTAGCTCGCTGAATACTAACAAAGGAACTGTTAACTATTGCATGCCGAACCTACTTTGGAATTTATGCCAGAGAATCCTTGTGATGTACCAAAGGCCGTATAATATATACACCGTGTTCATAAAGTCTTTCCAACATTACAACTTCCTATACGATGAAAACTATAAAAGTTAAGAGTTGTGTGGTTTGTGGCAGATGAAAGACAAACTCTCAAAGTTTTTTTTTAGGTATAATCTACAATGATGTCAAACCAGGAGAAAGCGCGAAGTGTTTTATGGTACCATGAGACACGGTCACCAACCTTCAGGCTACATTAATCAATAAATTCCATAACTTGTTTCCAAACGAAAATACAATGCCTAGTAATAGCCTGGTAATTCAGTCCGACACTTTTAAATAAACTGGCGTCATAAATTGAGTTCCTCCAATTTTCCAAAAGAAATGCTGCATAATGTATAGCGAGAAATTGAATATCGCTCATATGTTTTGCGGGCGACTAGAGGTGCACATGTGAAAGTATATTGATACTGCTTTACAAACTTTGAGAGTTTGTCTTTCATCTGCCACAAACCACACAACTCTGACTTTTATAGTTTTCATCTTATAGGAAGTTGTAATGTTGGAAAGACTTTATGGACACAGTTTATAAATAAATAAATAAATAAATAAATAAATATATATATATATATATATATATATATAGTCTGACCAACGGATCTGTGCCCCTGTAAGATATGCAAACTGAACAGTAATTCCTTTTCTGCCTCGGTAAATCATTTCTCTATCTGCATTCCTATCTCTCTCTTTTCTTTCGTCCCTCCCACTACTTACAATTTTGAGCCTTCTTGAGGGACAGATTATTTGCACTAGCAGTCTAGTGTTGTTAACTCAACATGAACACTGTAGCTCGGAGCGGTGAAAGAAATATTACTAAGCAAATAATAAAAGCCAATCAGCGTCATTAGACCTACTTAAATACGAAGAAATAATAATGAACTTTACATTATTCAGTATTCAAGATCCATGACACTGTTTACGGGAAGTTTGGCAACATCCCTACTAGGAAAGTTATCTTGGCTGCTGTTTTTGGTGGTGGGAGGGAAGTGTGTGAGTACAGGTGTCTTTTCTAAGAACGACCGCAGCGCTAAAGGGCACGGATCCGTTGGTCCGACAATACATATATATATATATATATATATATATATATATGATATGTGTGACTTTTAATTGCAAGGGGTAGAAATCCAAGCCAGAATCTAGCAATAGCAACCTACTGTGCTAAACAGAAGGATATTCCTGTTCGAATAGAGCCGCGTGGAGTGCAGCAGGGCACGGCGCTGACGGCAGGTTGGGAGGGTTATCCAATCCACTTAGTCAAGAGTTATATTACTTCTCTCTATTATAAATGAGAGGTTTGACACTGGATTTTAGTGTCTTGCAGTTAAAAAAGGCAGATCAATTTAGGACACGGCCTTGGTACTTGTCTGGAATAAATTTGAAGGTAGGTTTCGACATGCAATGGTTGACAGTGCCCTTGTAGGTTGTAATGCAACAAAAGCTGCGACGATTTCATTTATTTTTAAATCATTAAATAAACAAATCATTGAAGTGCAAACAGAAACAACTACAAAAGCCTCAATATACATTGATCCGCAATTTTTTTTCTGTTCAAGGGATGCACAACTACATAAACTCCTGGTAATTAGTTTGGTATACGAACGTTTTGAAATGCATCATTCGAATGATTATAGTGTATAACAGTGTAAGCATTTTTGTTTGTTTCCTATTCTTAGTTTAATCTCCCCCTTTTAGGTACTTTTTACCTGTCCATGCCACCAGGGCGTTACAGTGACCTTTGGAGTGGATGAATAAACTTTGGATCACGTAGGTTTAAGTTTATATATATATATATATATATATATATATATATATATATATATATGTGTGTGTGTGTGTGTGTGTGTGTGTGTGTGTGTGTGTGTGTGTCCACCGCTGTGGTCTCGAGGTAGCGTGCTGCGTTGTCACGCAGCGGGCTCGGGTTCGATCCCCGGTCGGGGCAGTTTTTCTGGGTGAGGTTTTTATCGGGGTTTTTCCTCACCTGTAAGACAAATGTCAGGAAAACTTTAAGGCCCAAACGGTCCCCGAAATCATATGGCCATCATTCTTATCATTATCATCCTTACCATTATCATCATCATCCTTCACCGGTGTGGAAAGCAACGGGAAGCTCCACACCTACACAATTCCCTAGTAAAACTACAAGCATGGCATGAAAATGCTATGATTGCAGTGAAGGACCTGCTTTGGGCAGAATTACTATGGATGAATATATATATGTTTCTGTACACACAAAGACATGCAGGCTTTCCCGAATTAGTGATCAGCTCAAAGCGAGACGGCTCGAACGTTTAAGAAACACAATTCATTCACATCTTCATGACTATTTAACTCATGCCCCAAATGGCAGTCAATGACTAATCGGGTTTCAATGAATTTTGATTTACAACAATCACAGTCGTATTTCGCCTGGAATTTATCAAATAAGTTTATAATATTAAAGAAAGCTCCTCCTTTTTAACATTCTGAATAGGTCAGAGCATTATTTTGCAGTGACTGACTCTCTAAGGAATACGGCTACCTGACTGTATTATAGTGCACAAATGTAAACAGATACTGCTTGGGGGATATACTTACTTACTCACTGGCACTATCGAACCCGAAGGTTCATGGCCGCGCGGACACAAGCTCTCCATACATCCCTATCCTGAGCCAATGCTTTCCAATCATTCCCTGTATAATCTACTTCCCTCAAATCATAGTTAATGTTGTTCTCCCACCTCATTCTTGGCCTACCAACTGGGCGTTTTCCCTCTGGCTTTCCTACAAGAAGCTTCCATGCACGTCTTTCATTCCCCATACGTGCAACATGTCCTGCCCATCGCAGTCTACGAGACTTAACTGTTCTTATTATATCTGGCTTCCTATAAAGACCATGTAGTTCATTGTTATGTAGTCTTCTCCATTCACCTGTCTGTTCATCTCTCTTTGGTCCAAAAATTTTCCTAAGAACTTTATTCTCAAATACTCGTAATCTCCTTTCCTCCCTTAAAGTAAGAGTCCATGTTTCGCACCCATATAATATAACTGGTAGAATAATAGTTTTATCTATTTTCAGCTTAACGTTTTTTTGAAAGGAGTTGGGACATCAAAAGTCTCTGCAATGCATAATAGCAAGCATTTCCAGAATTGAGCCTATGTTTAATTTCTTTGTGCATCTCATTCCTATTTGTGATTATTGTTCCTAGGTATTTGAATTCAGCCACTTCCTCAAAATTTCCCTCATTTGTCGTTAGCTGGATATAATAGAAAATAATCGTAGTAATTGATTATTTTACACTTAATACAGGTTTTCCACTTTACAGCAGTTTGCCTTTGATTCCTGCTTTCCAGAGATTCCTATCTTCCCATTGTCCATCTTCCATACCCCTCTTCATCATGGCATCATATATTCCCTCATACCATGCTCTTCTACTTCTTCCCCTTCTCCTTCTGCCTGGTACCATCCAATCCAACACCTGTTTAGGCCACTGGTCTTCCGGCATCCGTTGTACATGTTCATACCATTGTAGAGCTCTCTTTGTTATCCTATCGATAACAGTTTCTTGTGCATCCATTTCTTGTCTGGTATATGTATTTCGAATATGTTGTAGCCTGGATATTCTCATACTTCTCCGTAATCCATCCATTTCTGACGCCAAGATTATTTTCTGCATCCTTTCATCTATTGTCCAGCTTTCTGATCCATATGTAAGTATACTTTCTATTATTGTCTGTATAATCCCTTTTTTTTGTTTTTCTGGTCAAATTTCTATTCCAGAAAAGACCATTCAGGGATCTAATCGCCTTCCTTGCACAATTTACTCTGTTAATAATATATTTTTCACAAGTACCATATTTATCTATTATAGATCCAATATATTTAAATTCTTCAATACGTTTAATTATCATATTATTTATTTGTAGGTCTTCTGAATTTCCTCCGATTACCATATATTCTGTTTTAATATAATTTATCTTCAGTCCACCTACCTCAAATGCATCGACCAACTTTCTGATCATATATTCTATATCTTCTTTATCTTGTCCTATTGTAATCTGGTCATCAGCGAATAATAAATTGTGCATTAAATGGCCATTAATGTCGATTCCCATTCCCCTACATGACTTATTCCATTTCATTAATACATCTTATAAATATATCTTGAACAATGTTGGTGACATCCTGCATCCTTGTCTTACTCCTTTTGTTATATCAAATTCTGAGGATATTCTATTTCCAACCTTAATACTTGCTTTACAATCATACATTCTTTTTATAAAATGTATGAGAGATTTAGATATTCCAAACTTCTCCATTGCCACCCAAAGCTTGTTGATTATACCACAATAAAAATAAACCACTGTTTGCACTTTCTTAAACGTATTATTTCCCAGGAAATTACGTTCCAGAAAAAATATAATTTACATCATAGGACATCAGAAATTAATTAATAACCTATAATGTTGGTTATAAACAGTTTGATGTGTTTCATTTTTTCTCCACTAGGATGCATTCTTACAATATTGCGATTCATTGGCTATAAATAATATGATCTGGTTGCAATGATGAACAAATGAAACATAACAAACGTTTCTCATTTCTTTTCAATCATCGCCGTTTACATTAAAGATATACATATTTTAAAATAACTATATTTAAATAATGATTTGTGAGTAAACAGCTTAATTTTATTCGTTAAATAGTCCTAACAAATGCCACTCTTGATTTCCAAATGCTCTAGATAAATTCACATTTACAGTATAAATATATAAAAATTTTAAAATAACTATATGTAAATAATGATTTGTGAGTAAACAGCTTAATTTTATTCGTAAATAGTCCTAACAAATGCCACTATTGATTTCCAAATTCTCTGGATAAATTCACTCCTCATTTCTTGAGTCGTGAATTTATCGATAATCTGGAAATCACTCGTGGCATTATTTACGATAAACTATGCGAATATAATTCGATAATTGTGATTATCAAGTGGTCTTCGGGGACTGTTTGGACCATACACTTTTCCAACATTTGTCTTATAAACATCTTTTATTAAGGATTTTCTATACATTACAGTAGTTATTCTTCAGCCCAAATGTATTTTGCTCCGCCACAGATTTATATCCTCAGCATCTTCTTCTTGGAGGTCTCTGCTGATCATGTTTCTTCTCACTTCATCCATCCACTATCCCATGATTTTTCCCTCCTCCTCCTGCCTTCAGCATTTCAATCCAGCATCATTCTTGGGATTCTATTATTCTCCATCCTCTTCAGATGTCCATACCATTTCAATCTTCCTTCTTCTGCTACTTCTATAATATTATATTTAACATTCATTATTTCTCAAATTATCTGGTTTCAAATTTTCTCCTTTCTTGATTTTCTTGCTGCCCTTCGCCAAAAATCCATCTCTGTTGTCAATGATTTTTTTTTTTTGCTTGCTATCTACCTAAATTCCAGATCTCTGCACTATACAACATAACACTTTGCACTAATTATAAATATTTAAAAAATGTAAATAACTAGGAGCAACTGTTACAAATATGACTGAAATGCACAAAAAAATATATAGGTTCAATTCTAGAAATGCATGATATTATGCATTACAAGGACTCTTGTCCTCCCAAATATGTAAAAAAGCAAGAATAAGCAATTAAAGACTTCATATCCGTTTGACGTATACAAATCAATCTGTGATTTGTATACGTCAAACGGATTTGAAGTGTTTAATTACTTATTCTTCAGTTGCGCATAGCTTTAGTTCATTCTTCGACTCTTGTTACAGCAGGAGTATACTTATTAATTTACTACAAGCAAATTACATTTTTTGTCGTGATACTTTGAATCAATAGATATTACTTTTTTAGACGTGGTTGTATAGAGAAGTTGTGACGGCGAATATTCCTTTGTTCCCCTGAATTGCTATTACAAGGAATTGCACCTTTTTTTTCACCTTGAGAGCCTCCAGGCCGGAACAACGCGTATTTAGGTCCTGACCATGAAAAGTTCTTTTCGTGTCTGCAGTTGGAGTACAATAGAGGCGTAACCCCGTCACTACCTCAAGAATACACCCATTTTATCAAGTTTAGTGACTTAGTTCTTCATTATTTGATAATTAGAACGAGATAACCAACTAAGGGGTTTTTGATGTAGAGTCGAATGACGACTTTTCAAAAAATCACAAACATGATAATTAATTGGAAGTGTTAAATTTACAGTATTGTAAATCATTTTTGTCAGAAGCAAAAATGTAACAATTATACTGTTACAAATTCAATTCAACTGATGTCCATTCATAGTAATTCTGCCCTAGGGCAGGTCTTTCACTACAATCATAGCATTTTCATGCTAGGCTTTGCAGTTTTACTAGGGAATTATAGGTGTGGTAGATTCCCGTTGCTTTCCACGCCGGTGAAGGATGACGATGATGATAATGATGGCCGGATGATTTTTGGGGACCGTTGGACCCGAAGCTTCCTGACATTTGTCTTACAGTTGAGGAAAAACCCCGAAAAACCTCACCCAGGAGCTTGTCCTGACCGGGAATGGAACCCGGGGCCGCTGCGTGACAAGGCAGCACCCTACCTCGAGACCACAGCGGTGGACACCCTTACAATGGAACCCTATTATTACGGCACAATACTTTCGTTCTCGAGTTATTGTGCACTTTTTTTTGACGAAAACTAGTACATTCCACTTATTATTATTATTATTACTACTATTATTATTATTATTACTATTATTATTATTGTTGTTTATTATTATTATTATTATTATTATTATTATTATTATTATTATTATTATTATTATTATTATTATTATTTGGGTTGTAATTTTACTATAAACACGAAAACTGAAAGAGACATAAATATGAAACTTCGAAATTTCAAATGATATGCCAACTATACATAAAACATTAAAGAACAAAACAAGAAGAAATACTATCTAATACCCGGTATGCGCTGCTACGCCTAAATAAATGAAAATTAATGTGCTTTTATGTTTAGTTGAATAAGTAAAAGGAAAAAAAATAGATATATAAATTTATATTTTTCAGATACCCCGTGTTGATTACCCGGCGTTGCCCGCGATCTTCTTGACAGAAATGAGCTGAAATACGAAAATTAATGTGTTTTGTGTTGAGTTAAATCAGTAAGAGGAAACATTTATATCGTAATTATTTTTAAATACTCCGTGCAATTTACCCCGCGTTGTCCGGGAATCTATACATCCCGATCTTCTTGGCATAAATGAGCTGAGAGACGAAAATTAATGTACTTCTTATGATTAGTTGAATAAGTAAAATGAAAAATATTTATAAATGTATATCGTAATTATTTTAAAATTCCCCGTGCTGATTACCCAGTGTTGCCCGGGGATCTATTTATCTCATCTTCTTGGCATTATTGAGCTAAAAGACAAAATTCGTTATTGTGAATTAGTATCCGTAAAATAACACCCGCCATGTGCTGCTATGCTTGCACAGGAATCTACGTACGTATTTGTCTCGATCTTCTCGGCATCAATGAAAGACACAAATAGTTATTGTGAGTTATCCGTAAGAGATGAACATATGCTGTCGTGGACTTTTTTGTAGAGCTTTTTGAGATATTCAATTCTGTGTACATTCATTTTGTGCATTTGTTATGGTTTAGGCAGCGTAAGCCATTTAAGCGTCCAAAGAGCTACTTTTTTCATGTCTTCCACTACAAAGGACGATTTTTAAGGGTGTAGAATTTGATTATCGCAACTCTCTTATAGCCTATATTCATCCCGGGAATCTTCTGAACATTTAGCAAAAATTCCCATCACAATCGGATTAACGGTAGGACTGCGAATAAAGTACAAACAAAAAAAATCATTTTTATATGTTAGATTGGCGGTTCATGCATTATCGAAATTTAGACAATGACAAAAAAATTACAAAGTTGAATACAAAGCGTAGAAATGAACTTCCTTAGAAGAACAAAAGGCTATACAAGGCTGAATGGGAAAAAGAATCAAGATATAAGAACAGAGTTAAATATATATCCACTGATTGAAAAAAAAAACAAAAACAAAGAACACAGAGATAAATGATTTAGACCTGTAGAATGAATGAATGTAATAATATTACCAAAAGCAGCATTTAACTACAAGTCAAGAGGATCAAGGAACGTAGGAAGGCCAGTGAAAAGATGGACAGAACAACTGTGAGGCAGTGCAGGCAGTTTGCCTAGCCCGTGAAGTGAAGAAGAAGGAGAAGAAGATTATTAAGCTTGTTGTCATGAATCGAATGTTGACATTCCCACATCTAATCTGGTTGCTATGCAAACAGAAGAAAGTGCAATACTGAATTGCCTGGTTGCTATGCAAACAAAAGTAAACGCGGTACACCATCAGCATCATCATCTTCTTCAATGTATGGGCCTTTGGCCCGTTCCACTCCCGGATGCACAATATGCTACAGGTCGTTTTTCCAACGTCGTTTTGGTCTTCCTACATTTCTTCGGCCTTGAGGTTTATAATGAAGCAACTGTTTTGTCAAACGATTATTTGGCATTCTTTGTACATTTATTTCTGTATATTATCTCGCTTATATGTTTATAGTTTATCTCTGATATCTTGACTTCTCTTTTGATCTCTTAAATATACAACCTGCAACGGAAATGCAGTACTGAAATGAATATTACCCAAGTGTGCTGTAAGACAAATTGTTATGGCTTTCATCAGTTCTCTCTCTAGTAACCATTTATATTAAATGTTTCATTATCATGTACTTATTTGGGTTTAAGTCGTTTGAGCCTGTTCCTATGAGATCTCAAGATGCGGTTGGACAGTCCATCTTAATTTTGGTCTTCCTTTATTTATCTCGATGCCCTTTAGGTTGATACTGCAATACTAATTTAGGAAAGCTCCTAACACCCGAAAGGTCTTCTAAGGTCTAGTGGGATCATTTGATATATGTTTAGAGTACTAAAATATTACAATTTAGGTATATTCCAATAAAAGTCTATCTCCTTAGAAATAAAACTTCCTGAATACAATCCAAAGTCATGGATAATTGGGCCACATTATGCAAAGAAATAACCGACCCACAAATTTGAAATATGTGAGGTAATGCTAAATTATTGTTCCTAAAGTATTGCTCCATGTCCTGCAAAAAAGATCCAACCCACCACCCGAATCTTTATGCCATTTTATGAACTAAGTAAGAAAACATTGGCAGAATACACTTTATTTCTCTTTCTGCATAAAGAACCAAACAACAAAAATGTATAAGTTTTTCGAATTAAAATTATTTGAGTTGCCATCTTTCTCATAAAATACAATCTTTTTGATGTCCTATTAGTTAAAGTAATAAATAAATATTTGTTGTTTTGATTTGCGAATTTTGTATTGACATATAACTTTAAATGCATTTTCCTTAGTTCAATTATCTTTACTTTTAATAATCATGTTTGAACACCGTTGAGGTTAAAATTATTTCAATTTTAAAATTTGTACCTTATAAAACTATAATAACTTCTGTTATAAACGTCATCACACTATTCAAATTGAAGGCCTTTCAAAGAGATGCTTCATCCTCAGGAATTCTTATGGTACTGAAATTATTTGTATATTTCATACAGAGGGCTTTGGTTGTTGGGTGTGTTCTCGTTTAACATATTTTTATTTTCAGCTTCCTTGATAATTTCAATCTCTTCCAGGATATTGATTTTTTGTCTTTTGTTCTCTTTGTGGATTATTGATATTGTTTTTTTTCTATCTTGTTATTTAACAAACTATTTGAAATATACAAATAATTTCAGTACTGTAAGAATTACTCAGAATGAAGCATGTCTTTGAAAGGCCTTGAATTTTAATAGTGTGACGTTTATAACAAAATTTATTACTGTTGAGGATGATTGTTCTGTAAGGTACAAATTTTAAATTTTAAATTCAGTTATCTTGTGGCTTGGTTCCTTTTAGCAGAATTCGGTAAAATTATACAGTTGGTTTATGAGTGTACTTTTTTCTTTTTGTTACAGACTTTGAGTTGCACATACCTGAGGTAGGTCGCGGTACTCCACTTCATGTGGTTGAGTTATGTTGGGCTCAACCACCCACATCTTGAGCTCTCCGTCTTTGAACAGTCCATCCGTCCGCTGAAGTGTCAGATGAACATCGCGACCGAACGCCTTCAACTTCAGGCGTCGAAGTTTACTATCGTCTTGCGTGGGTGGCGGTGCTCGTGTTTTCCCACCGCCACCGTCATCTGTCCGAACGCCGCGCTTCGTTAAGGAATGGACGTGCACCACTTCATACTCCGGAACTGAAAATGTAAGTACAGGTTTCAGTCATTTGTTTATATACTCTTGCATGCACTAACCTATTGAAGTTAGTATCTCGAGAACTATGCATGTGCTCAATGCATTTATAAGGGTCTTTAATATATTACACAATTTTTAAAATGCAATAATTAAGTCAAAATGTATCGAAATAATCTTAATTTCCAACACGCTTGGGATAAAATGAGAGTGGTCAACAAAAAAAATGTAGAATAAAACTGAAGTTATCTACAAAAAAATATATATCATCAAAAGCGTGGGGTGCTCTTTATCAATTAATATATTTGACAATAAACAGATATCGGTAAAAGTAAAGTCTCTAAGAAGAAAACGTAAAAACCATAGAAAGCATCCCACTTTTTTGATGGTAATTTTTTTTGTAGATAACTCTTGTTTTATTCTAGATGCGTTGGAGATGATTTTTTTGTTGACCAGTTTAATTTTATCCCAAGCGTGTTGCCAATTAAAATTATTTTTCATTTTTAGTTCGGTTTTCTAATAAAGCGTGTTGACTTAGTTCTTTAAAACAATTATTTATTGTTTTAATGTTTAGTTTAATTGATTGTCATAAACCGGAATCTCATGAAAATTTAATTGCTTACGATATTTTTAGTGTCTAGGCACGAATATAATTATATTATTTTAAAATTATTATCTAACATTATTATAAATTATTATAATATTTTTGAATATTTTAATATAGGTAAATAGTTATATTTAATCATATCCTTTTCATATTTTTTGGATAAATTACAATGTGGTAAGTTTACAAAATTACAGAATAAGATAAAAATGTAAACATCTTTAAATTCGATACTATTGTAGTATGAGCTAAAAGTAATACTCTTCTAAAAAAATCCTCCGGGCCGGATTTGAACCAGCGACCTATGGATTACTGAAATTATATACCAGTACAGTCCACCACTGTACCTATCAGAGGATATAATGTTAATTTCTTACAACGATGGACTAAAAAGTCGATAAGTTCGCAACCTATTATGTATTATTTATGAAATTATTGTATTGTCATTGGTCCTTTACAAGAATACAAAGTTTCAAGTCGATCCAATGTTTTTAAGTGGGTGAAAATCGTGTTGAATGATTCCGTTAGATAGATACAGGTCAAGCTAGTATAAAGCGTGTAATAAAAAGTTATTAGAAAGCTATTATTTTTTTATTTTCATCTACATACACTCCCATTTAAGTGCGGAAAATTATATCATCAGGCATATGTCTACCTCCACTGTCTCGGCAGGCAGTTATTCGGTCTACGAAGTTCGTGATGACTAGGGTTAGGATATTTATGTACTAAAAGGTAAAATTGCAACGTAGTATAATGAGAAGTTAGACATCACACCATCTTTTGTTTTGGTTTCCCACATAAAGAGTTGAATATTATATACTAACTGCATTGCAATCTTATCTTTTATTACGTAAAAATCTTAAGCCCTAGTGATGACCCTTTCACATATATATCTGATGATGTCGTTGAAGACACGTTGAATTTGTTCTGTAAGTTGGATAACTGTTTGTTTTAGACTTTGGACTACACATAACCCCCTAAAAAGAAGTCACATGGAGCAAGGCCACAAGATCTGAGAGGCCATTCCAAGTCGCCACGAATTGAGATCACAGATTGAAGGAATTTTTCATGGAGTAGGGTATTGTCTCGCGAGATGTGTGACAATCTTAATCATTAAATTTGATATTGTATCCTGTAAGATACATTAATTTAATTCATTGAATATGCCTAATTAAATAAGTAATGAATCGGTAGATATTTAAATTGGTGTCAAATTATACCCTACAAAAATATGCAAATAAGGAATAACGTGTAGTTAGGGCTATGCATAACTTGCTTCCATTGCAATCCAACGCTTCTAAATAAGCTGGCATCAGAAATTGAGTTTCTCGAATTCAATAAAATAAATGTATAATTCTGCTAACGAACAAAGTGGGACCGTAAGTTCAATTGGTGAGCAATTCGCTTAGTTTACGCGGTTTCTGCGTGACGGACTTTTTTCTCTTACCCATTGAATTGATTATGCAACGTCATGCAATTAATTGACCTTCTAGAAGGAATCGATTAGTAAACTTGTTTACATTAAGATTAATTATTATATAAGATATTACAGTGCAATTCCATCCTTACACTCTCTCTCTCTCTCTCTCTCTCTCTCTCTATATATATATATATATATATATATATAAGCTAACTAACTAACTTACTGGCACTATCGAACCCTTAGGTTTATAGCCGTGCGGACATAAGCTCACCATACATTCCTATCTTGAGCTAATGTTTTCCAGTCTCTCCTATATAATCTACTTCCCTCAAATCACGGTTAATGCTATTCTCTCACCTTATTCTTGATCTACCAACTGGGTGTTTTCCCTCTAGTTTTCCTAAAAGCAGCTTCTATGCCCCTATTTCATTCCACATTCTTGCAACATGTCCTGCCTATCGCAATCTACGAAGCTTAACTGTTCTTATTATATCTGGTTTCCTATAAAGATAATGTAGCTGTTAAGTAGTCTTCTCCATTCGCCTGTCTGTTCACCTATCATTGATCCAACATTTTTCCTAAAAACGTAGTTCTAAAATATTCGTAATTTTTTTCTCCTCCCATGTTTTGCATCCATATAATATAATTATAAATAAATATCCGCTCGTAAACGCTCAGGTTGATAACTTCATCACAGAATTAAAAATAATGTATAGATTAACTGTATTTTCATTATGTTTTTTGAGAGAAGTTGGGACAAGAGTCCATGTGCATAATAGCCTGTATTTCCAGAATTGAGACTATGTTAATTTCTTTGGGCACCTCATTCCTGTTTGTTATCTCTCTCTCTCTCTCTCTCTCTCTCTCTCTCTTTCTCTCTGCTCTCTCTCTCTCTCTCTCTTCTCTCTCTCTCTCTCTCTCTCTCTCTCTCTCTCTCTCTCTCTCTCTCTATATATATATATATATATATGTATATATAATGTAAGTGTGTGTGTTTATGTATGTGTGTATCTACTGACATAAGTCTCGAATGCTTGGAGGAATTTCAACTAAATTTCGTAGACATAATATAAATTATGATACAGATGGATCTCTCTTAGAGGAGAGTGGAGCAGGGGCAGGTTAAAACCGGATATTTATCCCCATATAATAATAATAAGGATTTTCTTATTTAAATATAATTATATTTATTTCTAGCAAGAATAGAAATAAGATTGATTTAGAAAATTCAAAATGTTCATAAGTAAAAATAATTCAAACTGGACAATGTAAAACGTTAGTACAGTTAGTTGTGTTTCTAACTGATTTAATAAGTAAAAGTACTTTAAATATTTGAATTGGTATTTTTTATAAACAAATAAATGAGATTGGACGAATTGGATGGGGGTCAGCCAGTAGTACTCCTCCCTTTTCAGTTGGACCAATCAGAACGTCCATATTATAACTGAAATTAAATGGGATTTTTCCCAGAACAACAAGATGGCTACAATACTTGAAAGAAGTCAGACATGTTAAACAATGGCTCATCAAGGAATAAGAGAATTATAGTTCATTTCTTGATATTAGTTGACAAAATGGTGTCAAATTTATGGGAAATAATATTGTAATATACATTTAATTCATCTGGAGTAAAATAATCCATAAAGTGAAAATAAAGTGTTAGTGAGTGAAAAATTAACCGTTGGAAATAGTCACCTATTACATATATGAAGTAATAATCTTCTATAAGTGAAATTTTGTTAATTTAAGCAGGAATCTTTTAAATTATTGATCAATTACAAGATTCATCTAAACAGAAGTGAAAATTTTAATAAAATAACATTTAGTTTAAACAAATAACAAAAGTGTTATTTGTTCATGTAAGAAACTTTCCCTCATTCCCTTGAAGGGAGTCATCAGTGCCTTGGCAAATAACAGTGATCTAAATTGTTATAATCATATATCTACAATGTGGGACATCACATCCAACAAACCACCTTTAAGGTGGAACATGCCAATTCTTCTCCTTTTATAAACACGCTGAAAGAAATACTACTAATTTTGATGGTGAAATTTAAGCTGTTAATCTTCCGTTTAATAACATTTTTAATTGGTTACAACATTGCAAAAATATTGTCATTCTATCAGATTTCAAAGCCGCAATTCAGGCTATTGCATTAACCATGTATCCAAAAATGGCAAAAATATTAGAAATACAAAACACGATTCAGACTATTGAGAAACTTGGTAAACATATAGTCTTACAATGGATTCCAGTCCATTGTGGAATACAAGGGGGTGGAAGAGCTGATATACTTGCAAAAATTAAGCAGGAAGTAACAAATACATTTTCTTATGAATCAATTAAAATAATTATAAATAAAAACATAATGTTAATTACAATTTGATTGAAGGAGTAGGAAACAGAAATATAAAAAAAAATACTGTCAGAAAATCCATCCATAATTCCAGAATTATCACAAAAATCTGCGGTTGCTATTCTGTGGCTTACTATAGGACATGACTGCTTAGGAAACCATCTTCATAGAATTGGTGTACTAATGTCTCCTGAATGTATATTGTGTTCTCAAGGTGTGGAAGTGGACAGAGAACATTTAACAAACTGTGTAGCTCTTGAAAATTTCAAGATGTGACATCCAAGTATTGGGAAGCAAGAAGGAGAATAACTTTATTATTAACTCCAGAGCATTAGCTACATACATATGAATTATCACCCGACAATGTGGTTGTAAGCGGTAAAATACCCCTGAGAGGGGATTGACGTGAAAAAATTATCGACAACAACCTATTATATTCCAGCATAAATCTGGAACACCTTGAGTAATTTCAGCAAAACTCGGTAACAAAAACTTACAATCTGCAAAAGGTTGCATGGAGTAAGAGACCCATAGGACACTTAAGTGAAGATGAGAGGGGGGGGTGAAATCTAAAAATAATAATAATAATAATAATAATAATAATAATAATAATAATAATATTAATAATAATAATAATAATAATAATAATAATAATAATAGCTTTATTTTACCTGGCAGAGTTAAGGCCTTAAGGCCTTTTCTACCACTCAACCAGGTTTAAAAAAATACAAAAGAAAAGTCTTAAATCTAAATTACAATATATATATATATATATATATATATATATATATATATATAAACGATTACAAGTTATGAGTACAATACAATTAATATTTATAATGTATTTTGATTTACTCTAAATTTAACGAATTAAATATATAATATGTACAAGATATATAAAAAAACGAGGAAAAGATTAATGACATAGTATAAAATTAAATAAATAGAGAAAAATTAATTATTAGACAACAGGTAACTGTATAAGCGTGACTTAAAGGTGCCAAGTGTGCGGCAACCCCTGATATCTTGAGGAAGGAGATTCCAGGAGCGGGCAGAGGCTACTGTGAAGGAAGTAGAATAGGAGGAAGTGCTATGAAGAGGAATTGTTGGCAGACTGCTATCTTGTGACCTAGTGTCAATATTGTGGTAGGAGGATAACTTCTCAAATCTGGACGCCAGGTAAGTAGGAATGTAGGAATTCAGAAGCTTGAAAAGTAAAAATAATATTAGTGCCGATTTCATAGTTTTGGGATCGCTAAGCCCATTGGTTACAGTCCCGGTGACATTTAAACCAAACTTTTACTTTAACATTTCTTAGTATCAATCATCATCGTCATCTCCTTTTCTCCTATCAGGAGCATAGCACATCCACAAAGCGTCGCCAACGGATCCTGTTGTGAGTCAACTTCTTCACTTCCCCCCAGGTTTTCCATTCCTTTACAAAATCTTCAAAGTATGGTTCTCTTCCATGTCTGTTTCGGTCTGCCTCTTCCCCTGTGTTCTTGGGGGTTCCAATCCAATGCAATTCTTTCAATCGAATCACGATCTTTTTCTTTTAGAGATTAAATTAACTTGTTTAGACAGGAGCAAACATTCCCTTTAACTTCTAATTATATTTCTTATTATTTTGCACCTATTTTTAGTCTATTTTTATCTTTATTATTATGAATACTTTTTCCTTATTTAAGAAGACTTGAATCATTTGAATTGGGTTTTTTTTTAGTTGTACTGGATTAGGGGTCTATACAAAGTATATGTCCTATCCAGTTCAATTTTCGCTCTTTTATTTCTATTTTAATTCCTTTTTTATCAGTTTTTCCCCGATAATTATTTTTTGATATTGTTTCTGACCATTTTATTCTTAACATTTTCTTTAGGCATCTGTTTATAAATACTTACAAATTATTTTCTATGATTTTACTAGTTTTCCAGGTTTCACAAGCATAAATAGCACAGATTTAACGCAGTGTCAGTGAGTTAGTTAATACCCGGGTAATCAGTTAATAAGCCAATGTGTGTAAGTTTTGATGAAACTGATAACGAAGTTAATAAATCATCTAGGATGAAAGCAGGCTCGAGAAGACATACAACAAGCATTACGAGACAACGGCCGCCAGAGAAAAGGCGTGGCTGCGATTTATATCAGCCTTGTATCAATTTATTGTCAGTAACAGGAAAAATAAAAAATGTGTCTAGAAAACTTATGATGACTTACAGTAGCTAATGTAAGGCAGGTAATTTCATTAACATGTCATATCTAGGCTATAGCCTACATCCAGGTGATAGAACGTTCAAGTGTGTTCCTATGCCACCCACTGCTAATTTCGTCCTTCGGTTTTCGCGCTATACAAAATGGAAAATATATAAGTGCGCTATTTCAAGGATGTGTTAAATTACTATAAAGGAAACACATATTTTTTAAATTTTATTTTGTAATTATTTATATTTATAAACAGTAAAACAGTATATCGACGACATTATGAAACAATGGAAAATTAAAATGGACAAAGGCCTTAGATTGAACAATAATTCAAGTATTAATAACTTACTTTTCGCAGATTATTTAGTCTTACTGCACCATGATGAAGATCTGTTACAATTGGCTGCTTACAAACTAAATGCAATATGTAGCGATTATAATTTTAAAATTTCAGTAAGTAAAACAAAAGTAATGGCATTTTGTAGAAGAAATACTCTGCGTGCAAAATAGTAATTAGAGACGAAATTATTGAACAAGTATCCCACTTTAAATATTTAGGATGTGACATCAGCTATGGGTATGATAAATATATTGAACACAAAACACATCAGTGTCGAACTATTTGTGGTACAATAAATAGAACATTGAATAATAAAGCCCATAAACAAACAAAATTAAAATTGTATAAAACAATGGCTGTCCCTGTCCTTTTGTATGGGAGTGAATCTTGGATTACCACTACCAAACAAGAAAGTAAAATCCAAGTAGCCGAGATGAAATGTTTAAGAAGAGTAAAAGGCTGCACTAGAATGGACCAGATAAGAAACGAGGATATCCGTGAAGAACTGCAGATCTACTACGTAAAAGAAAATATATTTAACAACAAGATACAGTGGAAAGAACATGTAGAAAGAATGGAAGAAAGTAGATTACCAAATAAAATCTTCCATTATTTTCCAAGAGGAAGAAGAGATGTCGGACGTCCTCGGAAGAGATGGTCTTAGATTTATTAGTGAAGACGGAACAGGCAACTCTTGCCTAAACAAGGAAGTGAAGAAGAAGAACAGTAAAACATCCTCCTGCACCTGAAGGTTTTCAAATGTTTATCTTCTTTCTCCACTCTTCTCTATCTTCCCATTTCAATTCCTCCAGACCTAACTCCCTCATGCCTCTTCTTACATCATCCATCCATTTAAATCCAGGTCGACCTCTCTTTCCTTTCCCAGTTTCATCAAAACTTACAACCATTCTAGTTATCTATATTACTTTTATTTGTATTTATTTTGTAATTTTTATTTTATTTTGTAATTAACTTCACGGTTAATGAAATAATTAAGACCAAACTTTCTGAAAATTACAACGGCTCACATAAAAGTTTTGCAGTTCGACGTTGCAATGTCTCTCGATTTTTATTCAAAAATGTTAGAAATTTTCACCTAATTTGCACGAAAACTATACATTTTATTTCAAACCCGCAAAGGAACAAAACACCTCTTTAATTCACTGATATGCAAATTTTTGTCTGAGGTTTTTATTCTGATATGTCATTATCCCTAATTTGATGATGCTGAATCAGAATATGAACTTAGTTTGTCTCCATCACTTACCAATTTTTCACAATATAATAAATAGTAATATACTTTTTAACTCAGTTGTGTCGAATTTGTTATATTATTAAATATCTGTTAATAAACCCACAATACTTAACACTAAAATCTTCAGAATTGACTAATATTTGATCTCTGTTCTAAATAATCACATTTAAACATTAGCCAATTTTTTTTACATGCTGTTTTGAAATGAACATTTTTTTAGAATTCCTACTATGGAAAGAATTTGGTACATTTCTCTTTTCAGCGACCAGCAATAGTCAGCTATCATATTCACATCCCACTTTCCCTGGAAACGCCTTTCCACCGCCTTTATGTCCTGGTGAAATCTTTCACCCTTCTCCACGCAGACACAGCTGAGATTTTCTGGGAAAAAGTCCAAATAAGAGTGTAGGGAATGTACTTTAACACTCATATTGCAGCCCAGCTTTCGAAATTTCTCAAGCACATCTTCTACAATATTTTTGTAATTTGGATCCTTGTAAATCCCTTTAAATTTTTTGTTGACACTTCTAAAACCAATCCTTGCCTGTTTTTCAGTGTCTGTCATTGTTTGTTCAAATAAGGTATTATAGATCAACTTCCTAATTTGTGGCCCAACAAATATTCCTTCTTTAACATTGGCATCAGATATTCCATGAAACCTCTTACAGATGAAACCTCTATGGATGTAGCAATTGCCATCCTTGTTTGAATGCACCTAGTGGAGAAAAAATGAAACACATCAAACTGTTTATAACCAACATTATGGTTATTAATTAATTTCTGATGTCCTATGATGTAAATATGTCAATTATGTTTTTCTCGAACGTTAATGCGTGGGAAATAACACGTTTAAGAAAGTGCAAACAGTGGTTTCTTTTTATTGTGGTATAATCAATCGCTGCAATTTTTTCTGTTATATCTCGCAAGGAGTCTCTGGTTATATTCGTGCACTTATATACAATATGGTAGCCGCATGCATTCTAGGATTCTTACACCTTAATACATAAATTGTTATATTCAACGTTTCTTAGAGAATCAGTCACTGCAAAATAATGCTATGACCTGTTCAGAATTAAAAAGGAAGAGCTTTCTTTAATATGAAAAAAATAATCGATAAATATCGTGGTGAAACACGACTGTGATTGGTTGTAAAACAAGATTCATAACGTGATTGGTCATTGACTCCCATTTGGGGAATGAGTTAAATAGTTTAAGTAAATATTATATATGTACGGCAAATATTCATGGAGTTAGGAGGCATTTAAAATGTACATAAAAAAATAAATTTTAAAGAAAAGTATTTGACAAGAAAATATTACTGAAACTTTTTTTTTATTCCATTCCATTAACTCAGGTTAAACTCTCATCTTAAAAGTACGTTTTATGTAGCACACGCCACCCGGGCCTTACGATGGTATGGAGGGCAGTAACAGTCCCGATGGCATAGAATTTTAAATTCTGGTTCACATACTACTATTTTGACTCCATATGACATGAAGAGCCTCCCCACATGAGTGATCAGTTCATTCCCAGGGCTATTTCTGAGATATCAAAGCGAATGTATGGGTGGTTATAATGTCCATAGGCGGAAAAATTCAAGGAAAAAGTCTTCCGGGAGGATCTTTAAGTCGTGAGTCCCGAGTCTGAAGATTTTCTTAAAAGAACCTCAAGTGTAATTTAGGGTTTCTGAGCAAAATTTAATCCGCTTTCCCTATTATTAATCTATTTGAGGAGATGAGATAACCATTTATCACTTGCCGACGTATGTAGGGAAATAAGCGTAAGTTAATTAGCCTGATTAAATAACTGCAGGAACGGAGCACCCTTACTACATGTGGAGATATACGGACATAAACAGACAGATGAAGGAATGAGAATAATTTGATTGACAAGGCATTTCCTTTAGAGGAAGAAGGTGTTGCATTACAATTTAGTTGTCTTACAGTTGAAATGAAGTAATTGGGTTCTTGTGTATAGCTAATAGATACAAATATGTCACTGCACTCAATGATAAAGTATATAACAAATATTTCAGTGACTTTAATTAAATGTATTTATAAAAATATGGTATGAAACTATGCCTTAGTATATGACTCAATTCTGACTTGAATAATACATAATTGTTACCTACTATTGTGTGTAAATATTGATTGTTCAAATATTGTTGAATCCTAAATTTGAATTGTGATATTGACCGAGTGTCACTAACAGGGGAAATTTGTATCATTAGAAGCCAAAACCTTCCTTGAATTATTTTACTATAGAAGCGTTGTGATGTGCCAAGTACGTAGGCCCTATGCAAAAAAAAATATCTGC
Source organism: Diploptera punctata (assembly GCA_030220185.1). NCBI lineage: Eukaryota > Metazoa > Arthropoda > Insecta > Blattodea > Blaberidae > Diploptera > Diploptera punctata. Next base: position 791,676 of record JASPKZ010006831.1, on the reverse strand, counting down.
CGTGTTTAACTCTAAGGCACTTAAATCTAGCACCATATCTCATTTAGATTATTGGGAAATAATATAACTCGTGACTCGGTAGATTGTATATCCTCACTACCTGCCACTTGGGCCGCGTCTCGCCTCACTCTACTCCGCTATTACTCAAGCAAGGAGTCCATTTGCTCCGTAAAGTGGGTTGCAGTTGCTGGATTCTGGCTTTATTTCTGTGACTTGCAGTTAAAAACGGCAGACAATTTTTGGACACGCTTCTCTGGGAGAAATTTCAAGTTAGGTTTCGGTATGCAATGGTTGACATTTCCCTTGTCAGATGCCTGTTTTCCCAGGCTTGAATTTGTTTTACGTTTCGTAAATCTACGACACGGTTCCTTCCGAAGGAACAATTACTCAGCATTTTTGCACCTTGAAAAATGCATCGACATGGGCGGGTTTTAATCCACGAATCTTCGCACCAGAGGCAAATATAATAACCACTAGTCTATCAGGTAAAAGTTCTTATTTTCTATAGGCATATGCTTGTTTATTTACACACACTATGTCAATGATGATTACATCTCATTCCATCTCTTAAGGGGTCTACCCACTTGTCTTTTTCCTCTAGGACGTCGGTTCTTCGCTGCTTTAATAAGCTTGGTATCGTCAACTCTGCCCAAGTGGATTTTCCATTCCCTTGTGGTAATATGCATTCCTCCCCCACATCCTGGTTTCTGCATCTAGGTCTTGTTTTTTTACTATCATGTAAAAGTTAAAAAGTGAAATTTTTAATAGATAAAATAAAAAATATTTTGGAGGCCTTTCGAAAAAAAAAAGATAATATTGTGGCGCGTCATAATAATAAAGATAATATTGTGGGGCGTCGTAATAACGACGATTAAGTTTCGTGGGCAAAGACGAAAATAGCGTCTCGCATTAGGCAGTCAGAATAGATTTGCGAGTCTCGGACTCGCGAATCGAAAGACCCGCGCAGACTATCGAAATGTCTGGATCCTCATTCCACATATCTCTAGGAACATCTCCTTCCCTTTTCGGGAGGCCAATGGCTAGATGCTTTCACACTGAAACAGTCTCCATTAGAGACCAAGAAATTTCCAACTCCTGCATATACAATAGTGAGAAAACGTAAGCCAATCAGTTGTGTTTTGGCTGTGATGAACGAAATGTGAAAAGAGCGAGTGTACTCATCAGAAACTGTGAAATAATTGTGAACGAGATAAACATTGAATCAATACTATATCATCTTCCTTACAGGGATTAGGTAATCTTACCTGTTCCGTCTTCACACTGTTAGAACAATCTGTTCCTCGGACGTCCCACGTCTCCTTTTTCCTTGAGGTTGATAGTTTTACGCTAGTGCTGGAATTCTTTAATTGTTCATACGATCCAGGTGGGCTCTCCAATTGTCTTTAATTCCTCTATTTTCTCATTTAAGTTGTATATATTCAATTCATCTCTTATATCTTCATTTCTTATTAAATCCATTTTTGTGCAGCCTTTTACCCTACGAAGGAATCTCATGTAAGCCGATTGAACCTTTGTTCTCTCTCTTCCTGTAATGCCCAAGACTCACTACCGAACATTAATACTAGCACAGCCATTATCAAGAATGTTTGATACTGCAATTTGCGTTTAATCTACTACTGACAATTTGTTGAAATAAAAAATAATAGTTTTAAAAACTAAAAAACACGCTTTATTAGAAAACCGAACTAAAACATTGAAAAATAATTTTAATTTCCAACACGCTTGGGATAAATAATTTTACCATCAAAAGCGTGGGGTGCTGTTTACCAATTAATATATTTCATAATAAACAGATATTGGTAAAAGTAAAGTCTTTAAGAAGAAAATGTAAAAATCATAAAAAGCACCCCACGCTTTTGATGGTAAAATTATTTATCCCAAGCGTGTTGGAAATTAAAATTATTTTTCAATGTTTTAGTTCGGTTTTCTAATAAAGCGTGTTTTTTAGTTTTTAAAACTATTTATTTTTTATTTTTTAGTTTTAATATTTTACAGAATAAGATAAAATGTAAATATCTTTAAATTCGATAGGCTACTATTGTAGTATGAGCTAAAAGTAATACTCTTCTAAAAAAAACCTTCCAGCCGGATTTGAACCAGCGACCTATGGATTACTGAAATTATATACCATTAGAGTTCATCGCTCTACCATCTGAGCTGTTACAACGATTGACTAAAAAGTCGACAAGTCCGCAACCTATTATACCAGTTTTCATTTTTTTGATTTTCTGATGATTCTGGCCAGGATTTTAGAAACAAAATATGAAATTATTGTATTGTCACGGATCCTTTACAAGTACAAAGTTTCAAGTCGATCCAATGTTTCTAAGTGGGTGAAAATCGTGTTCAAAAATTCCGTTACATAGATACAAAGACACTTTTTTTGATTTTCTGATGATTCTGGCCAGGATTTAAGAAAATAAATATGAATTTATTGTATTGTCACGGGTCATTTACACTATACAAAGTTTCAAGTCGATCCAATATTTCTAAGTGGGTGAAAATCGCGTTCACAAATTCCGTTACATAGTTACAAAGACACTTTTTCTGATTTTCTGATGATTCTGGCCATGATTTTAGAAAACAAAATATGAAATTATTGTATTGTCACGGGTCTTTTACAAGTATGCAAAGTTTCAAGTCGATCCAATGATTTTAAGTGGGTGAAAATCGCCTTGAAAGATTCCGTTACATAGATACAGGTCGAGCTAATATAAAGCGTGTAATAAAGTGATTTGTGAGACATTAAAATACATCTTTGTATGACTATTTACGTGGAGGAAGAACCCCTCTTACACTGCGACAATATGTTCTACATTGTAAAACTGTACTGTTTTAAAAGCAGATGATAGAACATTTCTTCTTCCGAAATGCTTTCAGAGTAGTTTACAATATGTTATCTAGTTGTGGAACACAGGCATCTCAGATGTATATTGTTTTAACTTTTACACAGCGATTTCAACAGTGTTTTGTAATGCATTTTAAAAGTATAGTCTATCAGGACCGAAAAAGTTGAAAGGAGATATAGGCCTAATCTAAATATTACCAATGAAACTTTCGCTGGCTAAAATATGTGAAAGGAAGTGTCAAATAGTTATGTACAAGGGAAGTAAGTAGTACATTACTTGTCGAGGACGTGTCTGAGCTCGAGCTTTTACGAGAGTTAGCAAATAAGTTGGAGACTAGTAATGTACTTACTTCCCTCCTATATTAATAATTATGTTTAATTTTTATATTTCGCGTGAATTTATATATTGGTTTGAAGAGTTCAATTGTTTGATAGCAACGGAATGTTGATAAAACAACTGCAACTGCTTATTGTTGTCTGAATTAGTGGTAGACATTTTAAATAACAGTTTCAGACTGCACATTAATTACATAATATGATTGATTAATTGTGATGTAGACGAAGCGCTGCGGTAAAATCTTTTGATGGGGGTTGGAATGAATATTTTGGGGGGCAGGGACTCTATAATGGTTTAATATTCTTAGGGAAAATAAATCAATGATGACAATATAATAATTTAAAAACGTTTTTCTTGTTTTTTGTTATATGATTTATTGTAATTGTAATTATATTATATTACCAGAAAAGTCGAAAAATAGTTATGAAAAAGCATACAGAATATATAAGAATGTATTACTCAACATTAGAGAAATAGTCCACTTCTGTGGTCTCGAGGTAGCGTGCTGCCTTGCCCGGGTTCGATCCCGGTCGGGACAGTTTTTCTGGATGAGGTTTTTATCGGGGTTTTTCCTCACCTGTAAGACAAATGTCAGAAAAACTTTCAGGCCCAAACGGTCCCCAAAATTATATGGCCATTGCAATCAACATCATTCATATTCATCTTAGATTAAGCTTAGGATTAGGGCCTCTCCTGGCGAACCACTATCATCATCATCACCCATCATATCATCGGGGCAACGTAACCCCGCCTTCCAGACGCCCCAACCTCAGTAGTGGGTTACAATTACGCCATGACATGAGAGAACACCAGGAATGTCGAAAGACAACCTGGGGCATTTGCAAAAAAAAAAAAACATATTGAAATATATAAGAAAAATATTAATTAAAATCAACCAAATTTTGTGGCTAATGCTAATAATTGTAACAACAGTACAATCACTATACATTTTAATTATCAAAGTGAGAAATAAGTGATATATAATACAATTGAATTGTATTACTCAATAAAATATTAAGTAGGTAGACTAACATTTTTACATTATTAAGTCAATTACTTTTCTTCCTTAGGGAAGTAAGTCGAGCAGTTGCATGTCCTTGTCAATGGATACCAAGGCCTCTCTGGTAAATTCAACTTACTTCCCTAAAACAGAATGATAATTAGGTCATTATTAGTATAGGAGTGAACAAAATGTATGAACACAGTGTTCAAGTAACAGTATATTTGTGTAAAGTTTTGTAAAATTGATTAGAACTCTTTACCTTGATCATGACTTTCCACTTGAAAAACTCTTCTTAGGTCATCTGTACTCATGTGGTGGTGTATCTGGAACGAGAAAGAAATTAGATTTTTAAAATGTTATTTAAACACTTAAATAGTTTTAGTTTCCGTTGAATATTTTTTAAAATTAATTATATTCCTATTAACATAAGATATCCTTAGTTATTTTCCAAACTTTTTAAAATAAATTATACAACTACATTAAGAATCAGCCACAGTATAAACATTTAAATATAAAATTAATACTGTAACACAGCAGTTCCCAAATTTTAGCGAATTTCGAAGAAATGCTGCTATTGAGGTTGTTCTATGAACAACATTTTGGAACCTTTTTACAAATCTTCCTTGAGCATATTTACTGGACAGAACAGGAAAAAAAATCAGGTATGCCTGCTAACGTTGTAGCAGTCGAAATTTGTTTCTGAACCAAACTCGGCATATACCAAACAATTAAGAGAAGTAAGATCGAATTTGTTAACCAGAAAATCGTGGGGAGAACATGAAGGTTAACATGAAGCGAACATTTAAGAGTCGCTCCAGCTGGCTCAATTTTCGATTTATCGCAACAATACTCGGTATAAGCCTTTAAAATAAAACAAAAAAAAGCGTATTCTTAAAAAAATCCGAAATATTGACCTATATAAACACCACTGCGCGACAGGCCTAGTATGCCCTTGGCCTACCAGTCGGCTGCTGGTCTCAAATCTCATGTGTTAATCACAAAGTGATCGATTATAGTCATATGGGGGATGACATGGGGTCCTCTAGCCGTAATAGCTGGTTTACGAAACATGGAGCCGCTACTCAATCTAGTTACTCAAATTCCTCACAATCCTGGGTGGGTACCGATCCCATATTGGTCGAAATTCCATGATACTTATATATATATATGGTGTAAATGAATTATACTGCACAAATTTAACTGCTTACAGAGGGGTATTGTATAAGTAATTTGAAATAGGGAACCAATGGTCTATGAGGGGAAATGGGCGAATTATGGGGAATCAAACTAATCAACAATTAATACAGATAAATCAATAGGAGAATAGGAGAACAAAGTAGGAGAGAAAATTATACTAGAATAACTTCAGATCTTAGTAATAATTCCGAGATCCTGATTGCTAATAATTCTTCAACAACGTTTATGAAATATTGGGTTATCAAATTCCGTAAATTGTCGAACTTAGCAGGTGATTGCACATCACTGCACTGGTTAAAGTAGCATCGGCCTTGGAACACGCCAAATCTGTGTAGTTAACGTGTGGCTTAATGGTTAAAGCGATGGATTTGAGTTCGAACACTGATGGTTCAAATCACGGCAGGCCACTTTTTCTTTCCTCCTCCTCCTTTTTTTTTCTTCCCTGCGATATATTGACACTGATATTTTTCAGTACAGGCATGCGCAAAATACCTGTTCTCATATTGGTTATTACATTAACATCTGATTAGAAGTTACTTCAGTATCAGTCGCATACATGAAAGCATCATGGGACATCTTTACAATTATGCTGAACCTTCAATACTTTTAAAATTCATTTAAAACACCGTTGATGTTATGTAATAATATATTAAATATTATTATTATTATTATTATTATTATTATTATTATTATTATTATTATTATTATTATTAAATATAAAATTCCCCTCAGGGGTCCTCATCTAGGGGATATGTGGATGGCGACCACAAGGTGCCCAAGCTGAGCAAAACATTTCTTCCTTGTGTTTTGCACTCTTTTAACTTTACTATCTAACCTCTCTTGGTTAACTCTTGTTTTTTCGACCCCGACACTATTAGGGCATCCGAGGGCTAGGGAGTCTTTCCTTTCTTCCATTTCTTCTTTCCTTTATTTTCTTTTCTTCTCCAGAAAAGCCTGACCAGAGGCTATAAGATGGCAGCCCCATCACTGGTCTTGCCTTCCTTTGGCCAGCAACCAATCGAAGGGACTATTATTACGTTTTCAAGTCTTATACGAGAATTTCCCGGAAGGACGCTAGAGGGAAAATTTTCTATAGGATCGTAACAGGCCTTGGCCTAATACTTGGAAGGAAGAAGAAGAAGAAATATAAAATTGGTACCTGGTAGGTCAGCCGTCCTCAACTAAATTATTAAATTTCATAAAATAGTTCATATATGGAGGACTTTAAAAAAAAACAATATTTCATTTTCTGCATTTTAACTGGTTAAAATGCAGAAGATGAAACATTGTTTTTGAAACACCTGAAAACATTGGTTATGCGACTCTTGTTGATACAGATGAACAGTTAGTTTTACGCATAATCGCAGCATGTGATGTTATCACCGAGACAGCTGGTATCTTGAACGGGGTACGAGAATCCTTTAGTCGCTGATGTCGTCTGTGTTATGAGAATGGAGGTGGTCAATTTGAACAATTTATTCTAACGAGTCTGCAGGTACTTTTTTTTCTGGTTTACTCAAATGTATTGATTTTTATTTTCCAATAACATTATTTATGTCACGTGTTCATACACTGTTCCTCTTCATGTTATTACTCTTGTGTTCGCTGCACTATCATTATCTAAGTACATACAATAAGTTCTGTACAGTACAATTACAAATTTTATTTGCGAAACATATTGTACTCTACAGTATGTGTATTATTATTACAGTCTTTTAAACAACTTTACAATATGTACGTAGACAGTTTTGTAACTCATGTACTGCACCGACATTCCAATACCGTATTCTGTAAAATAATGAATAAATAATTAAACCAGAAGTAAATCTACGTATGTAACTAGTTTACAGTACGTAAATAATAAAGGAGGAAATGAAAAAAAAAAGTGTACACATACTGTAGGTAGTTTCGAACGTCATGCATCAATCTTACATTTGCGTCGGTAGTAAGACTGCTATAACCACTGAGCTAAAGGCGCATACTTGTTGCAAGTTACAGTCTCTGTATCATATTATTTCCATTTTAATTTGAAATAATCAGTGGCGTGCCAACCATTTTACAAATTGAATCATAACTTAGACATTTTTATTGGTAGACCATTAGTTCATTATCTCAAAATGCGTATATAATACCCCTCTATACGTAGTTAAATTTGTGTGGATAATTCATTTACACCCTGTATATATATGTACAGTGTGCGGCATAAGTCAGTTAACCACTGCACATGGTTGCAAGGAAAATAATCAGATTGTTGAAACTGGGGTTGAATACGGGACCTTTAGAATATAATCGCAAACACTACGCTTAATCAATGATGGCCACTTTGAACAATTTCGATAGTTGTTTTTTGTGTAAATGTTATACGCTAGAGAGGGTAATATATTTGCATTTTCGGTTATCTGACTTATGCTGCATCCTGTATACATATATTTCCGATTTAATTAAAATAATAAACACATACTCTGTAAACTAGCAAAATCAGATCGCAATTTTGAGTTACCAAGGAATTCGTTTTATATAGCTGGTCCTGCGTATCTAACTTTTTTAAACGGTCGTAGGCCTTTCGGAACTTTTCATCATCAGCAGATTGTTCTTATTTCTATTGTCTGTTGAGTTTGATAATTATATAAAAAAACCTATTTACAGAATCATCACAAGCAGCAGTAGCCTGTGTAATGTGCAGGCCTGTATATAAAACTAATTATGACATCCGTTATAGGGAATTTTTTCCAATCATCTTGTATGCTAAAAATTTGTATTTATTAGCGGTAAAACCCCCAGATATTAAAGTAAAAGGCATGAATAATGGATTTAATGAATATATATTACTTACTGTCTTTGAATGGGCAGGCCTTGATTTCTGCATATCTCTACATAAGAAGTAGGTATATATTTTCACGAAAACAATTGCTTTCCTCTGCAAGGTTATAATTCCAATCTTTGGGAACTTGGGTTTCATGAAAATAAATTGTGTTTCACTTGTCAAGTTAGTGACATAAAGGGACATATTATTGGATCCGTCATTATGGGCAAATATTATGCATACAACTTTTTATACAGGGTGATTCTGAAAGAGCGTACAAAAATTAAACAAGACATTGAACAATTTTATGTAGGGAACCTAGGATCCTAGCAGCCAGGCTATGGATATATGGAGTAGTGCATTACGATGCGAGTTTGGGAAGTGGTTTTTTTTTTCAGCAGCGAGGAAATATTTAAAAACCGAGCGATAGCCAGGTTTTTAATTTTCGAGATTCTATAAAACACTTCACAAACGTGCCTTGCACATTATTTTTTGCGCGATGGTGTTTTAAAACTAATAAATAGTAGTAAAATAATAGCTTTGTTGGAAATAATTACGTTCATTATAAACAACTGACTAAACGTTAACAGTGTGGGCAATGTTCATTAGTTGAGACTACAGCAGGCCGTGACACCATTCAGTGATAAAATGGCGGCAAGTGCGTATTTATTGTTTTATATTGTTTCAAATAAAGTTCAGTTCATATACATTGCAGTGATTTGTTTCGTATACTGTACATTAACACTACCTTTTGGATATATTTTGTATATACATTGTAGGTAGTATATATGAAGGGCAGTGGTTTTACTTGCCGCACAAGGTTTGTAATATGTAATATTACAGTATAGATATTTATGTTGGCAACCCCAAAATGTAGGAAGTTGAACTTTCAGTCATGGTCGCTTTTGCTGTAAGTACGACAAAACTTACTATCGCGCAAAAATAAACTTGTCTATCACATTGTGTAGCATTACTGTTTTCCAGCTGATTTACAACTAACATGAGCACAAGTTTACATGTACTGTGCTGTTTATTTACATGTACTACATGCTTTACTTCCTACAAGGAAGAGCCTGATAACTAGGAAATCATGATGCAGGATGTGACCTGTCTCTCCTTGATTATTTCCTAAGGCCAGGCGCCCACTAATATGTTTGTGATATGATAGTAACACAACAAAAATACTGATCCAACACGGACTATGACAGCAAAGTGACCTGACACTCACTGGACTGATTCATAGTACAACATGTCGTCGGAGGATAAGGATGATCTCGATCTAGTTTATTTACCTAATATCAGTTATTACAACAGAAGACATAGGCGATTCTAGGTGCATTCTTTTGGCTTGCTGATGTAGAAGAAAGTGGTGCTGTTAATGTGTTTAAATAATTACGTATGCAGCCAGAAAGATTAAAAATATTCTAGAGGATGAGTAGTGAAACATTTAACAGAAAGATGGACCTGCAATTTCTAAAAAGGACACTAACTTTAGAATTTTAGTTAGTGCTGAAGAACGCATTCTGATAACTATCAGGTAAATATTTGTTTATAAATTATAATTTATGTAGTTCCGCATCTTTTCCGGTGACAGAAAAAAATTGTAATCTTGAATGACTGAATTACTTATCATTTCTATTTTAAATTATTTTAACGATTACATAATAACTGTCCACCGCTGTGGTCTCGAGGTAGCGTGCTGCCTTGTCACGCAGCGGGCCCGGGTTCGATCCCCGGTCGGGGCAGTTTTTCTGGGTGAGGTTTTTATCGGGGTTTTTCCTCACCTATAAGACAAATGTCAGGAAAACTTTAAGGCCCAAACGGTCCCCGAAATCATATGGCCATCGTCATCATCCTTATCATTATTATCATCATCATCATCACCACCACCACCATCATCCTTTACCGGTGTGGAAAGCAACGGGAAGCTACCACACCTACAATTACCTAGTAAAGCTGCAAGAATAGCATGGAAATGCTATGATTGCAGTGAAGAACCTGCCATCGGGACAGAATTACTATGGATGGATGGACATAATAACTGAACATTTAACCACAATTTTATTAACCCTAGAAGTAACAAAATATTTTCGTTCACGTGGATTACCAGGGGGTGGGGCAAAAATGGACACAGACATATAAACAATTGCAATATAAAAATATTTGAAGAAAAATTATGAAATATATCTTTAGTTGTTGGTGGTGAAGTTATTAACAAAGGGCATAAGTGCTATGTGTCAGTGAATTTATTTAAACCGCTTAAATAAATAAATACAAAATGGGTGGCAAAGTTTGCCCCCCTGGTGCTTCTAAGGGTTGAAGGAAGTATAGGATACATGATATTCTTTAATAAGTTCAACAAAGGTTATATTGAATCAGGATCGTACCTCATCTTCACTCTTGTGTAGCAACTCACAACTGACACAAAAAGTGGAGCATGCAATAATTTCAGTGACACAACGTAACACAGGTAGTGTCGAGTTGCTGTCTTATCAGATGAATGGGCTTCTTGCAATTTGATATTACGGGTTACAAAGAAACACGCTAGCAACAAGCAAAACAACCAATACGTGTCCTGTCGGTGTCCCTTGTCATTCCAGTGGGCGCCCTGCCTAAGGGATTATTTTTTAATGTCACTTGTATTTGAGACTCCAGTGAAAACAGACTGGAATTAGTTGCCAGGTTTGTAGCTGCCTGTGATGTGATTCGAAACACACCAAGGATATTTGCCAGGATGCGACAGAATCTTGTACCCTGATGATATGCTTGAATTGAAGTTGATGGCCGTCAGTTTGAGCAACTATTGTAAGATACAAAATTATATGTTAATTGTGTCAGTGATGGTACTTGCAATTAACTGATAAATAATGAAAATAAAAAAAAGAATAGATAGTAATGTGAAAGACAAGTTACTCCCGTATCGTCTTAAGTTGGCTTCTCGGACCCTAGGTTCCCTATCTCAAATTGTTCAGTGGAACATCCCCCATGTCTTGTTTAATTTTTGCACGCTCTTATAGAATCACCCTCTACAAGAAAAGTAGGTCTATAACTTCAAATGTATTTGAATCTATTTTTAGTTTATTTTTATTTATTTATTCTCATGGTTAATATGTTTTGGCTTCTTCCTGTATTCATTTCAAAATTCTATAGCCAGTCTCCATTCCTCTCTATTTTCCATGCTCCTTCCTCCAAGCTTCTTTTTTCCATAGTTACGTCTACTTCTTGTGACCATGATACTTTTGCCTTCTCTTCTTTCTTCTTGTCGGATTCCATCCATAAATCTTCTTATATAATCTGCCTTCAGTCGTATATCCAAATCATATTAATTGATGTTGTTTTGAAAGTTTCACTAGCACTATCGAACCCATTGATTCATAGCTGTGTGGATATAAGCTCTCCATACATTCCTATCCTGATGTTTTCCAAGTACCTCCTGTATAATTGACTCCCTTCCAGCCATACTTAATGTTATTCTCTGACCTCATTCTTTGCGTGCCTATTGGGCGCTTCCATTCTGGTTTACCTATAAGGAGTTTCCATGGTCCTCTTGTCCATCGCTGTGATCTCGAAGTAGCGTGCTGCCTTGTCACGCAGCAAGCCCGGGTTCGATCCCCGGCCGTGGCAGTTTTTCTGGGTAAGGTTTTTATCGGGGTTTTTCCTCACCTGCAAGACAAATGTCAGGAAAACTTTAAGGTCCAAACGGTCTCCGAAATCATCATCATCGTAATCCTTCACCGGTGTGGAAAGTAACGGGAAGCTACCACACCTACAATTCCCTAGTAAAGCTGCAAGCATAGCACGAAAATGCTATGATTGTAGTGAAAGACCTGCCTTCTGGTAGAATTACTATGGATGGATGGTCCTCTTCATCTCTATTCGTGCCACAAGATCTGCTTTCGCAGTCTGCGAGACTTAACCGTTCTTATTATGTCTGGATTCAGTAGGTCACTGTTAAATAGTCTACTCCATTCACCCGTGTGTTCATCTCTCTATGGTGAACATTTTCTTAAGAAGTTTATTCCCAAATAGTCGTAATATTTTCTTCGCAATTAAAGTAAAATTCCATTTTCGCATCCATATTATATAATTGGGAGGATAACTGTTTTATATAGTTTGTTGTCTCGGAGGAGACTCTGATATTGAGCTGATTACTCATTCGGGGAGGCTCTCTATATCGTTGTGTGATCCATAGTTTAAGAATCCCTCTCCCAACAGGTCGTGCTACTGTAAGGTCCGGGTGGCGTGTGGCACATGAAATTACCTTTAAGAGGAGAGGTTAAACTGCGTCAATGGAATAAAAAGTAGCCGCTCAAGGTTGAATAAAATTTGCTGGGGACTCGACATGCTGACCATATGTCACCTCTATACTGGCTGGATAGTCTCCATATCTGTAAATGGTACATGTGAATACGAAGAAAGCAGCTTGATTTTAGGGTAAGGACATTGCATTCTTGAGCGCCTCGGATAATGTTAATAGACCTATTACACTGAGCAACAAAAAATAAACTTTTTTTTTTGTCTCAGGAAGAAAAATATGTGATTCTGATAGTATTTTTTCTCCTGAATTCAAATATGATATCGGTTTTTCTCCATCACGCAAGGTTTCCGAGAGACTGGCATTTATAATTTCAAACACTTTAATATTTTCTACATTCGTAACTACACAATATTCGAACATTCGGACTCACCTAGAAAGTAAGAAATGACGATTTTCTGCTATATTGTGCCTGTGGAGCATCCCTCTTGATGGTCCAACAATAATGGGCCAGCATATTAGGATTCCATTTGCCTTGATATCTCTTTTCCATAGCTGAAATCTCCTGATGAAAGTGTTCCCCGTTTTATTTTGCAATGGACAAATGGACGAAAAACTTTTATTAAAAAATAATTATTTAAATCCATTAATTGAAATTCAAATAAAAAAAAACTTTGGCTAGACCAGTGTTGACCTATGGTAGTGAAGCATGGACACTAAAAAGACAACATGAAAGCAGAATAACGGTTTGTGAAATGAGATTCATGCGCAGAACAGCGGGTTACACCAGATAGGATCGGAAAAAGAACACCGATATCCTAAAAGAATTGAAGACTACGCCAATTTTGGAATATATTAAACAGTACCAACTAAATTGGAAACACCATCTTGAAAGAATGAGTTCAAATCGCATTCCCAAAGCTGGTTATAATTATATACCAAGAGGACGAAGATCACTGGGCCGTCCTATGAAACGCTAGAGGGAAAATTTTCTATAGGATCGTAACAGGCCTTGGCCTAATACTTGGAAGGAAGAAGAAGATAAAAAACTGTGGGTGATGGAGAAATTCCGAATACATATTTGAAAACAGGATAAAAACTGCATTAAGTACAACTATTGGTACTCACGAGACAAAAATCATGTTAACCAGTGTTATTTAACGGTGCTCTACAACAGCTTATGTCATTAGCGTCGAAACTCAAATTTTGGCGTAACCAAGTTTGCCCGTAACCCTCTTTATTCAAGCTTGTGATTTTTTTACGTCCTGTAAATGTGTGATACGGGGCCTACGTCTTTAGTTTCTTTCAGAAGGAAGCTATACTCATTTTTAACGCCCAAGCAGGGTTTGAACCCACCACCTTGGAATCAGAGACGAACATGATGACCAGTAGTCCACTGGGACAGACTCTTTTTAATTTATTGTTTGTATTGTGTAATGCTACTTATTCACCTAAAGAGATGCAGAATCCTTGGCATTTCGGGCGGAAATGATGGTAAGATAAAGCATTACGTAACATCATGGACAAACACTTTCTGCGCCAGACTGGCCTACTGTAATTACTCGTATTAGAAATATTTATTACGCGTGCTTGGCCTGTAATATCACGCACCGGTTACTTCCTTATACTGCAACAATGGATTAAGTGATTTATATTGCAGTACCTATATGTTGTTCAGCTTATAAGTATAATAAAATAAACCGTTATAATTTCAATAGGTCCACCGCTGCAGTATCGGGGTAGCGTCGCTGCCTCGTAAGCAGCGAGCTCGAGTTCGAACCCCGATCGAGACCAGTTTCCTGGGTGATTTTTTTTTCTGGGGTTTTCTTCGCCTGCAAGACAAATGTCAGGAAACGTTAAGGCTCAAACGACCCCCGAACATTATCTGGCCAACATAATCATCATTATTGTATTCGCCATGTTTAGTATTAATATGCGTGATTGGTGTATTTCGTCTTGATGTTGTGTTGTCTCGGAGAATGCCCTGACATTGAGCTGATCACTCATTCGAGGAGACCCTTTATTTCCTTGTTTGGTTAAAAAAGTATGTATGTGATCTACAGTTGAAATCTATCTCCCGACAGGTCGAATCGCTGTAAGGCCCGGGGGGCGTGTGGCACATAAAAGTACCTATAAGGTTAGGGGTTAAACTGCCTTCATGGAATGGAATAATTTCAAAACTATGCATCCTAAATGACTAAGGTTATTACCATTTGAAAGAGATTGGGGCGTTTTAATTCAATGTTGTTAATTTTAGAAGCGACACTCAATCGCACGTATCGTAGTTTATTTCATTGTAGAATTCTTACTACATCTTTTGTTTTGGAGAAGAGCACGAAGACACGGTGTGGAAACCATAGCAAAAAGTATTGTACGCTATCATTATCTACCTAACTAACTCATTGGTACTTTCGAACTCGTAGGTTCATGGTTCATCCTGTTGCGGACGAGCTGCTCGATGAAACCATCTAGCCGGAAAGTCATTCACCGAAAGATAATGTTTGGCTTTGTTTGATTAAACGAATAGTTTACGGCCCATACATGTTCCCCGAGCAAACAGTCACGGGAGACATGTATCTTGATATGTTACAACTTTTCTTTCAGTCACTATTACTGCAAGATGGTATTATGGATATAGTGGTGGTACAGCAAGATGGAGCACCGCCACACTTTGCTCTGACTGTATGTGAGTATCTCAATAACATGTTTCCCAACAGATGATTAGGAAAGATATCTCCTCGTATCTGGGCATCGCGCTCGCCAGACCTCACACTTCTAGACTTTTTCGTTTCGGTGTTTCATCAAGCAATAGGTGTACAGAACCAAGGTTCCTGAATCTGGAAGTGTTGAAAGAACGCATAAGAAAAGCGAGTGAAATGATTGCAGAATGTATGTTGGTGAATGTTTTCCGGGCGACGGCGCGTCGTCGGAAACATGTATTGACACTGATGAAGGTCATGCGGAACACTATGTAGTGGATATTAAATTATTATAAATTATATTTTTTTTGGACTATGTTATTCCGAAAATGTACTGGGATTTTAATGAGCACACTGTACATATTTTTTGCCACAATGATATCCATATCAAATATATATGAATGCCATGGAAACTTTTCGCACTCCGAGAAACACCTTTACATGCTTTATGCACCATGGGTGTTTGTAAAACTTATTTGTCACCGCACATTGTCTGCCCTTGAGAATAACGTCCTCCATACTAAACCAATACAGACAGTTATTAATAGATTTAAGCAAATATAACGATATAAGTGGGTTTAACATTCATCTTAAAAGTAATCATCACATTCATAATCCATCCATAGTAATTCTGCCCGATGGCAGGTCTTTCACTGCAATCATTGCATTTTCATGTTATGCTTAGCAGCTTTATAGTAATTATAGGTGTGGTAGCTTCCCGTTGCTTTCCACACCTCTGAAGGATGATGATGATTATGATAAGGATGATGATGATGGCCGGATGATTTTCGGGGACCGTTGGCCCTAAGCTTCCTGACATTTGTCTTACAGGTGAGGAAAACCCCGAAAAAACCTCACCCAGGAGGCTGTCCCGACCGGGAATCGAACTCGGGCCCGCTGCGTGACAAGGCAGCACGCTACCTCGAGATCACAGCGGTACAATCATATATTTATTGAATGTCATGTGTGATTTGATTAATTATATATTGTTATTCATGTATTTTTAACTTAGGCGTATATGGTACTAGCTAATACCCGGCGTTCGCTGCTGCTACGCGTAAATAGATTACATATTAAGCGTTAATTAAATTTTACGCTATACTTTATGACGAACGAAACATGGCGGTTGCTAGTCAATTTTTAAATTCCCATTTCAGGTAAATCCCTATTTCTAATGGTCGGATTTCAGTGATTTTTGGATAATACGTATCTCGGTTTATTTTATTAGGAAATGAATGTAAAACGTCAAGAAATTCCGACAGCTACAGCGATTTAAAACTGCGTTTCAGATGAACTCCTACACCTAATGGTTTTAGAACATAATATATGTAATAAAAACTCTTTCCATGAAAAAATACATAGGCCTATATGTGCCAACTTTCATGGTGATCGGTGAAACGTTGTCGAAATCTATTAATCTTAGATATACCAACATCGATTTAAATAAATAAATAAATAATATATATATATATATATATATAAAGTATTGTATTTATTTTCAATGCACTTTTACATTATTAGTATTTAGAGGTAATTTCAGGTGGAAACTTATTGTATAGGGGTTTGTTTGATGTTTGGACGTGTTTATCACGTGAAGAATCGATAAGTGCAGAATACATTTCAAATGTCAGGGAATAATACAGTGAATAACAGTTTCATATATTATGCTATGAAATAAAAAAAAATACACAATATAATATTGACATCTCTTAAAATCCTTTTAAAAATGTTTTAATGGAAAAATAACATAAAATCACATTAAAATAGCGAGTCATTTAAAATGTATTGAAATGGCCACCATTTGGCAAGCTTTGGTATACAGTATTCTGCAACACTATTAATGTATTTAATATGCGGTTATATATCATGCGTTGCGTTTAAATTTATACAAACTTTAATATACTGTGGACTTCTTTACCTCTCACGCAATCATGACTGTGCATTGAATTTATAATTATTTATTTGATTGTGGTATGTTTGATTTTATCGACAATCAACACATGATTTATTGATTACTCTATGTCTCTCTATCTCTCTCTCTCTCTCTCTCTCTCTCTCTCTCTCTTTTCTGTAGCTTCTCTCTCTTTGTATTGTATGTATTTTGGAACATACAGGCATATGGGAGAGGATTTAAATTATGTATAATATAGGCCTACCTACTTTTTTGACAACATTAGAACATGTATGGTAACCTGTAAGATTATTTCAGCTTAATTCTGAGGCCACCTCCGAGACAACCGCCATTCAACATTAGGTACACCATCAAATGTAACTAACTCACAGGTACTATCGAACCCGTAGGTTCATATCCGCGCTGACATAAGCTCTCCATACATCCCTATCCTAAGCTAATGTTTTCCAATAATCACTTGTATAATCTACTTCCCCCGAATAATAGTTAATATTATTCTCCCACCTAATTCTTGGCCTATCTACTAGGCGTTTTAACTTAAAGTATTTATTTCAATAGAATACTGGGGGGGGGGGACACGGTACTAACGATGTAGGACGTAATAGCAAAAACTATATCAGTGGATGTCGGATTAAAAAGAAAAAGTCTTGCAACTTAAGATGTATTATTAGATGTATTAGAAGTTAAAATCGATATAATTGGTCACCTGTGCTCTGTTGTAACATTAATATACGCTACAATAGCCAATTTCTGTACTTTTTAAATGGCTATTTATCTCATGTCCCAAATGGCAGTCAATGGCCAATCACATTTCAGTGAATTTTGATTTACCACCAATCACAGTCGTTTTTCACCTCGATTTTATCATTCATTTTATCGCTTTCATTTCATCAAGTGGCTCCCATATTGTATATATATATAGTGCACGGATGTAACCAGATTCTGCTTGCGAGATATAATAGAAAAACATTCGCAGCAATTGATTATACCACAAAAAAAAAAGAAAAGAGACCACTGTTTGCACTTTCTTAAACGTATTATTTCTTAGGAATTAATGTTGCGGAAAAATATAATTGGCATATTTACATCATAGGACATCAGAAATTAATTAATATACAGTTTGATGTGGTTCATTTTTTTCTCGACTAGGGTGCATTCTCACAATATTGCGATTCTATTTGGCAATAAATATGATCTGGTTACAGTGATGAACAAATGAAACATAACATTTTTCATTTGTTTTCAAATATCGCCGTTTACATTAAATATATATCTTTTTAAATAACTATATTTAAATAATGGTTTGTGAGTAAACAGTTTAATTTTATACGTTAAATAGTCCTAACAAATGCCACTCTTGATTTCCAAATTCTCTAGATAAGTTCACTCCTCACTTCGTGAGTCGCGAATTTATCGATAATTTGGAAATCACTCGTGGCATTACTTATGATAAAGTATAAATATGTGATAAAAACATTTTTTGTTCAATGCACCACGTTGTCCTTTCTACATTCTGGTATTTTCTCCTGACATGGCGTTATTGTAACCCACTTCTGAGGTTGGTGCTCCTGGAAGGCGGAGTTACGCTGCCCCGATGATAGATGATAAGGATGGTAATAATGCGCCAGGAAAGGCCTTAATCCCAAACTTAATGAGTATGTTAATGATGATGACCAGATGATGTCTGGGGACCGTTTGGGTCTTACAGTTTTCTGACATTTGTCTTACAGATGAGGAAAAACCCAGGAAATTTGTCCCGACCGGGGATCGAATCCGGGCTCGCTTCGTGACAGTGCAGCACACTACCTCGCGACCACAGCCGTGGACTTATAAAAATTATGGCTTTTTATTGTCTTTACCATAAGAAATCGTACTTTTATAAACAATTTTACTTATTGTATATTTTTAAATATTTTAATATTTGTCTCTTGTTTTGCTTCGTTGCCCTATTTTTCTTAATATTTTTATATGCTATTTGCAGAAATGAAGATGTTGAGAGCAATAGCAGGATACCAAAGAACCGATAAAAAGAAAAACGAAGATATAAGAACAGAACTTAATATATTTAATCTCTGTGAAAGAATAAAATACCATCAAAATGCTTACCTTCAGCACGTATTACGAAAGAATGAACACCGCATACCAAGAAGAATGTATAATTATAAACCAAAAGGTAAAAGGTTTTAGGGAAGACCATTGAAGAGATGGAAGGACCAATTCGACCAATAATGAGATCGGAACCGGCCATTGGGCTTAATCCTTGCTGTTGATGATGATGATGATGACGACAATTTTTAATCCCTCCGTGTTTTAATTTACTTTTTTTTTTTTTTTTTTTACATTTGCTCGATTCTTTTATTCCTGGCATTTACAAATAGAAGAACAGGACTCGCACGCTGACCAAGGAGAGAGATTTAAAATCCCCACTCTCTCGAGAATCGAACCCGTATCTGCGAAGTGGGTGGTAGAGGCTCTACCTTACACGTCATAGAGACGGGCATATACTTAAAACCACGCATAATCCGCATTGTTGTCGACTATTTAACTCATGCCCCAAACGTGAGTCAATGACCAATCACGTTACAATGATTTTTTATTTACAACCAATCACAGTCGTGTTTCGCTTAGAATTTACCAACTAAAGTTTATCATAATAAAAGAAAGCACCTCCTTTTTAACATTCTGAATAGGTCATAGCATTATTTTGCAGTGACTGAAATACGGCTACCAGATTGTATATATAGTGCAATGGATGTCAACACATACCGCATGCGGGAGTTAATATAAAACATTTGTAGTAATTGATTATACCACCAAAAGAAAAAAAGAAACCACTGTTTGCACTTTCTTAAATGTATTTTTTCTCAGAAAAATATAATTGTCATATTTACATCATAGGACATCAGAAATGAATTAATATACAGTTTGATGTGTTTCATTATTTCTCCACTAGAGTGCATTCTTACAATATTGCGTTCCTTTGGCAATAAATAATATGATCTGGTTGCAGTGACGAACAAAAGAAGCAAATGAAGCGTACCAATCATATCTCATTTGTTTTAAAATATCGCCGTTTACATTAAATATATAAATATTTAAAAATAACTATATTTAAATAATGATTTGTGAGTAAACAGCTTAATTTTATTCGTTAAATAGTCCTAACAAATGCCACTCTTGATTTCCAAATTATCATAAATAATGTCACGAGTGATTTCGAATTTATCTAGAGAATTTGGAAATCAAGAGTGGCATTTGTTAGGACTATTTAACGAATAAAATTAAGCTGTTTACTCATAAATCATTGTTTAACTCTAGTTATTTTAAAATATTTATATATTTAATGTAAACGGCTATGTTTGAAAACAAATCAGAAATGTGAGGTTATGTTCATTCACTCCTGCTTGATCATATTATTTATTGCCAAATAAGATCGCAATATTGTAAGAGTGCACCCATGTGGAGAAATAATGAAACACTTCAAATTATATATCATAATCAACATTACGGGTTATTCATTTATTTTTTTAGTAAACAACTCAGTAAAATCAAGGAATCTTTTCATTATTTGCTATATTCAATGTATTTGTTGGAGAAAAATAATGCTTTGACCTGTTCAGAACATTAAAAAGGAGGAGCTTTATTTATCACAAAAGCAGGAGCTGATAAAGAGAAATCGATAAAGAGCGAGGTGAAACACGACTGTCATTGGTCCTAAAACAACATTCATTGAAACGTGATTGGTTATTGACTAGCATTTGTGGCATGAGTTAAATAATATAGACTATTTAACTCATGCCCCAAATGGGAGTCAATGACCAATCACGTTTCAATGATTTCTGTTTTACAACCAATCAGGGTCGTGTTTCACCAAATATTTATCAGTGTTATAATTACCATATTAAAGAAAGCTCCTCCTTACAATAATGCGTTCCTTTGGCAATACATAGTATGATCTGGTTGCAGTGATAAACAAAAGAAGCAGTAGAAGCGTACCTATCGTTTCTCATTTGTTTTCAAACATCGCCGTTTACATTAAATATATAAATATTTTAAAATAACTATAGTTAAATAATGATTTGTGAGTAAAGAGCTTAATTTTATTCGTTAAATAGTCCTAACAAATGCCACTCTTGATTTCCAAATTCTCTAGATAAATTCACTCCTCACTTCGTGAGTCGTGAATTTATCGATAATTTGGAAATCACTCGTGGCATTACTTATGATAAATTCACTCCTCACTTCATGAGTCGTGAATTAATCGATAATTTGGAAATCACTCGTGGCATTTCTTATGAAAAATGAATGGAGTACGGGAAGAAAATGGGACCGGAAGCATCGTCTTCTGAGTCCAGGTCACTTATCTACGTAAACATTAACATTTTTCACGATTGCTAGATTAATACACAGTGCTGTGGTTGAGTAATACTTTCTTATTGCGTCACACGATGGCCATTGCCACTATATGAAGACACTATTATGTTGGGACTTACATAAGCTTCTCTTTTATGACCCTGTCATCACATCTTTGTGTTGCCATTTATGGAGTATTGGTTTGTACTTTGTCCTGATAATAAATTATGTAATTATTGATCACGCGTTTTGTACCCCAACAATACAGCGTGTCTCTAAATAAAGTCTTAACTGATTCACTATCGAACCGTAGGTTCCTCGGACATAAGCTAATATTTCCCAATCATCCTCTGTATACATTTACTTCCCTCAAATAATATTTTATGTTATTCTCCCACTTCATTCTTGACCTATCTAAATAATATCCTAAATATCCTCAACTTGTGTCCAACTCGGGGTCGAGTCGAGGGATGAGATGAGGTGAAGCACTTATCTACTGGGCGTTTTCCTTCTGGTTTTGCTATAAGGAATTTCCAAGCCCCTCTTTCATTCCCCATTCATATAACATGTCCTGCCCATCGCGGTGTACGGCAGTATTCTTATTCTTCTTCCAAAGTCTTCAAGCGAGACCTCCATTCTTCTCTATCCAATGCTCTCTGTTGCCAGTTCCTACAGTTCAGGATTTGATGACAATCTTCCTTCACTGAGTCCATCCATCTTTTCTTAGGTTTTCCTACTGACCGCTTCCCAAACATCTCCGTCATCACTTTCTTAGGTATGCATTCTTTGTCCATTCTTTAAACGTGTCCGGCCCATTGTTTTTTTTTTAATTTCACAAGAGTTATTAAATCAGATTCCTTAAAAGGATCATATATTTCCTTATTATACCTAATTCTCCAGCTTCCATTCTCTTTTACTGGTCCATATATCCTTCTCGTCCACCGCTGTGGTCTCGAGGTAGCGTGCTGCCTTATCACGCAGCGGGCCCGGGTTCGATTCCGATCGGGACAGGCTCCTGGGTGAAGTTTTTTTTTTTTTTTTTTGGGTTTTTCCTCACCTGTAAGGCAAATGTCAGGAAGCTTAGGGCCCATCATCCGGCCATAATCATCATCATCATCATCCTTCACCGGTGTGGAAAGCAATGAGAAGCTACCACACCTATAATTCTCTAGTAAAGCTGCAAAGAATAGCATGCAAATGCTGTGATTGCAGTGAAAGATCTACCCTCGGGCAGAATTACTATGGATGGATGGATATCCTTCTCATAATATTTATTTCAAAAGTGTTAATTACATTCTCAGAACTCTTTGTCATAGTCCAGGTTTCACTTACATATACAAATATTGGACGTATGCAGGTTTTATATAGTGTTATTTTAACTTTCCTAAAAATAATTTTGGATTTTAGGATTGGAAGTAGTCCATAATCTACGGGAACCAACTGTTATTATTACATCTGGTTTCCCATAAATATCATGTAGCTCTGTTTTATTTAATCTTCTCCATTCAACTGTCTGTTTGTCTTTCTCTGATCCAAACATTTTCCTAATAACTTTTATTCTCAAATTATAATTTCGATAATTATCGAAATCTTTATTCCTCCCTTAAAGTGAGAATCCGTGTTTCGCACCCATATAACTGGAAGAATATTTTTTTTAATCACTGCCACCAGGTTATGATTACGAGAATACTGGTATTCTTGCTTATTTTCATAAAAATGAAAAAAAAAAACGAATTTAAAGAGAATAACCCAAGTTTTTATAGCACAATACAAACGTGTAGGGATCTAATTTCAACACAACCGCTGGATCTAAACATAGTAGAGGTCTAGTATAGAATTAATCAATTAGATCCATTTCAGAGCTAAACAAACCAAACACAGATTTAAGAAAGCAATTAAATAACTTATTTAAACGTCATAAAATAATAAATTAGTAGTTTATATTATTATTATTATTATTATTAGTAGTAGTATTATTATCGAATGCTTTTAATTAGTCCCGCTCCGTAGCGGAGTGGTTAGGCAGGAAGCCTTGGCGCAGAGCTACGGGTCTTGCGCTGGTTCGAGTCTCCATGGGGGAGAAATTTTTCTCATGGTATTTCGGCCAGTATGGGACCGGTGCCCACCCAGCATCGTGAAGCATTTGGGTAGCTACAATAAGTAGCGGTTCCAGGTTGAGAAAACCAGCTATAACGGCTGGGGGGCTCGACATTTTGACCAAATGTCACCCCTACACTGGCTGGACGATCATCTACCTCTGCGATTGACACATGTGGATGTGAGGCCAGCAGCCGGCTGGTAGGCTAAGGGCCCTCTAGGCCTGTCGTGCCATGAAATCTATTCATTTATTTTTAATGTTTTAATTACTTTCTTCAGTTTAGTATTAATGATGATACTGCTATAACATCATAAAACATATTTAAGTTACATTTGACATTACGAACTTCATTTATAGCCTCTTGTCAAGTCAATTGTACTTTGCCTAATTCTTGGACAACGGAGCACTTCATCTGCAGCACCATTTCTGGATATCTCTCTCATCTGATCGATCTAGAGCTTTCTTAATATCAACTCTTGATTGAAGTAGAATACCTCGTAGAGGTTATTTGATCTTTGTGAATAAGTTATAGTCACAAGGACTCCTGTCTAGTGAATTTGGTGGATGTTTGAGTACCTCCATATTCCACCTTCTAAACAAAATCTACTGAACATCTTTTTAGGGCGGTATTACTTACTAAATGTGGGGAAACAGTGAATGTTTTCACATACTACTGCTATTTCGAGACTTTCAATATTACAGATTTACACAACAAAAAGACTGCTCAACGACATATTACAAGATTACAATGGTCACCACTAGTATCGCTGATTTACAACAATGTTGCCATCACTTATTGAATGCCCTAGTAATATTTTGTTTATATCATTCTCCTTTGCGTTAATCCTTTGTGTGTCAGAATTCGTTTTATATTTTGAAACTTTCTCCTAAATTTGTTTTGTTTTATATTATTTCCTAATGTATTTAATTACCTACTTCAGTTTGTATTATTCTATTCTATATTTTTTTTCATTTTTTTCTCCCTTGTACTATTTTTTTAAATTTTTTATGTGTCAAAATTTATTTTGTATCTTGTAACTGGCTTCTAAATTTATATTTTAGTTTTTCCTCTTACTTAAACTAAAGCTTGCATTGTATATTTTCTATTTGTATTGTTTCTGTAACTGAATTACAGCCGATAATGAGTACTTGCTCATGCGGGTGTCAATTCTATGTACAATATAAATAAATAAATAAACGAATGTATGTCTGTCTGTCGTTTATAGACTTCTGAACCGTTCAACCGATCTTCGTGAAAATTTGTAATATACAAGTTTTCAGATGCGGCGAGTGTTTAGCCGTTATCTATTATGTTCTAAAATCATTAGTTGTAGGAGTTCACCTGAAACGAGAATTTAAAAATCGCTCTAGCAATCGTAATTTTCGATGTTTCACAACAAAACTCCGAATATCGTATTAAAAATAAACCGAGGTTGTATTATCTAAAAATCAGCGAAATCCGACCGTTACAAGCGAAAGTTTACCTGAAATTAAAAATTAAAAATGTAATCTAGCAACCGTCGCAGTTAATACCATATAATTAATTAACCCTCAATATTTACTTTATTTATGCGTAGGGGTTCACGCCGGGTATTAGCTAGTTTGTATATAAAATGTATTATTATTATTATTATTATTATTACTACTATTATCCTCCTTCTTCTTCTTCTTCACTTCACGGGCTAGGCAAATTGCCTGTTCTGCCTCACAGCTGTTCTGTCCATCTTTTCACTGGCCTTCCTACATTCCTTGAACCTCTTGGCTTGTAGTTAAATGCTGCTTTTGCTTACATTGTTACATGTCTAAACCAATTTATCCACCTTATATATTCTTTATAATGTCCACCGCTGTGGTCTCGAGGTAGCGTGCTGCCTTGTCACGCAGCGGGCCTGGGTTCGATCCCCGGTCGGGGCAGTTTTTCTGGGTGAGGTTTTTATCGGGGTTTTTCCTCACCTGTAAGACAAATGTTAGGAAAACTTTAAGGCCCAAACGGTCCCCGAAATCATATGGCCATCATCCTTATCATTATCATCATCATCCTTCACCGGTGTGGAAAGCAACGGGAAGCTACCACACCTACACAATTCCCTAGTAAAGCTGCAAGCATAGCATGAAAATGCTATGATTGCAGTGAAGGACCTGCCTTCGGGCAGAATTACAATGGATGGATATTCTTTATACTATAATTCAATGGATATATATTTAACTCAGTTCTTATATCTTCATTCTTTATCCGAGCCAATCTTGTATAGCCTTTTGTTCTTCTAAGGAAGTTCATTTCTACACTTTGTAATTTTTTGGTCATTACCCAAGTTTCACTGCCATAAAGTAATGCAGGAACTACCAATAACTCCGAAATAAATCCCCGATCCATTAGGGAATGTGGTTGTGCGTCTGGGCTGGTAACCCGATCACATAAAAATTTCCAAATTCATCTCTCTCACAGCGTTCAGTCGGACGGATTTAATTATTATTATTATTATTATTATTATTAGTATTATTATAACCTCCTGGAGTCAGGGAATATATTCATACATGAAGGAGAAACGTCTACAACCAGGAGATTGGATGGACCGACAAAATTGGCTATTAGGAATCGGACGATGTCAAAGACATTAATCAACCGATGATCTATCTATTATTATTATTATTATTATTATTATTATTATTATTATTATATAACAGGAAGTTTAACACATCTAATAACCACTACTACTACTACTATTCCTACTACTAAACATGATATTTGTGCCATGCAATTCCCATGTTTAATTGCTAAATGTTTTCTTGCTGTGTGACCCTGGAAGGAACTGAACAATTATTTTAATGTACTAACTATTCATGTACTTTTAATGATTTCATAATGTCGACAATGCATGACCTTAAAACGTGCCACATGTTCGTAACAAATTTTCCGGAAATATATTTGTGACTTTTAATTACTTTCACCGCCGCAGTTTGTTTGGTCCATGATCTTGGATTTATTCAGGAAGAAATATCTCTGTGAATTTTTTACCGATGGATAATGATCATAAAATTCTTCTCTAAATGCTTAACTAGTAAATATTTTATGACTTGATGTAAATTTCTGGAAAAGCGCCAGAGAATTCTTGGATATTTTCAACAATTGAAGAATTAGTCACGACAAGATTGGTTATTGAATTTCATTGCTGTTTCTTTTCTTTCAGTTTTAGTTTGCAGGGACTCTTGCCATTGCAGATTCTCTCACAAAGTGTTAAACTGACTATTTAACTCATGCCCCAAATGGGAGTCAATGACCAATCACGTTTCAATGATTTCTGTTTTACAACCAATCAGAATCGTGTTTCACCAAATATTTATCAGTGTTATGATTACCATATTAAAGAAAGCTCCTCCTTACAATATTGCGTTCCTTTGGCAATAAATAGTATGATCTGGTTGCAGTGATAAACAAATGAAGCAGTAGAAGCGTACCTATCGTTTCTCATTTGTTTTCAAACATCGCCGTTTACATTAAATATATAAATATTTTAAAATAACTATAGTTAAATAATGATTTGTGAGTAAACAGCTTAATTTTATTCGTTAAATAGTCCTAACAAATGCCACTCTTGATTTCCAAATTCTCTAGATAAATTCACTCCTCACTTCGTGAGTCGTGAATTTATCGATAATTTGGAAATCACTCGTGGCATTACTTATGATAACATATACAACGGGATTTTTTTGCAGCTTTATTAATAACAGTTTAAAAAAATGAAAGATGAGCAAAATATATATACCAATGGTCAACCCCTGGAAGAAATAAACATGGCAGATCAAGATGGAAAATGGAAAACTTATGTCAGAACTGTAATGGATGATAGGAATTTGGAAGGAGATTGGAATGATAGAAATAAATGGAAACTGAAGACGATAAACCTATAAGTGGGGGAAAGCCGAATAAGAAGAAGAAGAAGAAGAAAAATCTGTAAAAATCCTGTGAAATAAGTAGAGAAAATTTGGAAATTGTGTATACATATTTGTGAAGTTAAATTAAATAAATTCTTCATTAATTGAACTTTTATAGGAAAGTATTTTTTCATTGTTGTCCTTAACGGTTTTTCCGACCAAATTTACGTATGATATCCAGATCCAAACATGTTTTAATAAATTTGACTTTCATCATCTTTTTTCTTCTCTTTTATCTTAATGGATTGAACGTTTTAATGTCTTTTCTTATTCCCGATAAATTTATATTGAAATCTCAAGTTATGCCACGGTCGGCCATCTTGTTTCCTATGTAGACTTGAGTCGTCATATATATTGAACTTTTATTGCAATTAATCACTATGAGGTTATATGAGGAAATGTAGGAAACATTTGATTTTAACCTTTTTTGATTAATATTTAAAGGAAGTGACACTATGCACTATGAGGTTTATTTCAAATTAGTAAATTGAGTTAGATTTGCTTTGACGGAATTACAAAAGAACAAAATTAGAACAGTTGAATTTGATTATTTTAGAAGAAGCTTCAAAAAAACAAGACAGGATAAAATAAGAAATGAATTCCTTTGGAGAGAAATGAATGTCACCACATCTGTTGTTAAGAGGATTGAAAATCAAACACTTAAATGGTATGGCCATGTACAAAGAATGGAAAATGAAAGATGGCCAAAAAATATATACCAGTGGTCACCCCCTGGAAGAAATAAACGTGGCAGACCAAGATGGAAATGGAAAACCTACGTCAGAACTATAATGGATAATCGGAATTTGGAAGAGGGTTAAGGTAGCCGAGCGGTTCAGGTAGCCGAGCGGTTAAGGTAGGAAGCCTTGGCGCAGAGCTACGGGACTTGCGCTGGTTCGAGTCTCCATGGGGGAAGAAATTTTCTCATGGTATTTCGGCCAGTATGGGACCGGTGCCCACCCAGCATCGTGAGGCAATTGGGTAGCTACAATAAGTAGCGGCTCCAGGTTGAGGAACCAGCTATAACGGCTGGGGGACTCGACATGCTAACCACATGTCACCCCTACACTGGCTGTTGATCATCTACCTCTGTGATTGACACATGTGGATGTGAAGGGCCAGCAGCCGACTGGTAAAAGGGCAACCGCTGAAAAGTGGAAAGACACTCAATCGGAATCGGAGATTGGAATGATAGAGATAAATGGAAACTGAAGACGGCAAACCTATAAGTGGGGGAAAGCCGAAGAAGAAGAAGAGTTAGATTTGACAACTCAATTCATAATTGTAGTGTGTAGTGGGTTACGTATTTTGAGACCGCCATCTTGTTAACCGTTATTCAAAATCATTAACAATTTTTTTTGTGTCTTCCTATGACTTGAGTAGTCTTTTTTTTCTTCATTAAATTACAATTATGAAGTGAGTTGTCAAATCTAACTCAATCCATAAAAATGTTAATAACATAACATGAGTACCTGATAAATCAGTTGTCCACAACTAAAAGTAAGTTCTGTTTGAAAAACTTCAAGTAGATAAAAATATGTACCAGTTGAAATGCAGAAGATGAAACATGGCTTTGAAAGGCCTTAATATTTTTAACTACTTGACGAAGATTTTCAAATAATTTTATTTTAGTTGAGGACGACTGACTTTATACTTTCAACATATTATTAAATAACCTCAACGGTGTTTTAAAATGAATTTTAGAAGTATTGATTAATTAATTGATTAAATAAATTCTTCTGTTTTGCGTCAATACGGCCATCAGTGATAATGCATTGTTATAATAGATTGTTACAAGGTAAATATGCCGGAGCAGAGAACTAGATATTCTCGTCCCTTAATATTTTTCCAGTTTTCTATGGGTTTTTATGGCCTGTGGATGAGCTTTTACCGAATTCCGAAGGGATCTAGTAGTCACCGAAAATGACCATGGCCAAAATATATATATATATATATATATATATATATATATATATTCTTTTCTTAATACTGTAACGTCCGCAATTTTTGTTTAATCAAAATCAAACTTAGTATATAGAAATTAATTAAAAAAAGAAAGGTCGTGTTCATTAACCAGAAAAATCGAGTCATTAGGTGTAGAAGTTCACCTGAAGCGAAGATTTAAAAATCGCTGTAGTGATAGAAATTTTCAACGTTTCACAACGAAATTCAGTTTATGTTATTAAAATAAACCAGGGAACTTGTTCTAAAAAAATTAGCGACATCCCATCATTATAAGTGGGGGTTTATCTGAAACAGGACATGTTTATACAATTAGTTCTTAAATAATTACTTTTTGTCCAGAATTAAATTCATTCTTTGTCATTAATAGTGTTTTTTTCCTCATTTTCTGTCTTCTAGATTTTATTTTCCATTCGTTAAATCTAGAATTAACTAATTCACTGACACTATCGAACCCGTAGGTTCATGACCGTGGGGAAATAAGCTCTTCATAATTCCATATCCCGAGCAAATGTTTTCCAATCATTTCCTGTATAATCTACTTCCCTCAAATCTTGGCTGATGTTATTCTCCCACTTCTTTCTCGGTTTATCAACTGGACGTTTTCCCTCTGATTTTCCTACAAGAAGCTTTCATGCATGTCTTTCATTTCCCATTTGTGCCATTGTTCTGCCCAATCTACGACACTTAACTCTTTTTATTATATCTGGCTTCCTATAAACACCATGTAGTTCACTGTTATTTATTCTTCTCCATTCACCTGTATTCGTTAAACCTTCTAGAGTAAAATAACATTTATTGTGAATAATAATTCTATTGTAGATATACCATGTAATGATTTTGTTTATTGTAATCCAGATGTGAGAGTAATTCCCTTTTTCTAACCTGGTTAAGTGGTATAAAAGCCTTAAGGCCTTAACTCAGCCAGATAATCCATCTATAGTAATTCTGCCCGAGGGCAGGTCTTTCACTGCAATAATATTATTTTCATGCTATGCTTGCAGCTTTACTAGGGAATAGTAGGTGTGGTAGCTTCCAGTTGCTTTCCACACCGGTGAAGGATGATGATGATAATGATAAGGATGATGGCCATATGGTTTATTATTATTAAAAGTTAACTGTAGCAACCACCATATTTAGTTCGTAAGATTATATATCATACGATTTAAATTACCCTTCAGTTGGCATGTGTCCTATAAGATAAATTGGTTTAATTTATTTAATATTTTAAACACAGAAATAGAAAAACGAATCGGTTTATTAAATTATACAATAATCGCAATAAGTGATAAGTTACGGTTATGTATTATTTGTTTTCACTGCAGTCCGACTTTTAAATATACTGGCATCAGAAATTGAGTTTCTTTAATGTAACAGGAGAAATACATATTCTGTAAACCCACAAAATGGACCATAAATTCGACTTACTCATGGATTCGTATTGTTTTTGCAGTTCCTGAGTGGGGAACATTTTTTAATTAGCGTTTCACTTAATAGTGTATGTAATCCCGATTCAGATTTATGGCTTGCACAATGTTTGAAATTCGTTGAACCGGAAAAGAAAGACATAATTTAGGATTGAGTAAGCACAATTGAAATAAATTTAAATCTGTCACGAATGCTGTAAGTTAGAAATGGACTTTTTCTTAATGAATCTCTGTTACGTCATGTGTGGAAGTGAGAGACGGAAAGTGTCAGTGTAGGTGTGAGGTGGGATGAGCCCTCGCGTCACGATGTTTCAAACCACAAAAGTGAAAAGATTCACCTCCTTGTGATTGCTGTTAATGTTTCCATTACTTCCTCAAAGTGCAGGCAATACTACACTTTTTTCATTTCGTTAAACACACTCTTTAAAACAAGTTTGGGTAAAAGAATCATATATACTCAATCTAGGATTTAAAGAGAGATCAGAGATTGCTTGGTTCAGGTTAGGGGCATGGACATTTTTAAAAAGTAGCGACGAATACAATATGCGAATATGTCCAATGTGCGGGAGCTTTGAAGACGAGATACATATACTAGGAAAATGTAAGGATTTAGAATATTGGAGGCATCAGTTATTACCGGAAAGATTTCTAAATTCAAATCGTGGAAGATTGGCATGCTACGAGTTACTGGTAGACCCAGAAAATTGGATAAACCTGGGTAGATTTCTGGACAAAACGCGGAAAATAACAACACTTATTCAGGAATACATAAATATGTTAGCAAATTGCAATGCCATTAATCCTTAATAATTCTACATAACTAAGTTAATGTATAATGTAATTGTATTGATATCTAATTGTAATATTATTGTGTGTTTTTTTAACATCAACTTATTGTAACGGACTGTCAACAGCACGTACGGCTTACTGCCCGTGCGATCCATATTTGTAAATAACATTGTATGTATTAGTCATCCAAAATATCTCTGCAGGCGGAAGAATTACGAAGCTCTGTTTGTTGCTACACGTGACGTCATATAAGGCAGTGTACACAGTCAGCGTCCCACGTCCCATTCCCCTCTCCATTCTACATAGCAGTGCCACATGTTCTATTCCTGCATAAACACGACTGCAGTACCCTCCGTCAACAACTGCGCTTACTCCTTAAACGGGTAATATCTTACTTTTAGTAATAAAGTCCTTATGTATATACTTATTTCCTTTACGGTCCCTTGATTGTAGCCATAACCTCTCCTTGTTAGGAGTTTCTGGACCATGATAATTTAGTTACGTTTATTTCCCAACAGATGTCACGAATGAAATTTGATCAGCATACCGACTTAGTGAGACATATGGTAGACAATTAGGGTATTACTTGAAGATGAAGGTGGTAAATTTTGCATAGAGGCCACTTTTTCAGGCTTAAGGTTCTTTTACGAGCCTAGAAATCTTCAGACTCGGGACCCACGGCTTAACGTCCCTCCCAGCGGACTTTTTTTTTTGTTCAACGCAACCTGTTTGTCATTCGACATTTCAGGTATTCTCTCCTGGCATTGGCGTATTGTAACCCACTTCAGAGGTTGGGGCGCCTGGAAGGCGGGGTTACGCTG
Source organism: Diploptera punctata (assembly GCA_030220185.1). Lineage (NCBI taxonomy): Eukaryota > Metazoa > Arthropoda > Insecta > Blattodea > Blaberidae > Diploptera > Diploptera punctata. Next base: position 759,218 of record JASPKZ010006831.1, on the reverse strand, counting down.
CCCCAATGATATGATGGGTGATGGGTAATATGATATTGATGACTATTTAACTCATGTCGCAAATGGTAGTCAATGGCCAATCACGTTTCAATGAATTCTGTTTTACACCAATGACAGTGGTGTTTCGCCTCACTCTTTATCGATTTTTCTTTATCAGCTCCTGCTTTTGTGATAAAGAAAGCTCCTCCTTTTTTAATATTCTGAACAGGTTAGACCATTATTTTTCTCCAACAAATACATTGAATATAGCAAATAATGAATAGATTCAGTGATTTTATTGAGTTGTTTATTCAAAATATAAATGATTAACCTATAATGTTGATTATAATAGTTTGATGTGTTTAATTATTTCTCCACTAGACTGCATTCTTACAATATTGCGTTCCTATTTGGCAATAAATAATATGATCGAGTTGCAGTGAATATACATAACCTCACATTTCTAATTTGTTTTCAAACATCGCCGTTTACATTAACTATATAAATATTTTAAAACACCGGTAACTATATTCAAATAAATTTAGTAAAGAACTTAATTTTATTCGTTACATAGTCCTAACAAATGCCACTCTTGATTTCAAAATTCTCTAGATAAATTGGAAATCACTCGTGGCATTACTTATTATGGCCAGATGATATTCGGGAACCGTTTGGGCCTTAAAGTATCCTGACATTTGTCTTACAGGTGAGGAAAAACCCCGAAAAAAAACCTCACCCAGGAAACTTTACTCGAACGGGGATCGAACCCGGACCCGCTTCTTGACAAGGCCTCACGCTACCTCGAGACCACAGCGGTGAATCCTTCCAGAAGGCTTGTTCCTTAGATTTTTTCTTTCTAAAATTCATCAAACCGGCCGGATTTGAACTCGAGACCCTCTGAATTGTTTATTATTATTATTATTATTATTATTATTATTATTATTATTATTATTATTATTATTATTATTATTATTATATAGTTGGGCCAAAAGTCACTAGCCATTACTACTTAGATTTTTATTCTACAATCGACACGGTCGGATTTCAACTCGCAACCGGCGGGAGTATTATTACTATTATTATTGTTGTTATTGTTATACAGGATGGGTCAAAAGTCACTACCCATTACTACTTCTACTCTACTATATAACAGGTTGTGGCATTTGGCTCACACTGAATTATAAATTAAAAGTTCAAAATAGGCCTATAGTTGAATAAATTCAGAATTATCAAAGAAATTGCTTACAACATGTCCAAAGAATGGACCCATCTCGCTTTCCTAAATTAGCATTGCAGTATCAACCTAAAAGACGTCGAGATAAAAGAAGACCAATATTAAGATGGACTGACCAACCGCATCTTGAGATCTCATAGGAACAACTGATCCGATTGAGGGTATTTCCACTTTTTCAGCGGTTGCCCTTTTACCAGCCGGCTGCTAGCCCTTCACATCCACATGTGTCAATCACAGAGGTAGATGATCAACAGCCAGTGTAGGGGTGACATGTGGTTAGCATGTCGAGTCCCCCAGCCGTTATAGCTGGTTCCTCAACCTGGAGCCGCTACTTATTGTAGCTACCCAATTGCCTCACGATGCTGGGTGGGCACCGGTCCCATACTGGCCGAAATACCATGAGAAAATTTCTTCCCCCATGGAGACTCGAACCAGCGCAAGTCCCGTAGCTCTGCGCCAAGGCTTCCTACCTTAACCGCTCGGCTACGGCGCGGGACAGGAACAACTGAAAGAACCTAAATAAGTTCACGATTATTATTATTATTATATTATTATTATTATTATTATTATTATTATTATTATTATTATTATTAGGTATTCTCTACATTACAGCAGTTGTCCTTCAGCCCAAATGTATTTTGCTCCGCCACAGATATCTATCCTCAGCATCTTCTTCTTTGCTGATCATGTTTTTCTTACTTCATCCGTCCATTGTTCCCAGAGTTTCCCCCTCATCCTCCTGCGTTCAGCATTCCAATCCAGCATCATCCTTGGGATTATATTATTATTATTATTATTATTATTATTATTATTATTATTATTATTATTATTATATCCATATTCAAATTTAACCCTATCCCATTAATTTACCTTTCTCTCTCTTTGGCGAACGATTTTCGTCCATTCGCAGTAAGAAAATCAATAGTTTCGTGTGGTATATATTGGTTTCGTACATTTTTCCATACATTGGTTAAAATGTTGGTCGTTATCACATCTGGAGATGAAGTTAATCATCGTGGGAGCACATTAATTCTAACGTTCCGCATTGACACAGTGTACAGACCTTGAATGCTCGTGCCTGCTGTCATTGAATGTAACTGCTATTATTATCACGTCACATCTTGTTATACTGTGCAAGCATCACAACTCTCTCTCACTAAGACACTCAACTTTATTTTATCTTATTTATAGAAGCTTTAACACAAAACATCCAAAATTACACACTACAAGACAGTGGTCTACCGGTGTGGTCTCGAGGTAACGTGCTACATTGTCACGCAGCGGGCCCGGGTTCGATCCCCGGTCGGGACAGTTTTCTGGGTGGGGTTTTATCGGGGTTTTGGCACAAACGGTCCCCGAACGTCATATGGCCATCGCAATCATCATAATTCATATTCATCTTAGATTAAGCTTAGGATTAAGGACTCTGGCGCACCACTATCATCATCATCATCACCCATCATATCATAGGGGGCAATTTAACCCCGCCTTCCAAGCGTCCCAACCTCAGAGGTGGGTTACAATTACGCCAGCACCAGGAGAGAATACCAGAAATGTCCAAAAAAGGACTACCTGGGCATTAAAAATAAACAGTGATCAAGCCTGAAGTACTGTATCCAGCAGAAACACCAACAATGAATTTCAAATGAGAAATGGAGAAACTTGAGCTAACTAATTAACTCACTCTCTGGCTCCATCAAACCAGTAGGCTCATGACCGCGCGGACAGAAGCTCTCCATACATCCTTATTCAGAGATAATGTTTTTCAATCATCCCCTGTATAATCTATCCCTCAAATCATCGATAATGTTATTCTTCCATATCATTCTTGGTCTACCAACTGTGCGATTTCCTTCTGGTTTTCCTACAGTAAGCTTCCATGCACTTATTTAATTCCCCATTCGTGCCACATGTTCTGCCCATCGCATTCTGCGAGACTTAACTGTTCTTATTATATCTGGCTATACACCACCATGTAGCTCACTATTATCTAGTTTTCTCGATTCACCTGTCTGTTCATCTCTTTTTGGCCAAAAAATCTAAGAACTTGAACTAAAGGAAATGGAAATTTTAATGAAAATGATTGGACCAAAATTTCAAGATAATAAAATAATATTAGCCTGCATCAAGAAAGAAATTCTGTATAAAAAATTGAAAACTTTCAGATACTATGCGAAAAAAGGAGAATACAATTTTTTTTTACGGTCCCCTTCTCAGAATGAAATGTAACAGATTAACCAGACAAATCTTTGATTTTTTCCGTAACCGCAAAACAAAATCCAACTGGTTTAAAGAAATTGAAAAATATCTATTCAAATTAAAGATTACAGAAAATTCACTAATCGATCGAACAGCGAAATTGATTATTCAAGATGAAAACACAAAGTTCCAAGATAAATCTAAACAAAAATCCAAACCTATTATCTCGGAAGAAGAGAGGGAAAGAAGGTCACAAAAAATGAAACAATACTAGGCACTAAGAAAGAAACAACACACAGAGAAATGATTGATCCAATATGCCCCAAATAGGGTAAAAAAAGAAAGAAGATGCTTTAACGTTAAGGTAATATCGCTTGCAAATCTTGCGTACGCTACTGCAATGTTCACAAAGTTTTGTCTTAAATATTACATAAACCGTGAGGTTAATCACAAAATGAAAGAGGGTAGATGTGTTTATTTTATTGTAATTTGACACCCCTTGAATTAGCGCAATAACTGTGTATAATCGATTTATATTTTATTTTTGTGTTTTTATGTTTAGTTTAATAAGTAAAAGGAAAATAATAAATTATAAATGTATATCATAATTATTTTTAGATGCCTCTTATTGATTACCTGGCGTTGCCCGGGAATCTACTTTTCTCGTTATTTTTGACATTAATGAGCTGAAAGACAAAAATGGTTAATTTGTGTGTTATCCGTAAAATATATACATATACTGCCGCAGACTTTTTTGTAAATTTGTTTTGAGGTTTTCAATTCTGTGCGTATCAATTTGGTGTATTTGTTATGGTTTAGGCAGCGTAAGCCATTTAAGTTTTCAAAAAGCTACTTTTTTTAATACACCGATGCCCCCCCCCCACTTTTAACTCCGAATCTATAGTACGTATGATAATATGCTATATATGTTAATTGTTCCAGAAAAGTTATCTTCATGATGGAAAAAAGACCCGTTTCAATCGTTCAAGTAGTTTTTGAGTCCATAAAGGACAGACGGACTGTCACTATTTTTTTTTGTATATAAAGATAATTTGAGAACTTCGTTAATGCATGATTATAGTAACATGAGAGTTCAGCTGGACTGGACTTTCTGAGCTACAATTAAGTTGTGGAATGCAGGCTTTCACGGCCGATAATCGTAATGTTAAAATATTCCGGGCTATGTGGCCGTGGTCTATAACTGGTGTTTCTACCAGACGTTTCTCCCTCAACTGCGGAGGGCATCTTCAGTGGCGAGTGCTTCTAGGTGATGTTACCTTGTCGTAGACATCACCTAGAAGCACTCGCCACTGAAGATGCCCTCCGCAGATGAGGGAGAAAGTCGAGTCTACGACAAGGTAACATCAACAAGAAGCACTCGCCACTGAAGATGCCCTCCGCAGATGAGGGAGAAAGTCGAGTCTACGACAAGGTAACATCAACAAGAAGCACTCGCCACTGAAGATGCCCTCCGCAGGTGAGGGAGAAAGTCGAGTCTACGACAAGGTAACATCACCAAGAAGCACTCGCCACTGAAGATGTCCTCCGCAGTTGAGGGAGAAACGCCTGGAAGAAACACCAGTTATAGACCACGGCCACATAGCCCGGAATCTTTAAACATTACTATAATTAAGTTGTTCGTGACAGTTACTAATGTCAGCAGTGACCACTCTCCTTGGGCAAGGTCCACTCTGATCTCTGATTGGTGGCAGACTTCTGGATATTTCAAATTGCTTGTCCCTTATTTATATAGACTACTTGTAATAATGATAATAATAATAGTAATAATAATAATAATAATAGTAATGATAATAATATAATAATAATAATAATAATAATAATAATAATAATAATAATAATAATAATGGATGAAGTTATACAATGAATATCGTTGCCCTATTACTGTCAGAGTTATTAGTAATAAGACATTGAAGTGAAGGCCTATAACTCAGTGGTATTAATAGGCTCTTAGTGTATGTTGATGATGTATTATTGAGCGATAACAAGTAGATACTTAAGGCACACACTATTGAGTAACACTGATAAATTGTGACTGGAAGTAAACATAAATAAAACTAAATACATGTTCACAAATAGAAATGCATTATATAATGGAAATGGACAACTATTGACAAATGAGGGAAATTTTGAGGAAGTGACTGAATTCAAATACCTAGGAACAATAATCACAAATAGGAATGAGGTGCACAAAGAAATTAAACATAGGCTCAGTTAGCGAAATACATGTTATTATGCATTACAGGGACACTTTTCGTCCCAATCCTCTCAAAAAACGTTAAACTAAAAATATATTAAACTATTATTCTACCAGTTATATTATATGGAAGCGAAACACGGACTCTTACTTTAAGGGAGGAAGGGAGATTACGAGTATTTGAGAATAAAGTTCTTGACATATTTTGGGCCAAAAAGAGAGGAACAGACAGATGAATGAAGAGAACTACATAATAGTCAGCTACATTATATGTATAGGAAGCCAGATATAATAAGAAAAATTAAGACTATTAAATTGTGATGGGCAGGACGTTTGGCATTAATGGGGAATGAAAGAAGTGTTTGGAAGCTCCTTGTATGAAAACCAGAAGGAAAACGTCCAGTTGGTAGAGCAGAAATGAGGTACGAGAATAGCATTATCCTTGATTTGAGGTAAGTAGATTATACTGGAGATGATTGGAAAACATTAGCTTAGGATAAGGATATATGGAGAGCTGATGTCCGCACGGCCATGAACCTTACGAGTTTCAATAGTGCCAGTGAGTTAGTTATTTAAAGCATTTTATAGTATGAAAATGTAAATGGATATTATCAAAGAAAATTGAATGATGCTGGGTAGATTATAAAGGAAAATAGTAAGAAGAATGTGGAGGATTCGGTAAAAGTATGTGCTATAGGAAAGATTAAATTATATAGATATATATCTGGTAACACATGTACAGTAAAACTGAGAAAGTTGGAATGGGCTAAACCATGGATGATTAAAGAGTACCAAAGAGAATATTACGGAAGGAAGGATATTCAGAAGGAGATCAGTGGGAAGACCTAGAGATTAATTGCTGGATACAGTGACTGCCGATTCCAGATCACTCTTGGGAACTTTATTCCCAAATATTAGTAATATTTTCCCTTCTCTTAAAGTAAAAGTCCATGTTTCGCATTCAAGACATAAATAGTTTCACAGTGAAAAATTCAAGTTGATTTTTTAATATGTGTTTTTATACCTTACAACTAACTGTTTTGTCTGAGTTTTAATCCCTGAATTAAAAAAAGAAAAATTAGAAAACAATAATAATAATAATAATAATAATAATAATAATAATAATAATCCATCCATCCATAGTAATTCTGCCCGAAGGCAGGCCCTTCACTGCAATCATAGCATTTTCATGCTATGCTTGCAGCTTTACTAGGGAATTGTAGGTGTGGTAGCTTCCCGTTGCTTTCCACACTGGTGAAGGATGATGATGATAAGGATGATGATGATGGCCGTATGATTTCGGGGACCGTTTGGACCTTAAAGTTTTCCTGACATTTGTCTTACAGGTGAGGAAAAACCCCGATAAAACCTCACCCAGAAAAACTGCCCCGACCGGGGATCGAACCCGGGCCCACTGCGTGACAAGGCAGCACTCTATCTCGAGACCACAGCGGTGGACATAATAATAATAATAATAATAATAATAATAATAATAATAATAATAATAATAATAATAATAATAATAATTTCAAGAAGAGAAAACAATTAGAAACAACTCAGTGATAAGTGAGAAAATGAAGATTGAAGACACTATTTACATTACCGTATATTAAATCTTAGCAATTAAGATGGTGCGGAATTGTCTAGTGAATGGAAGAGGATCGACTCCCAAAAAGTGTTTTGGAATGGAAACCTGAGGGAAGACGAGGCAGAGGAAGACCTAAAACTTCCTGGAGTCGTTGAAAATATTTATACATGTAGGAGAAACATCTACAACCACCAGATTGGATGGACCGACAGAATTGGCTATAAGGAATCGGACGTTGTCAAAGGCATTAAACAACTGATATATATATACAAACAAGCGACAGTACTTATTCCAACCTTTTTCACAGAGCAACAAGCATTTGTTTTTGCATTCTCCTGAGGATATCTGTTGCATTCTCAGTCGAAACATTAAGAGTGAGTTCAAGAAAAATACCTTAATCATGATATCCGGAAAAATTCTAGTGATAGAATTCGTAAAAATGTTCAATAATTCATTATTTGTAAGTTATCTTTTGTAGTACGAATTAGCAAAGAGGCTTTATTGAACGTTTCAATTTGAATAAAGATAATTTATTTGTTATGTGGTATTGTGTAAAATATTAGTTTCACATCTAGTTGTTACACATTTCTTTGATCACGATTTCGATTGTCTTCCCATGTATTACCAACTGATGAAATTTCTAACTAGTTTCCAAACTATTTCCATTCCAAAACAAGTAGGTGGTCGTCTAAAGTAAAGCACGATTCGTTCAATGATGTGCGCACTATAAAAAACTTATTAAACGTTTCTAAACTTGCAAATTAGCTAACATATTCAGATAGAAAGGTTTAAATACAGAGATACTTTCACTAATATATCCAGTACAATCAGCAGTCGTGACTTTAATCAATAACATTGCTAAATATTTACAAGTGTGTATTTAAAACAAATCAGAATGGACTCGTAAAACGCGTGTTACTGATGTTACATGCATTTGCTGGCTAAAACATTACGAAACTGGTTTACAATAGAAGGGTTGTAGCTTTCAATCAGTGCTTATCTGATTGGCAACATTTGGTTTTAGCATTGCTGGCGTTTTCATATATTTTCATGTAAAGACCATGTGTTATAGAAATTGTTTATGCAGATTGGAAATTGGGTGCAAAGGTTTCCTGGACAAATGATTTATTTAATACAAATCTGATACATTTTTATTTGTTAAGGACGTTTGTAACATCTGTTTTAAGAGCAGTTTGATCTTTAAAGGTTTAGAAAGCAAATCTTGGAAATTTAAAAAGAGAAATATCATTATAATAATTTATGTATCAGGAAGTATAAAACAAAGGTGTTAAAATTTAAAGATATCGCTAGCCAAATGACAAGTCAGTCGTGCAGTATCTGCTGAACTAAACGAATATCTTATCATGCCGAATTTTCTGATTTACGGAATTCATCATCATCATCTTCTTCTTCTTTCACGGGTTAAGTGTGTGCCTGTTCCGATCTCACATTTGTTCAGCCCAGTGTTTTCTTGGTCATCCTACCGATCTTCGTCCTCCACGATTATTCATCAATGCCATCTTTGGTACCCTATCCTGTGTCAATCTCTGCAGATGCTCTATCCTGTTGTTCCTGTGTTCTTCTATTTGTTGAAGAAGTGGCTGATTTTTAGTCCCTCTCTATTATTCTCATTTCTAATTTATCCTTCTCTTGTACAACCTGTCACCGCCCGTACGAAGCTCGTTTCCGCTGCCAGAATTGTACTTTTGCCTTTTTATTTCAGGACCCAGGCCTCACTTCCATACATCGCCAATGGTAGTACCATTGTTGAGTAAAATCTTGGCTGCGTCTCTTTTCTAATTTCGTTCCTCTGTGTTCGTCTGATCGTTTCACAAATATGTTGACATTTCTACATTTTCCTTCTTTTCTATGTCTCGCTCTTCATAAGTTATATGGCAGTCCAAATAATGGAAGTGTGAAACTTGTTCCAACACCTTATCATCTATTACTATTTTTTGTTCTTATTGGGTACCTTACGGAATTTATATTTTATTTGTTATTTAAATTGAATTTATAAAAACAAATGAAGTGCGCACAAGTGTGCAAGAATTGGGAAATCTCCAATGTTCTTAATTGAATTCTGTTACTGATTTTCGGCATTTAACATAGCACAGCACATGTTATTTGTCACACTTTAGTTCACACTATTTACATATGCACTTATCCATTATCACATGAAACTTAAGGCATAGTCTATGATGAAACCCATGCACACAAGAATTGTGACATGGTTTCTTATCTTCTGATTTGCTCCAGTCCACGCTCTATCGACCATGGCGCTCATAGCATAGAACTCATCTTGAATATCTTCTCTTTTCCTTAGATTCTCTGCTAACAACTCTTTGAATGCATCTGTAGCCGGAAGTAGTAGTGTGTAGTGCAGATACTCCAACAGGTAGGGCTCTCGGGCAGCAGGTGCACGTATCTTGATGGGGTATATTTCGACATCTTAAAGTATATTGCCTTTACTTTTTTCCTATTCTCTTATGTCTTTTTTTTTTCCTTGAGGTTTTCCCACATTAAATAGATACCATACGTTATAAATCGAATAAATGCAGTCATATTGTAAGAAAGAAACATGGCGGTCACCAGAGCGATTTTTAAATTATGGATTTCAAGTAAATTCCCACTTCTAATTGTCATATTTCGCCGATTTTTTTGAGAATATCTTTACCGTTTTATTACAATCAAATATGCCGGATTCCATTATGAAAAATCGAAAATTACGGCCGCTAGGGCGATTCAAATATTCGATTTTGTCGGGTAATTAACTCGTATTCACTTTTTAAATTGATTGCTATATGCTGAGTTTGGTTCAAAAAATGCGGTCACTAGAGCACCGTTAAGACCCACTCCCGATAGGACATACCACTGTAAGGCCCGAGTTGTGTGTGGCACAATATATAAGGTAGCCGTAGCGTAGTGGTTAAGGCACTGCGCTACAAGCCGGATGGTCGAGGGTTCAAGTCCCGGTCAGGTCAGGATTTTTAAACTGACCCAAACCTTCTGGCGGCACTATGGCCCTGGGGTCGACTCAGCCTCTAACGGAAATGAGTACCAGACGCTTGTTCTGGGGGTAAAGGCGGCCGTCACGCAGGGCTGACATCAAGTGCGGAGTGTCTAGGAAAAGTAGCAGCCTTAACCTCCTACTACCCCAACGGCCTCCTGAGGCCTGTAGTGGGAATACTTTACTTTTACGAGGTTAAACTTATTTAAAAAAGAAGATTATCAATATTTTTCGACGTCATCATCCATCACGAGTTAGGCCCTTGTAGACCTGTTTCGGCCCCATCTAGCAGTCTTTTAAGAGGTCTTCCTTGTCGACGATGTCCTTCGGCTTTATATTGCATCATCACTTTTGGAATGATTGAATTATCGATTCTTTTACATGGTCTAGCCAATTTAATTCATATATGTTGAATTTGTCTTCTATTGATTCTACTTCTAATTGTTCTAAAATGTCTTCATTATTTTTTCGATCTGAAAGAATGTATTCAGCTGTCCGTCTAAGAAATTTAATTTCCGTTGCTTCGATTCTGCTCCTGTCTCTTTCTCTTAATGTCCAAATATCACTTCCGTATAAAATGAGGGGTAATGTTAAGTATTGTATATTTTTATTTTTGTGGATTTTTGTACTAATTTAGCATTTAATGTATTATTTATAATTCCTACGATTTGTGTAAATTTGGCGATTTTCTTATCATTTTTTTGGAAAAACCTAAATTTATGTGTGAAATTATATTTAATTGCAGGAAATAGTGACTGAAGTTGATTCATTGTTACCGAAGCTCACGAATACACTGTAGGCCGGTTTTGATTGCCGACTTGTCGAAATGTGGAACATATCTTGACGTATTTAGCATTGGGTTCGTATAAATAATTTGGTCTGATACACAACACTTCCTATTTCCTACGTACGTGACCAGAAAGCTTCCAGAACTAAATGAAAACAGGTTACTTTAACACCGCAGGGTGTGAATTCAGCGTGGCACCCGGTGTTACATGTCCACGTATTACTAAAATAAAATAAAAAGAATAAGAAAAATAGTTTCAACTCGTTTCAATTGCCTTGAGATAATTTGAAGGAGTGTTATGCACCAAGATTTATAATATGCAGTCCTTTGTGTCTGGTATTACGTGTTTAAATGTCTGTCTGTCTGCCTTGAGCTCTAATATAGGGAGGAAACAGTAAAGACAGTTAAATTGCATTTAAAATTATTTTTATAGACGTTGATAACTGGGTATTGCAAACGTCGCGTCGTTACCTATAATTCAATAGGGGAATAACTTAAAAAGTTGTATTTTTTTAGATTTTTCTTATGACGAGATAAACATTGACATACGAAGGGCTTCGGGCAGTGACATAATAAGCCACACTCTGTTAAGAAATGTCATTTATTAAATGAGAGCAAATAAATGTATTGAAATATCCATAAAATCATTTGTAAGTGCGCCAGTGATGAGTTAAAACATATATACAAAATATAGTAACAATAATACTAGTCAATGAATACACTATTTATAATTTTTTGAAACATTAAAATCCAGATATCTCTGAAAGAACAATATCTGGCTTATCATGCTATTGCCCTAAGCCCTTCATATCTTCGGTTTGTTATGTATCAAAGACTTTAAGGGAGGAAAGGAGATTACGAGTATTTGAGAATAAAGTTCTAAGGAACATTTTTGGACCAAAGAGAGATGAACAGACAGGTGAATGGAGAAGACTCCATAACGGTGAACTACATGGTCTTTATAGGAAGCCACATATAATAAGAACAGTTAAGTCTCGTAGATTGCGATGGGCAGGACATGTGGCAATGGGGAATGAAACAAGTTCTTGTAGGAAAACCAGAGGGAAAAGCTCCCAGTTGGTAGGCAAAAAATGAGGTGAGAGAATAACATTAACTATGATTTGAAGGAAGTAAATTATACAGGGAATGATTGGAAAACATTAGCTCAGGATAGGGATGTATGAAGAGCTTATGTCCGCGCGGCCATGAACCTACGGATTCAATAGTGCCAGTGAATTAGCTAGTTAGCATGTTCTGTTCAATAATAATTTCCTCGCACCATCCATCCATCCATCCATTGTGGTTTTCGTCGTCTCATATTTTTAAACAGTCCTTGTCCCGTTCTGTCTTGTGGCATATTGGTTACAGGCAGGTTTTGATTGACCGGGAATTATATTGATAACATAAAAGGAGAGCAGTGTTACAAATTTCTCCTGCTTGACAACCGGCCTGCCTTGTGCAGTATGCTGACCACGCCTATCATACGCGTTTCCGGAACGCCGGTCATTACTTTTTTTGTATAAATTCAATTAATATGCGTAGCAGGTAAAGTTGTATAACTTAAATATTTTAGTAATATTTTATAATCAGAGAGAAATTAGCGAACAGGAATAAGCAGGTGTCCTTAATTATGTAGTACATTGACTATTTATTTTATACCTAAACCTTGGACATTAATTTATAGTATTCTGTTGAAAGGGATTTTAATGAAATTATCGTCAATAGCCGTGAGCACTTCTCGAAGACTTTATGTTTCTTTCATCTCCTCACAGTGGGTCCCGGTGGAGTTCTGGGTAACAGTTTTATATATTTTAAGTTTAACTTTTTCTGAGAGAAGTTGGGACAATAGTCCCTGTAATGCATAATAGCATGCATTTTCAGAATTGAGTTTATGTTTCATTTCTTTGTGCAGCACATTCCTATTTGTAATTATTGTCCCTAGGTATTTGAATTCATCCACTTCTTCAAAATTTTCCCCATTCGTCATCAAATGTCCATTTCCATTATACAATGCATTTTTTTGTGAACTTATTTTCAGTTTCATTGATGCTTATTTCCTGTCCCGATTTCTTAGTGTTTCTCAATAGAGTGTGTGTTGGCCCTTAGTATCTCCTCGCTATCGCCTAATAATACTACATCATCAGCATAAACTAACAATTTGTTAATACAATTGAATTAATACAAGATTTGATGGTATGCTTCAGTACAAAAATGGGTTTGTATTAGTATCAATGGACAGACAAGAAAACAAACTAATATCCGGTTTCTAGAAACGAGATTTGGGATTTTATAACAGTAATCGAATAGTTGATTCTAGTGTTGTGTTGCACGTACATAAAATAATTATTTCGGGACGATAATGCTTCTGCTAACTTTGAGGACTGTGATCGGAGAGAGATCTATTCTCTAAATAATCACATTCGTAGCTGGTGTATTTTTCGATGTTATGATTTTAATCGAGATTTGCAAAGACGTTTATTAACAACTATTATGTCAATGTATACTGTCATTGAAGTCAAGGCCATATTCAGATCACAAAGATGCGGCTAGGAGAGGTTAAGGACGACAAAGTTAATGCAAAATCAGCGTAGCTTTAACAAATCTGTAATGAGCGTGTGTGTGTGTGTATATATATATATATATATATATATATATAAAATCATGTTTCGTTACTTGAATGACGTAACTGAAAAAAAAAACGCTTTAAATATTTTTTTTTCAAATTACTGTTTTTTTTTTAATTTATAAATTTTACTTAAATACAATTTACAATTTATAATTTTACAAAGATATATCACGCCTGGTTGAACACAGTGAGAGAGATGAGTTTGGAATTTTTTTACGTGGTCGGATTACCAGCCCAGACGCACAACCACATTCCCTAGTGGATCGGGGATTTATTTCGGAATGATAAAATAAAAAAAAATAGAGAAAAATTGTTTAGACATGTAGAAAGAATGAATGTAACAAGATTACCAAAAGCAGCATTTAACTACAAGCCAAGAGGTTCAAGGAAAGTAGGTAGGCCAGTGAAAAGATGGACAGAACAACCGTGAGGCGGAACAGGCAATTTGCCTAGCCCGTGAAGTGAAGAAGAAGAAGAAGAAGAAGAAGAAGAAGATATATCACAGCATTTAGAATTCTCAGACTTGACCGCAACAGGGTATTTTGTTATACAATGAAGTGATAAAGATGATAATCATAATTTTTAGGCCCTTATGGTTCTTAAAATTCCCTCAGAACTTAAGTTATATAATCCGAAAATGGCTAGTTTATTTTAATCAAAACTTTCTTATACAACCATTAAAATTCCAATATCGTGTTCCCTTACTCTACAAACGTATAAGCCCACAATCGTATAAACTTAAAATAAATAGTAACCTATATCTAAATATAAAACAATGGGAAGCTACCACACCTACAATTCCGTAGTAAAGCTGCAAGCATAACATGGAAATGCTATGATTGCAGTGAAGGACCTGCCTTCGGGCAGAATTACTATGGATGGACATCTAAATATGTCGTATTAATAACTGAAATAGAGTATATATTTCCATCTAATATGATTCTTAAAATGCTTCCAGATCCTAGGTTCTATAATCCGAAAACAGCTTATTTGAATCAAAACTGTCTTATACATGCATTAAAATCTCCAATATTATGTTCCTTTCCTATACAAATGTAATAGGCTACAGTTGTATAAACTTAAAATGCATATTGTATTTAAATATATCGTATTGATAACAGAAATAGTGTACATATTTTCATCTAATAAGCCTCGAAGGTAAACCATTGTTGGCCCAGTTAAACTTCTTGTGATTTCTCCTAGCCTCGAAGCGTAATTTATGATAATATTTAATAGTGAAGAATGTTCTACTTTATTAATTTACCTTCCGCACTCCATTCATTATATCTTATTGCGCGAGAGACCACGATCTTTCATTTTGCTTCATAAAACCTCCCGAGGCATTAAAATAGTTTGAATATTTCTCAGACCATATATTAATTATTATTATAAAATCGGTTGTAATAGCAATGTTGAATGCAATTTTGTGAGGTAAACAAATATTCAAAGAAACTAAAATCCATATTTATAAATAAATTGTAAGAAATTGAATGAACTATTGAGCAGAAACGTGGGCTATAAATGCCAAATTAAATTCAAAATTGTAATCCACAAGAAATTATATTGTATGAAGATCTGCACGATTCTCTAAATTAAGATCAGAAACAGTATCATCCGAAAAAAAAAAACTTTAAAACGAAAGAATTATATAATTTGTGGGAAATAAAACAACTACAATGGTTTGGACACGTGAAGACAATGAATTAATATATGTTGCCAGTTAGGAATTTGGGGTGGATTCCAAATCGGAGGAAAAGAAGAGGGAGACCTAAGAAGATGTGAATATAGGGAGTTATGTATTTGATGAAGTACAGGGCACTGCAGGTTGGTGACTGGAAGGATAGCTACATCTCTCAAAACTTTACCAAGAATCATCATTTGTTTGAGTGTGATTTACACGTCTGATACTGAATCATTGCTTCTGTCACAACACTGACACAGTACTCACATTAATATAGGACACGTTAGCTAGTTCGAAGGTGAACGAGTGAAGTCATTAACTTACCGCATCAAATTATTGATTCATTGGAAATTATCTGTATCTTTAATATATTCTCGTAAAATAATAGCCTAAATGTGTTTTTAAATCAAATTAATTGTTTGATCCTTTCTAAATAACTTGAATTGCGTTAACGAAAGTTTCCAGTTTCCAAATTCCAGTAAATTCAATTTAGTTTTATTTCTTATTTATGGTAAAACAATTGAGCGAATTAGAAACAACAACAATAACAATTATAATGACTATTTAACTCATGCCCCAAATGGGAGTCAATGACCAATCACATTTCAATGAATTTTGATTTACAACCAATTACAGTCGTTTTTCACCTCAATTTTATTAATTTAATTTATCATATTAAAATAAAGCTCCTCCTTTTTAACATCCTGAATAGGTCAGACCATTATTTTGCAGTGACTAACTTTCTAAGAAATACGGCTACCAGATTGTGTATATATATATATATATATATATATATATATATATGTTATAATTAAATCTTTAACATTGAGCAATGCAAGCTTAATATGGTATGATAAGAAAAATAAATGCCTGGACGGGATTCGAACTCAGAGATCCGGGTTCGAATCCCGTCCAGGCATTTATTTTTCTTATCATACCATATATATATATATATATATATATATAGTGCACGAATGTAAACAAATACTGCTTGCGGGATATAATAGAAAATATTTGTAGTAATTGATTATACCACAATAAAAAAGAAACAACTGCTTGCACTTTTTTAAACGTATTATTTCCCAGGAATGTACGTTCCAAAAAAATATAATTTACATCATAGGACATCAGAAATTAATTAATAACCTACAATGTTGGTTCGATGTGTTTAATTTTTTCTCCACTAGGGCGCATTCTTACAATATTGCGATCCCTTGGCAATAATAATATGATCTGGTTGCAGTGATGAACAAATGAAGCATTACAAACATTCCTCATCTGTTTTCAAACATCACCGTATAGTCCTAACAAATGCCACTCTTGATTTCCATATTCTCTAGATAAATTCACTCCTCACTTCGTGAGTCGTGAATTTATCGATAATTTGGAAATCACTCGTGGTATTACCTATGACTATTTAACTCATGGACTGATAATGTTGCCTCTTATTGTTGATAAAATTGCCTCTTCCTGTTTATAATGAGAGATATATTAACTTCTTTGACAAGGATATCGATTCAACAAAGTACGATCGATATGGTACTGCAAGAAATGCCAAAAGAAAACAACTTCAAAAATTACCAAAAAGAAAAAAAAAAGATTAGTTGTCTCGCTCTAAAAAATGATTAAATGTTGTATATTGAATCTGCATTATTATTAATAGTTATTTCTCATACAATCACCTGTTATTGATTTTTCCCCAAGCCCAAAGAGATTTAACAGTAAAGATATGTTATTTATAACTATACATCCGGCTTAGAAATCGCCCGGAAGTAAGATCGGAATACATAACCTCACATTAAACATTAGCTTCTGATGTTGTATTATTCGCTAAATAGTCACTCCAAATCCAACGCGAGGTTGAGTTTTTCATTAGGCAAAATTAATAGCGATTTTGTCGCTCGTGATTTTTTCAGAAAAACACAACTTCTTGTTAGATTACTGTTGATAATCACAGTGATAAGAGTTTTGCCTGGCAGAGTTAAGACCTTCATTATTTTACCTACTACTTATTTAGGTTGGGTAAATTAAAAAAAAAATAATAGTCAATTAAATTTCACATGTAAGTAAAAGATTACGAGTATTTGGAAATAAAATTCTTAAAAATTTTCCTACAAGGACCCTCCATGCCACTCTTTCATTCTCATACGTGCCACATGCCCTGTCCATCGCAGTCTACGAGACTTTACTGTTCTTGTTATATTTGATTTTCTATAGAGATCATATAGCTCACTGTTATATAGTGTTCTGCATTTACCAGTCTGTTCTTCTTTCTTTGGTGCAAAACTAGTCCTAAGATATTTATTTTCAAGTAGTAGATATTTTTTCTCTTCCCTTACAGTAAGAGTCCACGTTTCGCATCCATATAATATAATTGGGAGAATAACTGTGTTATATATGTATTTCTATTTTAACGTTTTTTGACAGAGTTGGAATGCCAGGAATCCCTATAATATATAATAGCATCTATTTCCAGGATTGATCCCATGTTCAATTTATTGCTGCTCTTCATTCCTGTTTGTAATATTATTGATTCTTAGGTTTTTATTTTCAGCCACTTATTCAAAATTTCCTTCGTTATTAACTATCCGTTCCCATTAACCTGGGTAGATTCTGGACAAAACGCGGAAAATAAGAACAACACTTATTCAGGAATAAATAAATATGTTAGCAAATTGCAATGCCATTAATTCTTAATAATTCTACATAACTAAGTTAATGAATAATGTAACTGTATTGATATCTAATTGTAATATTATTGTTTTCTTTTTTTGTTTTGTTTTTAAACATCAACTTATTGTAACGGACTGTCAACAGCACGTACGGCTTACTGCCCGTGCGATCCATATTTGTAAATAACATTGTACGTATCTTACTTTTAGTTTAATAAAGTCCTTATGTATGTATGTATGTATATTTATACCAGTGACTATATAGCTATATTCAGTTTTATAAACATTTACTTCCACCCCCAATTTCTTAGTTTTTCTCAATGTAATCTGTGTTGGCCTTTAGTACATTCTCAGTATTGCCCTCATTTGTTCAAAATGTACAAGAAGAGAGAGAGAGAGAGAGAGAGAGAGAGAGAGAGAGAGAGAGAGAGAAGAAGAGAGAGAGAGAGAGAGGAGAGAGAGAGAGAGAGAGAGAGAGAGTTAAAGTATAATACAATGTAGCTTTCAAACTTTTTACCAGGAAGATAAACTGAAATGTTACACAACACAAAGCTGTCTTAGTGTACATACACTAGTAGCCCCCGGTCTTCCTACCAACTTTAGTTACACAATGTAACACTGTTCATAGCTGTCAATTATTTACCGATAAACTCAGCATTAATGGAGCCGGGGGTCAAATGACCGGTGAGGAATTCATGTCTATGTCGGGTGTCAGATATGTAATCCAAATTAACCGATATGAGTGTCGAATCCATCCGTTTAAAACCAGAGACCTACGTCTTACCTCTTTTCGTTACCACTGAGATGTCGATAAAATATATATATATATATATATATATATATATTTTTTTTTTCAAATGCCCCAGGTTTGTCTTTCGACATTCCTGGTTTCTCTCCTGGCATGGCGTACTTGTAACCCACTTCTGAGGTTGGGGCGCCTGGAAGGCGGGGTTACGTTGCCCCGATGATATGATGGGCGATGATGATGATGATAATGGTGCGCCAGGAGAGTCCCTAATCCTAAGCTTAACCTAAGATGAATATGAATGATGATGATTGCGATAGCCATATGATTTCGGGGACTGTTTGGGCCTTAAAGTTTTTCTGACATTTGTCTTACAGGCGAGGAAAAACCCTGATAAAAACCTCACCCAGGAAAACTGTCCCGACCGGGGATCGAACCCGGGCCCGCTGCGTGACAAGGCAGCACGCTACCCCGAGACCGCAGCGGTGGACTGTTGATAAAATATGTATTTCAAATAATGTGTTCCTCTAATTTATTTACAAATTAAACATATCGCGAGATACCAAAGCCAAATGTTTTACTGTATGAAACATTTTAAAAAATTGGCACGAATTTTTAAAATACGTAAAACAGTACATTATTATTATTTATTATTATTATTATTATTATTATTATTATTATTATTATTATTATTATTATTTTCTTCTTTCTTCCTTCCTTCCAAGTATTAGGCCAGGGCCTGTTACGATCCTATAGAAAATTTTCCCTCCAGCGTTTCATAGGACGGCCCAGAGACTTCGTCCTCTTGGCATATAATTATAAACAGCTTTGGGCATCCGATTAGAAGTAATTCTTTCAAGATGGTGTTTCCAATTTAGTTGGTACTGTTTAATATATTCCAAAATTGGCGTAGTCTTCAATTCTTTTAAGATATCGGTGTTCCTTTTCCGATCCCATCTGGTGTAACCCGCTGTTCTGCGCATGAATCTCATTTCACAAGCTGTTATTCTGATTTCATGTTATCTTTTTTGTGTCCATGCTTCACTACCATAGGTCAACACTTGTCTAGCTAAAGTGTTATATAAACGTAATCTGGTGTTTTTTTGTACAAGGGATGGTTTCATAACTTGATTAATAATTCCCAAATTATTATTATAACTAGTAATTTTTTCAGGGATATCCTTTTCATCCCAGATAGAGAGATAATATCCAAGATATTTAAATTGATTAGATCTCTCTAAAATTTTATTCTGGAGACAGATTTTACTTTGTATGGGGTCCTTCCCATGAAATGCCATAATTTTAGTTTTGTTAATTGATATTTCCATATTAAATTTGGCACCTATTTTTTGTAAATTATAAATTGATCGTTGCAAATCATTTTCGGAAAGTGCCAGAAGAGCTAAATCGTCTGCAAAAAGAATAGCATCGAGTTTGAGGTTCCTATTGATGGGTATATATCCCCGTTGTGTTTTCCTCCATTCGTTTATTATTCTATTCGTATATATAAAGATCATGAAGCTCAATGTTATGTAGTTTTCTCCATTCACCTGTCTGTTCATCTCTCTTTGGTCCACAAACATTCCTAAGAACTTTATTCTCAAATGCTCGTAATAAATATAAATAAATAAATAATAATAATACTTATTGTCATCATTATTGTCATATTCGTTGATTCAAGTTTAGAGGAAAATTTGTCGTCTCTTTTACGCCTAGCTTTGATTTTCGACGTTAATAACCTAATTTACTTACTTACTTACTTACTCACTGGCACTATCGAACCCGTAGGTTCATGGCCGCGCGGACATACGCTCTCCATACATCCCTATCCTGAGCTAATACTTTCCAATCATTCCCTGTATAATCTACTTCCCTCAAATCATAGTTAATGTTATTCTCCCACCTCATTCTTGGTCTACCAACTGGGCGTTTTCCCTCTGGCTTTCCTACAAGAAGCTTCCATGCAAGTCTTTCATTCCCCATACGTGCAACATGTCCTGCCCATCGCAGTCTACGAGACTTAACTGTTGTTATTATATCTGGCTTCCTATAAAGACCATGTAGTTCATTATTAAATAGTCTTCTCCATTCACCTGTCTGTTCATCTCTCTTTGGTCCAAAAATTTTCTTAAGTACTTTATTCTCAAATACTTGTAATCTCCTTTCCTCCCTTAAAGTAAGAGTCCATGTTTCGCACCCATATAACATAACTTGTAGGATAATAGTTTTATATATTTTCAGTTTAACGTTTTTTGAAAGGAGTTGGGATATCAAGCGTCTCTGCAATGCATAATAGCACGCATTTACAAAATTGAGCCTATGTTTAATTTCTTTATGCATCTCATTCCTATTTGTGATTATTGTTCCTAGGTATTTGAATTCAGCCACTTTCTCAAAATTTCCCTCATTTGTCAATAGCTGTCCATTTCCATTATATAATGAATTTCTACATGTGACCATATATTTAGTTTTACTGATATTTACTTCCAGTCCTAATTTCTTAGTGTTACTCAATAGTGTGTGCGTGTTGGCCTTTAGTGTCTCCTCGCTATCGGCCAATAATACTACATCTTCAGCATAAACTAACAGCTTATTAATACCATTCAGTTGTAAGCCTTCCTCATTCTCTAAAGATTTAATGGCATGCTCTAGTACAAAATTAAATAGTAGAGGAGATAGTGCATCTCCTTGCTTCAACCCATTCTGGATTTCAAAAGTGTCCGAAAACTGTTTGCTTACACGCACCCTACTCTTTGTGCCATTTAGACACATTCGTATAAGTCTAACTAACTTTTTAGGAATTCCGAACTCCAGCAGTTAGTAATATTGAGTTGTGTGAATTGTTGGAATCAAGTGTTGGTATTTGTCTGAGCTAACAGAAGGTCTTTCACGAGGCTGTGAGGTCGAATTTCACTTGTGCTAGGCTGGTACCGACTCCACGACGCCTGTGCTTTAGGCAATCATGACGTTGGTACCGAAAATATTGGAATGTAGACCAGAGCACCGTTTGTATTCCGCTTGTACTGCACTGATCTACATTATGCTGAAGGTCGCCGCCTCAAGTCCAGATAAACTGGTTCCTCCCACTTCTCTCTATACGTTTTCCCTTTTCCTGTCAAACAGCTGACCTGACCTCTCCTCGCCGGCTAAATCCAGATATTTTATTCAAATACATAACTTTTACTCTTTTTCAAATCTACTAGGGCAGCGGTTCCCAACCTTTTTCGACTCACGAACCCCTTCCACAACGATTTGAATTGGATGAACACTGACTTTTAAATATACATATACAGTGGACATACATAGCATTTAATTCCAAGCAAATAATAATAATAATAATAATAATAATAATAATAATAATAATAATAATAATAATAATATATTTCAGAATACCTTTCATTGGATACAAGAGATCAGCTAAAATGTAATTCAGAAAGAATACGTAATGTTAAAAAATTTAAATATTTAAGATCTATTTTAGATAAAAGTGGGAATTCAATTACAGAAATTGTAAGAAGAATAAGTGATGGAAAAAGAATCATTGGTATATTGAACTCAGTGCTTTAGAATATAATATACAGAACGAAGAAAAATATATTTCAAGTTCTGTTACAAAACATTTTATTATATGGGTCCGAAACCTGGATAGTAAGTAGAAACCAAGCCAACAAGCTGTTAGCAGTAGAAATGGATTTTTGGAGGCGATCGACAAGAATTTCAAGAAGGGATAAGGTCACAAATAGCACAATAAGGGAAATTATGCAAGTTGAAAAAACCATATTAAGAAAAATAGAAGAAAAATGTTTGAAATGGTATGGACACTTCATAAGAATGGAAGAAGAGAGAATACCAAAGAAGATTCATAATTGGAAAGTTAATGGAAGAAGTGGAAGAGACAGGCCTAGAGAATGATGGATGGATGGATGGAGTGAAGAGAAGTATGGAAGCTAGAGATTTAAGGGAAGAAGATGCTTTAGAAAGGAACCTTTGGTGACAAATCACTTTGGGTTGAAGGAGAAAGAGTGCATTGTGGAATATTGCTAAATAAAAAAATATTAATACCAATAATAATAATAATAATAATAATAATAATAATAATAATAATAATAATAATATTATTATTATTATTATTATTATTATTATTATTATTATTATTATTATTATTATTATTATTATTATTATTATTATTATTGGCGAACCTCTTGAAATGTTTTGCGAATTCCGTGAGGGTTCGCGAAACCCAGGTTGGGAAACGATGCACTGGGGCATTCGATAAGTAATGGCTACACTTGCCATATAATCACAAATATTTTTTTAGGTTACTTTTGAGATTATGAACTTCAGCTGAACTTTATAACCTGTGAGGCGACTTTTTTAATTGCTTCATAATCTCCAATCAAATTTTATTCTCAGAGTTTCTTTTCAAATTATTTCCCACCACATACATGCTTTTTACATTTTTTAACGATTATTTCAATATATTTTTCTACGATATTTAATTACATACGTAGCATGAAGACGTGGCAGCCATATTGATTTTAACGAATATTATATGCAGCAATAAATACATGTTCCAGTGCAGCCAACATAGAATATGTTCTAATTATCTGTATACATATACCTCCGATTTTCAGAACTTACTATGTATTTTTGGTCGTTGCATTCTTTCACAGGTTAGAATGCTTAAATTGCGTTAGGTTAGCTTTTAGGTTGATCTTTCACAAGTTAGAGTACTTAAATTGTGTTAGGTTAGCTTTTAGGTTCGTTAAATATCGTGTATACGTTGGCTGCATCCCGTGATTCAATAGTGTAAACAGTTCCACGTTTTTTGGCGCATGCGCATGGTGTATGATTGTAACTTAGAAAAAACTTTTCGCGTCACATGTTGTAAAGCATTTCCCGAACTTCATTTATAGTCTCTTGCCAAGTCAACTATGCGTTGCCAAATCCTTGGAAGACGCCGCACTCCATCTGCAGCACAATTTCTGGATATTTCTTATATCTGATCGATCTAGAGCTTTTTGGATATCAACTCTTGATTGAAATCGAATACCTCATAGATGTTTTTTTATCTTTGTGAATAAACTATAGTCATAAGGGCTCCGTCTGGTGAATTTGGTGGATGTTCGAGTACTTCCCAGTTCCACCTTCTAAACACATTCTATTGAACATCTTTTTAGGGCGGTATTACTTACTAAATGTGAGAAACAGTGAATGTATTCATAAAATATTGCTATTTTGAGACTTTCAATGTTACAGATTTATACAACAAAGACTACTCAACAACATACTGCAAGGTAACAATGGTCACCACTAGGATCGCTGATTTACAAAATTGTTGCCATCACTTATCGAATGCCCTAGTATTTCGTATAATTCTGAAGATTTGTGGTATCAAATCCGACCGAATTCAATTGATTTTTCAGAGACCACTAGTAAAGGTAAGGTGATCCCACTACAGGCCTTGGCAGATCCTCGGGGTAGTAGGTGGTTATGGCTCCCAGTTTTTCTAGACATTCGGCACTTGATGTCAGTCCTGCATGACGGCCGCTTTTGCCCCCAGAACAAGCGTCTGGTATACATTTCCGTTAGAGACTGAGTCGATACCATTGGCTATAGTTCCACCAGAAAGTTTGGGCTTGTTTAAATATCCTGACCCTACCGGGACTCGAACCCTCGACCTTCAGACTTGTGACGTATTACCTTAAACACTATGCTACGTTAAAATTTTTAAAATCGAGTATGGGTTTCTTTGGAAGGGAACTAATTACATGGGTCCCGTGACGTAGCTGTAGGATATGTTACCTCAAAACAGACCTAACTCACTGGCACTATCGTACCTCTGAGCAAAATTTGTCGGGCATTTAATATTCAGATTCGAATTACGTTACTAAAGAACCCTAACTGTTAAATAATGAAATAATAATTCTGAAGAAATATGAGTCACTCTCTCAGTGTGGGTTGTAGAACCTACCGATTCAATCCCGTATTCATTAACCCTTTCAAACTCAGTGAATCTTACAGTTAAAACACTGTGCAAAATTATTGTTTTTCCCCATTGTAACTTATTGTATGTTGCTTGAAAATGTGTTGCGCTAATTAAAAAAGTACATTTAGTTTCTTCAGCTGTCACTCTTGTCCGAACTTCTCTCAAAAAACGTTAAACTGAAAATATGTGAAACCGGCTGTACCAAACTCTTCATAGTTCCCCAAGTATAATACAACACCCTGTATACGAGTCTTTTTCTTCTTCTTCTTCACGGTTTAGGCTTATTTACTAAGCCTGTTTCGGCTCCAAATTGCTGCTTTTTCCACCTTTTCTTTGGTCTTCCCAAACTTCTTCCTCGTGGTGAATAGCTGTATGCTGCTTTTCGTATTCTATTCTCAGTCATCCTTGCCAAGTGTTCTTTCCAGATTGTTCTGTATTTCTCTATTGTTGTGTTTAATTCCTCTACTTTTAGTTGTTGTCTTATTTCTGTGTTATGTTTCTTGTCTGTTCTTTGATATCCTGCTCTCCTGTATGAGTACATTTTGTAATCTCAAAATATATAAAACTGTTATCCTCCCAGTTATATTAGATAGATGCGAAACATGCACTCTTACTTTAAAGGAGGAGAAAAGATTACGAGTGTTTGAAAATAAAGTTCTTATGAACATTTTTGGGCCAAAGAGAGATGAACAGACAGGTGAATGGAGAAGACTGCATAATAATGAGTACATGATCTTTATAGGAAACCAGATGTAATAAGATCATGTAATAAGTCGACTTATGGAATAAATGGGAAAAGAAAGAGGGACAGGAGAACTCCTTGCAGGAAAACTAGAGGGGAAACGACCAGTAGGTAGGTCAAAAATGAGGTGAGAGAACAACTATGGTTTGGGAGAAATAAATTATACAGAGGATGATTGGAAAACATTTTAGCTCAGGATAGGGATTATAGAGAGCTTATGTCCGCGCGGTAATTTACCTATGGGTTCCAGTGTCAATGAATTATTAGTATAGTTTGAATTGGAAGTGATTTTTCTTTTAAAAAAGTGCAAATCCTTGACAATTAGATAATCATTATTAGATAATGTAATTGTATCATGTTATTGTTAAATAACAAGGTTGTAATTCTAATCGGTACATACCAGTATATTGATCCGAAGGACACTCGATTACATAAATTGGTGTAATTACACCGAGTTTTGTCCATATTGTCGATAATAATGTTTAATTTTAATCTGCTCACGTACCTGGCTTATACAGGAAAACAGCTTTCCTTTTGATTACATTTCTTATTGCATTCCGAGACATGCAAAGTTATTCACACCTTTCCTTCACTTTGGTTCATTACTGACAAGTAAATTGCAGTTTATTCCTCAGCCATCAAAGAACAGAGTTCAATTTAGAGGTCATGTTTATCTGAAGTGAATTCCGTGGTAATTGACGTTAACAATTCCAACAAAATAAAATAATATTTTTATTTTAGCATTTGGATAGTAGGACATTACTTTTTCTCTTCAAAACATTTATAATGGGCTTCAATCTCTTTAAGAAAAAAAATATAGAGTATCTATGTTTAATAATTTTACTTAAAATGTACGGTTTTATATGGGTAACTGAAAACTGAAGAATGACACCATGTTATTGTTTTGTTAATTTTATTTTTTTCGTGTATTTACTTTTTAAATTTTTTATGTGCCATAATTTATTTTAGATCTTGAAACAGGCTCCTAACTTTATATATTTTGTTTTACCTCTCTGTTTAACTAAAACGTATTATTTATGTACCAGTAACTGCACCCGAGCACTCACTCATTCCGTAATTTTTAGAAATTTCCATGCCTCCAATTTAAAGCAAGCGAGCCTAGATCTCTCTTTAAATCCTAGACTGTTTATATTTATATGATTATTTTTCCAAACTTGTTTTAGATCTCTTTGTAAATATAGTGGACGTTTTTCCGTAAAATGTATAAAAGTATATTGTTGGTTTATATCCTAGTACCTCCTCCTTATTTTTCTCCACACATTCTTCCGATTTTCGGTCCCTTTTTTATCGTACCCAACCCATTCCAATCTTTTGGAGTTCCCTTCTATCGTCTGCCCAGAATTTCACATCTACGTTCCTAATTTGGTGATCATAGCAAATTGCGCTTTGTTTGTTCACCTTGGATTAGCCGCAACCAGAACTTGAATACATGGATTTTTCAATTTTTGTCCCCCTGAAATGATCCATATTCATATAAAATTCCACAGTTAGAAACGGCCTTACTAAAACCTGTAATATATTTAAGAAAATGCGTATTTATCCTATTTAGTATTTCCGTTCTTTGAAAAATCTAAATATCACTACCATTGTGGATTACTTGGCGGAATATCAGGCACTCGACCCAGAATACCGACCTTACTCATAAGTTGTCCCCTCCCATTAAAAAATTATGCTATATCAATATATTTCTTCCACTTTCCCTTCATTTTCAACGTCGCTTTAAAATATTTCACGTTCTGGTGTATTTGATCTCTGTATTTCCATTCTCCTGCTCTGCCATTGACCGTTCCATTTCTGAACCTCATTGCTTTTGCCTTACTAACATTTACGATTAATCCTCAATTCTTAAGTATATTTCCAGTCGCTCAAGACCTCTTTGCAATCCCTTGATTGTCTTGGAACAGATAATTAAATCATCTGCATAACAGAGCATCGACATTAACATTTCTTATCTCCGGGGCCTGAATGTCTTCTTCTAGCATTATATCTACAATACATCAACGAATAGATTAAATAGCACTGGTGACAAAATTCAACCTTGTCTCTTACTGCCCGATTGACTGGACTGCTTTCTGTGATGGAACCCCGTTTTACCTTTATACAGAATTTAACATATTTGCATTAAAGCATGTATCATTTTATAAGACAACCCTTTCCTATTCAATTTTTCCCAAAGTGCACTTCGGTTCACAGTATTGAATAATGGGGCTGTTAAACCGAAGATTAAATATCTACTTCAATATTAAGGAATATTTTCTGACTTGTTACAGTGGAACCTCTATAACTCGAACCTCGTTAAGTCGAATTCCTCTTTAACTCGAAAAAAGTCCCGATTTCCCTCCCTTTAAGCCCAAAATCCTCCATTACTCGAATTATAAGACCTTATTACTCGAAACCAACCTTTTAAGACATTTCAATACATTGTCTTTCCTCTATAACTCGTAAAAATATCTGTATCTCGAAGAAATCGATGTTTTGTCTTATCACCTCTTTGTCTCGAAGTTTGTAAATGAATAGCCTATGTAATTCGAGAAAAGGATAAGACAGTCAACTCAACACGTGTTCATCAGGTGTGGTTTTAATTGTTATATATTTTTTATTTGTCTATTTTTATTGTTATGGCTTTCCTTTGAGCTCTACCGACGGAAGTCTTAATTTGTAGAAATGTGTATTAAAGGAATGTAGTTAGTATCTTGCCTTCTAACGTACTAACATATTTGTTACGGAAAATTCAAATATTTTAAATGAGTACTGTTAAACGAAAATTAAAAACTTTGAATCTTTCAGAAAAGTTAGAAGTGATAGAAGCTGTAAAGAAGTGTAATCTATATATTAATATAAACTTTGTACCCCTGTTTAAGCAGATTGAGCGAACGGAGGAGTGTTATATTTGGCATAATTAAAGTTCATATAGAGAAGGAGTGCAGAAAAATAAAATTTATGCATAATATGTGTTACAAATAAATTAAAT
Source organism: Diploptera punctata (assembly GCA_030220185.1). Taxonomy (NCBI): domain Eukaryota; kingdom Metazoa; phylum Arthropoda; class Insecta; order Blattodea; family Blaberidae; genus Diploptera; species Diploptera punctata. Next base: position 730,762 of record JASPKZ010006831.1, on the reverse strand, counting down.
TAAACAAAATTAAATAAACTGTCTCTAAGGAATTTGTATTATTCATTCGTGTACTCATTCATTTGTTTACGTTCATGCTGAAAGTGCATTGTTGCAAAAAGAAAATTGTCAGCAGCAATGTGAATTGATTTACTATCGCATAGTATTTATTATTACAGGTTTATTATTAGTGGTTTAAAAAAGTGAGTACAGCCTATTATTTAAATTAAACCCTGCTAATCTTGGTTTTAGTAATTTCATTACATTTTTTTATATTTACATATTCGCGCTTAGTTCCATTATGCCCCGACATAGAACATTGACGGGTCGGAGTGAGAGACAAAGAAGAAGGGATATATATTCCCGTACACATAATAGTAGGCTAAATGCAAATTTAAATAATATAAATAGTATACAAATGTCAAATGGCGCGTTATTGTTTTTTAAATATGGCTTAGCCAAGCTATACCACAAATTTCCTATCGTTCGTATTTTTAAAATCGGAAATCAATGTAGGCCTATAATGACGTATTTATGACAAACTTAAAAATGTAATGAATTATGGTCGAATTTCGACCGCTGGGCGACCACTAGTAAGAATAAATACGTCGCTGAACAATTTAGCTTGCCGATGAGTACTCTGTCAACGAGAATAAAAAAAAAATCCGAAATACTGAAGAAAAAAAAAACATTGAAAGCTGTCAAAATTTATCGAGCAAAAGACAACGAATTGCAGTTTCCTAACTCAGAAGAAAGTGTATTTAAGTGGCTTAAGCAATGTCGGAACAAAAACATTTGCTTGATTTTAATTTAAATTGCTTTTCATTTGATTGCACATACATGTTCTGAACATACATGTTATTTTCATACATTATTTTTTATTTAGTCTAATGGATATAACCTCTGTAACTCGGATTTTATTTATTTCATTTCAGTATCGTACAGTCCTGTGACACAATCTAAACCTCTGTAAGATGAAAACGCAGCTTTAGAAACTATCTAACTCAAAACTGTTCGTAAGTTCGTAAGTTAAAAACTCGAATTTATTTAATCTCCCTTGAATTTCAACTTACAGAGGTTCCACTGCATTAATTATATGAGTTGATAAATAGAGTCGTTAGATAAAGTACTAAGGGATCGACCAGCCTCTTGGGCTAGTGGTAAGCGTTTCTGACTACTGTTCATGAAGTCCCGGGCTCGATTCCCGGTCAAACCATAGGTATTTTTCCTTAAAGGGAATTATTCCTGTAGTTGCCCATGGTCTGGAATTGGCGCTTCATTATCATTTATCATCCATTATTCGATCCCCGGTCGGGACAGTTTTTCTGGGTGAGGTTTTTATCGGGGTTTTTCCTCACGTGTAAGACAAATGTCAGGAAAACTTTAAGGCCAAAACGGTCCCCGAAATCATATGGCCATCATCATCTTTCACCGGCGTGGAAAGCAACGGGAAGCTACCACACCTACAATTCCCTAGTAAAGCTGCAAACATAGCATGATCATGCTATGATTGCAGTGAAGGACCTGCCTTCGGACAGAATTACTATGGATGGATATCATCGGGGTAACGTAAGTCCGCCTTCCAGGCGCCTCAAATCCAGAAGTGGGTTACAATTACGCCAATGCCAGGGGAGAAAACCAAAAATGTCATAAAATACAACTTGACGGGAATCTAGGAGGCCGCTCAAAATTCCATCTAATCCCTTGGTTGAATCTTGTCTTTAGAAAATATCATTGTTACCGTACTCACTGTACGCCCGTGACCACGGCATGAAGTCTTGCCGGATGCAGGAACAGGAAGGCAAGAAATACAACTTTTTAACTTACGTCGTAAAATATCAGAAACTAAACTTAAACAACTCTAGACAGTAATTATAGTTTAACGAGTGAATCATTGTGCATACATCTGCGTACAAGTTTATTGAACTTGTATTGTTTTCCTTAACAATGTGAAGGGTTCGAAAACCTTAAAAGTATCGTGCAATGTAATTTTACACGCAGCTCTGTGAGCATTACGGTCATTTTCCTGTCTCGCTCGTCACGCCATGACTCACAGCGCTGCACCTCTGTAATCTAACATGAAAATTGCATATTGCAAGTAAATCTGGAACATTAAAAATGTTCTTATAACAACATTACAAAAAAATGTTTTGACCTAATTTTGTAATTATTCGTCCTCAGAGTGACATGGGAAGGTCTCCACCCACATACTTGGTAACGGTCCATAATAAATAAAAAATACACATACATTTCGCAAACTGTTGTTAACTTGTAATGACGTGGCATTGAAAGTGAAAGAAGTATTTTAGCATGACATTATGCGGCGCCGGTTATGAGGCTAATACCCGGCGTTCGCTGCTACGCCTAAATAAATTGCATTTGCGTTTTTATCTTTAGTTGAATAGGCCTAAGAAGAGAACTGTCAACCATTGCAGCCGAAAACTACCTTGAAATTTCTCCCAGAGAAGCGTTGTGATGTACCAAGGCCGTGTTAAAAAAATATCTGCCGTTTTTCACTGCAATGCACAGAAATACAAGCCAAAATTCAGCTACGGCAACCCACTATACGGAGCAGAAATACATCCCTGCATTAATTAAGAGCGGAGTTGAGTGAGGCGGGACATGGCGCGGACGACGAGTAGTGAGGGTTATCCAATCTGCCAAAACAGTGGTTGTATTACTTGCCTGTAGTTTAAATGAGCTGGCCTACAGCTGGTAGGAGGTCTTTATCCAATGGCCTTTTATATGTTATTATATTTATGGGCATGTAAGAAGAATACAAGAATAAAGGTTTCCTAAAAAACATTTAAACGGTGTCCAACTGGAAGAAGAGAAAAAGGAATATCTCGAAATGCATGGATTCAAAAAATAAGAACTGGATGAGAACAAGAGGACTGGGGAACATGGAGTGGGTGAATAGGAACGAATGGAGAAGGAAAATAAAAGTTTATGCAGATAAAGGTATGTAAACATTGAAAATAATGTATATAAATAATATAAAATATTTATATAGCCTAGGCCTAGTATAGCTTCCTTACATAATTTAAATAAAATTAATTAAATTTACTAATACGTAAAGTATCATCTCAGCCTCTTCAGATTTAAATTGCGACGCTGAAGATCTTAGCTTTGAAAATTCGTCGTTAAATAAAAAAGAAAAAACAAGATACCCTTCTAGTGCCATCAATATTGTTCAATGGTTATCTTAGCACAAATAATGCGGAAATGAGGTTGCGCTACTGTAATTGAATTAGTTTTTACTATTCTCAAGATGGCTGTAAGAAGTGAAAATAAACGAATGCAACAATTATTTACTAACTTTAGTAATAAAATCTGAAATAATTTAATTGTTGTATAACTTTTTAGTTAGAACGTCTTAAGCATGGCTCCAAACGACATTAGCTTTCTCCTTGTTGCTAAACATTTTTGTTTTCTTTGCAACAATAGTGAGCGTACGAATGCGCAACTAACAAAACAATCAAGCAAATTTTGAAAGTTTTTGTATACATTATTACCTCACATGTTTTTCTAACATAAATGATAAATATGCAAACTAATTGCATTTATTTATTCTTATCCTGTATTATTGACATTATAATTTATGCACTATTGCTAAATGTATTTTTTGCGCGATGGTGCGTTTTGTCATACTTACCAGCAACAATGGCGACCATTATTGAAAGTTCAACTTCCTACATTTCGGGGTTGCCAACCTAAATAACTATACTGTAATATTACATTTACACCCACGTGCGGGAAGTAAAACCACTGCTCTCTATGTATACTATGTGCAATGTATATACAGAAAATATCCAAAAGGTAGTGTTAATATGCATTATACGAAACAAATCACTGCATTTTATATGAACTGAACTTTATTTGAAACAATATAAAACAATAAATACGTGCTTGCGGCCATGTTATCAATAATTGTTCTCAAGGCCTCCTGTTGTTTCAACTAATAAACATTGCCCACACTGTTAACGTTAGTCAATTTGTTTATAATGAACGCAAATATTTCCAACTAAGATGTTATTATTTTACTATTATTTATTATTTAGAAAACACCATCGCGGAAACAATAACGCACATTTGTGAAGTGTTTTACAGAATCTCGGAAATTAATAACCTCGCTATCGCTCGGTTTTTAAACATTTTTCCTCGATTCTGTGAAAACCACTTCCCAAACTTGCATCGTAATATACTATTTTCTACGTTGTACCTCCTAAGTGTATAAGAATATTTTTTGTCCACCGTTGAAGTAACTAAACAACTTACATTGTACAAACATACTTAAATAAGATGACGAGACATCCCGATTTTGGCGGGAAAGTCCCGAATTTTCACAATTTGTACCGCGTCCCGCCGCGTTTTAAAGAAGTCCCGATTTTTGGAAAGAATGCACGACAAGCTAGGGAACGGCAGGAGAACGGAAAGGGGATATACTATTTTCAGCGGGCAGGATTTGAGTCTTATATTATTTTTGTTAATTTTATAATGTTAAACTTTAATAATAACAAATAATTGTTGAGAGCTGATTATCGAGAACTACTTATCAAAGTTTTGCATTGTTGATCAGTTGTTAGAATTCGACCACCAATATTTGGACTTAATGAACAATGACATTGTTTGGCATTGGTAAGGACGAAAACATTTTGTAACTGTCCCTCAGACGATACACATCGTACTGCGTGCTAGTTAAACAAGTGAGGTCAACAAATCAGCTATTCAGTTAATTTAGGTAAATAATTTATGTGTTTCATAAATACATACATTTTGTTGAATTTAGCAAACAGTATTCGTATTATTTATATATAGCGCCGGCCTTGAAAGTGATACGACTTACGTTATGGCAAATTCAGAGGAAAAATAATATTGTTATTATTTAGAAAGAAATAGGCCTATAGGTCACTTAATCGTAGTTTTACACTGAGGTAATTCGAATTGTCGTCCATCTTCAATGTTACTCATGCACTGTTCCTTGTTCTGAAGATCTTATAGATAGGTTGTGGTCGATGGGAGTGTTTTCATTGAACATTCTTTCGTTTCAGGGTTTTAATTTTTTTGTCCACTGCCACCAGGTTTTCTCTTATGGCATATTTGGCTTTCTCCCCTGGCATTGGCAGAATTGTAATCAATTTCTTAGATTGGGGCACCTGGAAGGCGGAGTTACGTTACCCCGATGATATGATGGGTGATAAATGATAATGAAGTGCCAGGAGAGTCCTTAACCTAAACATAACCTAAATTCCAGACCACGGGCAACCAAAGATATGATTGCATTTAAGGAAAAATTCCTATGGTCTGAGCGGGAATCGTGTGGTCTGAGCGGGAATCGTGCCCGGGACCTCATGAACTGTAGTCAGAAACGTTGACCACTAATCCACGAGACTGAGCTTTTAGTTTATTTCAAAATAGTTTTAGCGAATTCCGAAAGAATGAAGCTAATGAGGTTGTTCTCATGATATTTTTCAAAGTTTGTATAATCTTCACCGATGTTATGTAGTAGACACCGAAAATCACCTGACTATTATATGTATATATATATATATATATATATATATATATATATATGTGTGTGTGTGTATAATTCTTCTGTATGTGTGTATGTCACTGAACGTCTCCTAAACGACTGGACAGAGGTTGTTGAAAATTTTTGTTTGTGTTTGAGTGGGTCTCTGGATGGTTTAGATTCACAATTAGTCCCGGTAGTTGGCGCTGCAATCGGGTTATAGGAATTTTTTATACTATAGGTGGCGCTTATGTCGAATTCTGTGGTATTTGGCGTAGGCCTATGCTATTTGGGTCGTAGCTTGGCGTTGTTAAATCAATCAAACCTGCAAGAATAATAAATAATCTGCAACTTTTTATTTTCAGTGCTTATTTGTGTCCATGATTGTATAAAATTCACGGAGTGTTAAACGGCTTATCAAAAATATATATAACGTTCGGACAGGAAAACGTTATAGCGGCTGCGGTTTTTGTTTTATCGGTACTAAACTTTGCATATCAAATCGATTAATAAAAGTAAGGTCGAGTCCAATAACGATCAAAATAGGATCATTCAGCAGCAAGAATTCATCTGAAACGAAAAATTAAAATTCGTTCTAGCGGTCGCAATTTTTGGTTTATCGCAGCGAAACATAAAATGTGCTATCGAAATAAAACAAATAAGATATACTCAAAAAATCAGCAACATGCAACCATTAGAAGTGGGTGTTTACCTAAAACTCAGAGCTGCATGATTATAGGAAGCCAGATATAATAAAACACTTAAGTCTCTTAGACTGTGATGGGCAGGACATGTGACAGGAATGGAGAGTGTAAGAGGGACATGGAAACTCCTGCTATGAAAACCAGAGAGGAAGCGCGCAGTAGATAGGCCAAGAATGAGGTATGATAATAACATTAACCATAATTTAAGCCTATACAGGCGGATGATTGGAAAATATTGCATCAGGATAATAATATATTGAGAGCTTATGTCCGTGAGCCCATGAACCTCCGGGTTCGATAATGCCAGTATTTGTGATTATGTATCTTTATAAATTAGTTTGTTACGGTTATGCGGTTAAAGACTGACCACGCCCTCGTAACTCAGGACATGTTGATGGACCGGTTGGATTTTCCACCTAGTTTGGCAAATCTGCAAATTGTTTCACTTTATAACATATCTTACAGTAGTAGTTTTGTGTCTTGAGTTAAGATTTAAATGTATGTCTATGCCTTATATCAAAAAGGAGGATCAGAGGAAGAAATTAAGGCTAGAAATAGAAAATCAAAGCTTGCATTCTCACAATTTTATCTCATTGGAGATCTAAACAAATCTATTCTATTTAATAGTAATGTGAAAATTATATTGTTATATGGGCGTGAGGCTTGGGTGGGAACAATCGCATTATGTTGAAAATTGCAAGTACATATAAACAAATACCTGAGATTTATTTTGAGAATCTGGAGGCCAAAACCATATCAGCTGATGAATTATGGAAGATAACATCACGGGATGAGATCTGGAAGGAGATTAAATATCGCAAATGGAAATGGATTGGACACACTCTCAGAACAGAACTAGACAGTGTGCCAAAGAGAGCAGCGGAATGAAATTCCGAAAAAAGAGGAATACCAAAAATTACATGGCGTAGCACTGTAACAACAGAAATTGAACAACAAGGGAAAAGTTGGAATTAAGTCAGGAATTTGGCAAAAAAACAGATCTGATGCCGTGCTTTCAGAAAAGCCCTATGTTTCCAAAAGGAGTGACCGGAACTACTTCTACTACTAGGCCCCTATGTCTTATGGAACTCGTAGGCTCAGTGCCGCATTCAGAAAAGTTCCTCTCCTTAGTCAAATTTATCAATATCCAAAAATCCCGTAAGTCCGCCTTTCAGCCCCCCAACCTCAGAAGTGATTACAGTTTCCCCAATATTAGGAGAGAAGGTAGAAATATTGTAAGATATTGTATAATATTGTGGTCGCGTTGGACAAACCCAATCTGTAGAATAACAGTAAAATATTTCTCCATGGCGCTATAGCCCTAGAAGGCCCTTAGCCGGCTGCTGACCTCACATCCGTATATGTTAGTGTCCCATAGGTGGAGATAATTAAACTAGTTGAGGGGCGACATATGGTCAGCATATCGGGCTCCTCAGCCGTTTTAGTTCGGTTTGTAAACGTGGAGCCGCTACTTCTTGTTTGTATAAAATTCCTCACGATACTGGGTGGATATCGGTCCCACACTGCCCGAAATTCCATGGCTTTTTTTTTTTTTTTTTCCCCACCACGGAGACTCGGACCAAAGAAAGTCCATAGCTTTGCACAAAGGCGTCCTATCTTAAACCATTCTGCTACGGTCTGGGACAATGATAAAAAATGGCAAAATAAAATGTTTTAATGTACTAAAGCCCTATCATAAGAACAACAAAACTGTTATTTTGTATGTTAAGTTTTATTCAACGATGCTTCTTAACAATTTGTGTTACGATCAAATCTGGGCATGAAAGGGCCTGTTTTTCAGGTCATATATCTGCCACACAGAACCCACGGCTTTAATTTTCTTCTGGAATAACCCATGATCAGGATTTTCACGTCGTGAAAAAATACATCGACCCCGATCGGTTTCGAACCCGCTGACCTTGGAATCAGAGTCGAGCATAATAACTATCGGTCCTTCACAACCGAAAAATTATAGTTATTAAGGAGTACTATAATATATTTCTTATTCAATGCCCCAGGTTATCATTTCGACATTTATGTTGTTCTCTCTTGGTATTGTAATTTTAATCCACTTCTGAGGTTGGGGCTCATAGAAGACGGAGGAGTTACGTTACCCCGATGATCGATTGGTGATAAATTATAATTAAGCGCCAGGAGAGTTCTTAACCTAAATTCCAGACCATGGGCAACCATAGGAATAATTCCCTTTAAGGAAGAAATCCTATGGTTTAACGGGGGATCGAACCCGGGACCTCATGAAAAGTAGTTAGAAACGCTGACCACTAGCCTATGAGGCTGGTCGCTGTAATATTTAAGAAGCAAGTTTTGTGTTTCGAAAACATCAAGAAAGACGTTTGTCCCCGATGCTAATGAAGAAAATACTATATATTAAGACTGGACGCCGAACTTGACCAATATTTACAAGTGTTTTGTTGTGTAATGCGTGGTGTGGTGGGTGACGCAACTGATAGCAACTGGGCGTGTGCTCCCGAGTCCTTGATTTCTTGGTCATGACCCGCTCCTTTCTACTCCGGTAACTCAATTCCTGTTATAGGGCTCCAAATGGAATTCAGTTCCTCCAAGTATTGTTTTTTTTTTTCAGGCGGCGTGTACTACTACAATTACTGTAATTATGTAAAATGCTCTCCCTTTTAACAAAAGTGATCAACTGAACGCCTAAACAAAAAAACTACAAAAATGTGATAGTTTAAAAAATTGAAGTTGAGAGAAAGTGAATGGAGTAATATGGAGCATAGCTTTTTTCTTTTCCTACAGAGATACAAAATGGATTAAAAAGAAGTTTAAATTATAGGTGTGGGAACTTAAATTAATGGAGAAAAAACTTTACTACTTTTTCTTTACACTGGCTGAACTAAAGTACCTAACTAACTAACTAACTGACTGACTGGCTGGCACTATCGAACGCGTACGTTCATGGCCTATCCTGAGATATTATTTTTAATCATCTGTGTAATTTACTTCCCTCAAATCATGATTAATGTTATTTTCCACCTCATTCTTGGTCTATCAATTGGGCGTTTTCCCTCTGATTTTTCTGCAAGAAGGTTTCATGTCCCTCTTTCATTCCCCATTTGTGCCACACCTGCTCATCGCAATCTACGAGATTTAATTCTTCTTATATATGTGTGTGTGTGTGTGTGTGTGTGTAAGTGTGTTGTGTTGTGTGTGGTTTCCCATAAAGATCATGTAGCTCATTGTTATGTAGTCTTTTCCATTCGTCTGTCTGTTCATCTGTGTAACTAACTAACTCACTGGCACTATCGAACCCGTAGGTTCATGGTCGCGCGGACATAAGCTCTCCATACATCTCTATCCTGAGCTAATGTTTTCGAATCATCCCCTGTATAATCTATTTCCCTCAAATCATAGTTAATGTTATTCTCCCACCTCATTCTTGGTCTACTAACTGGGGCTTTTCCCCCTGGTTTTCCTACAAGAAGCTTCCATGCACGTCTTCCATTCCCCATTCGTACCACATGTCCTGCCCATCGCAGTGTACGAGATTTAACTGTTCTCATTATACTCGTAACTGGCTTCCTGTAAAGACCGTTCATATGTCTTTGATGCAAAATATTTCCTAATAACTTTATTGTCACATGCTCTTAATATTCTCTCCTCTTTTAAAGTAAAAGTCCATATCTCTCATCCATATAATATGGTTAGAAGAATAACCGTTTTAAATTTTCCGAGTTAAACTTTTTCTTTTGATGTGAAGCTGTATTTTATTTTTGCCCCTCGTTGTGGAGACATTTAAAGTTGGGTTTCTCGGTGTAATGTCCCAAGTTGTAGATTTAAGATATAATTTAAATCCCTTTAAATCTGCCACGGCACTAATAACTCTCTTCAGGGGAATGAGGAAAAGTTTCTTACACAAATAACAACACTTTATTAACAGTTGAACGATAAGTTAGTTTATTTAAAACTTTCACTTTGGTCAAGATGAATCTTGTAATTTAAAAGTTCCAAAAGATTCCGGCTTAGGTTGATATTTTTCACTTCTAGAAGATTACCATTTTATGTATTTAATGGATGACGAATGCTAACGGTCAATCCAGTCATTATTATTCATTATTTTCACTTAGAAACTGTTTTTCACCAAGATGGATGACTATTATATCACTATATAATCTTTCATACTTTTAACACTATTTCTTTCAACCAACATCAATAAAATAAACAATTATTTCCTTATTCTTTAAGGAGCAGTCGCTGAACATGACCGACCATCTTCAAGTATTGTAGCCATCTTTTTATTTCAGTAATAACCTCTATGGTCTGATTGGTCCAACAGAAAAGGAAGGAGTATTTTCAAGTTAACTTCTATCCAATTCCACCAATCCCATTTATTTCTTTATAAAAATTATCAATTTGAATATTTGAAGTATTTTACATACTGCATCAGTTATAAAAACATCTAACTGTATTAACAGTTTATATTGACCAGTTATTTTTTTTATATACTTATAAAAAAATTTGAATTCTATAAATCAATCTGATGTCCATTCTTCATATAAATAAATATTATTATAAACAAAACAAAAACCCTTATTATTATTATATGGGGATAAATATCCGGTTTTAAATTGCCCCTGATTTATTTTAATCTTAGCTACAACTAAGTGTGAGGCTAAATTAAAATAAATCACTTTCCCCAAATATCAAGTTTCTTTCTATACAAGATTCATCTGTATTAGAATCAATACAATGTAATACATCACAATTATAATAAATACATGTTACATAATGAAATAGAAGTATTAATTTTACAAAATTTACATACAATATTTTAAATACACTTTGAACTATTTGAAGTCACCAGCTACAACTAATTAATAGGAGTCTGAAATGGTTTCAACAGTTCTTTGGAATATTTTCCAATTTCTTTTCTAGTGTCTATTTCTCTTAGCTCATATGTGGTATCATTAAAATTTTTAAATATTTCATAGGGACCTTTATACAATAGGTTCATCCTATGATATTGTTTCTTTAAAGCATTGGATAATGAAATATCCCTTATGAGAACTTTGTCTCCAACTTTGGGATTCCACTTCCTTTTATGTCTTTTAACCTTATTGTTGCGCTTTTCTGCGCGACATTCTAACCTTTCAATAACTCTTTTACATATTTCCTCGGCTGTCTCCGGGATTTGACTTTTATCAATGATAGGTAATGGTAAATTAGCAATTAACCTGTCAGGTTGTTTACCTGTCATTAGGAATATGGGTGCTTCCCCAGTATTGACATTAATTGAATGATTCATAACATTCTCTATGACGCTGATATGTTTAAACCAGTCAGAATGTTTATGATGGGTCAAAATTCTTAAACTTGTAGTAATTTCCCTATTAACTCTCTCACAGGGATTACTTTTTGGGTGATATTTACTACAATGGTACAATTTAATTCCTATCGCAGTAAGTTTATCTTTAAACTTAGGACTTGAGAACACTGAAGCATTATCACTAAGTAGTGCATCAATAGGTCCATAATTAGGTAAATAATCTCTCACAATTTTACCTAGGCAAGCTCTGCTATTTACACTTCTTAATGGATATATTTTTACAAATTTTGAGAATACATCAGATAATACAAGAATATGCTTGTAACCAAATTGAGTAGTAGGCATTTCTCCATGAGTATCCATTACTACTAAGCTATTTACTTTGTTCCTTAATATGTTTTGTGGAACTATATCATATTTTACGTTCATACATTTGGCTTTTTGACAAGTTATGCATGAAGAAGTAAACTTTCTCAACTTTTTATCTAAATGTTTAACATAAAAAAATTCACTTATGTTGAGAGCTAATTTTTCACAACCTGCATGATTTAAGCCGACATGAAAAGTTCTAAATAGTGGAACTTCCATATTATTAGGAATTATAACTTTCCATTTTTTCACATTTCTCCCATGTAATTTGTAAAGAATGTCATCCTTTATACCGATTTTCTTATTACAATCAATTCCATTTTTGTCATCATTATTTATATCTCTCGCACTATACTTCAATCGTTGTAACTCTATATCAGATTTTTGATGCTCAACAATGTTTTTCATCAACAATGAAAATCCTTTGTCTCTATACAGTTTTACATTAAACATTACTACTTCGTGTTTAGGAGTATGTACAGTTTCAGGTATTTTCCCAACACTTTTCAATCTAGACAGGAGGTCAGCAAACACATTCTGTTCTCCTTCTATGTGTTTTATTTCAATATCATAGGAAATAATTTCCATGATCATCCTACTCAGTTTATTATTGGATAATCTACATTTACTTATAAAACTTAGTGAAATGTGGTCACTATGAACAATAACTTTGTTTTTATAAACATAAATTCTAAATTTATTTAGAGCATAAAATATTGCTGTAAGCTCCAACTCTGAAACAGTGTAATTTCCTTCAATGATGGTAGTCGAGCGCGAAGCTGTCGACACAACATACTGTTGCCCATCATCGTCAAATTGAGTTAAAACAGCACCGAGGCCAGTTTTACTCGCGTCTGTGTATAAATGGAATTCTCTGTCCATTTTTGGTCTCTGTAGTGAAATACTATTTGCAAATAACTTCTTAACATATTCAAAAGTAGATTGATGGTCCTCTGTCCATCTCCATTTACTATCTTTCTTCAGCAGCCCTCTCAGCTTACTAACCGCTGAGGCATAGTTGATGACAAACTTCGAATAGTAATTTAAGATTCCTAAAAATCTACGAAGTTGTTTTATGTTCTTTGGTGAAGGAATTTCTAAGATTCCTTGAACCTTGTCTGGGTCAGGAGTAATCCCTTTATTAGAGATCCTGTATCCTAGGAATTGAACCTCCGACCTAACAAACACAGACTTTTCTAGGCTGACTGTCATTCCACTATTCTTTAATTGAGACAACATTAAATCAATATGAGATATATGATTCTCAAAAACATTATCAATAATAATTGCATCGTCAACATATATAGTACAATGTCTTTTAACATCATCAGATAGTACAATATCTAGGGCTCTAAGAAGCGCACTTCCGCTATTTCTTAGACCGAATGCACACCTGGTAAATTCATATACTTTTCCATTATGTATAAAAGCTGTATAGGGCCGAACTTTGGGGTCTAGTTCTATCTGCCAAAATGAAGAAGTTAAATCAATAGAACTAATAAATCTACCTGTTTTCATATTTGCTATAGATGCTTCAATTGTCTCGGGCCTATAATTATCCCGGACAGTGAAAGAATTAGTCCTACGACTGTCTAAACACAGGCGAATTTTGCCATTAGGTTTTAACACCCAGCAAATATGGTTGGCGTAAGGAGAATCAGATTTCTGTATTATTCCTTGCATTAACATGTCATCTATCATTTGATCTGCCTGCTCTCTGATAGCAATAGGGATGGGTCTACTTTTAATATTTATAGGTGGATGTTCCATCACTTTAAAGGAATATTTAAAACAGTTGCACAATCCCGGCTTCGAAGAAAAAGAACTCTTATTTTTCATTAAGATGTCATACAACATGCCTTTCTGTTCATTGTTTATGCCATGAGTGTCTTTAACTTTTTCCTTTATCATTTCACAGATGTCTTTTTCAAGTTCGTCACTCACACAATATAATAGAGGAATTTCATCATACTCAGTATTGCAAGAGACACATTCTAAATCACAACATTTACATGCGACATAATCGTCAGCACAACCATTTTCATTATTAAGGCTATCTTCGCCCTCGACACTTTTGTCGGAAGTACAATTAACTGCAATATTATCTTGCATTTGGCATCCACGGCCATTCACCAATTCCCTCTCCTCATGAACAACAATATTCTCTATAAAAATGTGTTCTTCAGCAATGTCACTCTCCTTCTTACTTAGATTCTTGTTCTCCTCGTATTCATTATCAAATGGGATGACGACTCTCACATTATCTTCATTATACAAGGAAATATTCTTACACTCAAAATTTATTATGGCATTATATTGCTCCAACAGGTCGCAGCCTATTAACATATCACAAGACAAGTATGGAGAAATTAAACATATTGCACTGAAGTAATATCCTCCGATATGTAAATCTAGAAGGCACTGAAGCTTAATTGGCAGTTTCTTCTTGCCTATCGCAAGAGTACAATACACTCCACATATTCTTACAGTCATTATCTTATTCCCTTTGTTGACTAAGAAATTATAAAATTTCTGATCTATTGTTGTGTTTGAGCAGCCACTATCCGCTATGCAAGTAACATCATTGTTAAAAATATTTACTTTAATTTTGGGTGGTCGTCCTATGACATTTAATTCTTTATTAGTAACAGGCATAGTATCCTGATTCTTAGAAATATTCAAATGATTATTCAATATTATGCTATCTCGCTGTCTTGAGGTACATAACTTACTATCTCCTCTCATATTTGCTGGTACAATTTCTAAATTTTGAAACCTATCAAAGCATCTATTTTGGACCCCTAAGTTCATAACGATTGAGGTACATTGCGGAGTCTTTAATGTACCTTCTATGCGTTTAAAGCATGAGGTATCCTGTGATTTACTTCGTGGTCATTTTCATTACTAGGTATATCTTGACTTTGGTTGTGAATAGTTACAGAGTCTATTCTATTTTGCTCTGTCCTATCACTAGTTTCATTAATTTGACAATTTTGTTGTCGTTGGAAATACCCTTTATTTTCATTACCATAGGCATTCCTTCTTCTTTTACCTCTACAGGGAGAAGTCCAATACCTATTTCTATTTTCTCCTACTCTGTTAACATCCATATAATTAATTTGTCTGTCATTCCTATTTTCATTACGTTTGAACCATCCATTCTGGTTATTGTTACTATAATTATTAGTCATCCTATTTTTATTTGGGCTGTTTCTATTTTGAACAAACCTATTATTATTGTTGCCCTGTTTGAAATTTCTTTCTCTATTCTCATTATGATATTCATCATTTCTTTTAGTTACAAAATTACCTTTCTTATTATAGGGCTCTGCCCCTTCCCCAAATAAATTTCTTTTACTACATTTATCTACTTCTCTTTTATTCTCTAGTAGAGCCAATAACTCTAACATTTCAGATACATTTTGTGGTCTGGCTACTATCAAATGATATCTAATCTCATCTGGGAAGTGATGCGATAACATAGAAATTAAAGTTCTCTCATCTATTGGAGGCTGTAACAATGATGCCATTTTTGCCTTCTCCAAGAAATAATTAAGATAACCTTGTTTACCATTGTTGGAGAATTTTCCACTAGTTAGGTCTAACCTTAGTTTGTTTTGTCTTTCTGGTCCCCAGTAGTAACCTAAGAAAGCATTTTTAAATGTTTGATAAGTCATTGAATCATGGCAAGCTATCTTAAACCAAGACTCTGCATTGTCTTTTAAACTTTTTCTTATGAAGAACATTCTGAACTTGTCTTCTATTCCTTTGATTTCGAAGTATTCTTCAATTTCCCTAATGAAATCAGTAGGGCTTTGGCCTACAGTATCACCAAAATTAGGTAAGTTAATTTCCCCTAAAAGATTAGCAGGAATTTTACATACATTTTTACTACTACTACTAGAAGGAGGATCATTATTAACATTACTAGAATGTCCTGACATAACCTCAATCTCCTTTTCACTAGTTTTTGACACATATTTGTTTTCAAGTTCAACAATCTTAGTTATCCATCCTTCAACTTGTTCTTTTATAATAATTACTTCATTTGATATCTTTGATTGAAGTTCTTCATTACCTAAGATAACACTTTCTTCGGAAATTTTTAGTCTATCTTCGACTTTAGTTCCTAATTCTTCGATTTTATCTTGGCAACTTTGCCTTACCTCAATCAAAGATGTTTCTATTTGATTATGAGTTTCATCAATCTTTTCATTACA
This sequence comes from Diploptera punctata, assembly GCA_030220185.1. Classification (NCBI taxonomy): domain Eukaryota; kingdom Metazoa; phylum Arthropoda; class Insecta; order Blattodea; family Blaberidae; genus Diploptera; species Diploptera punctata. The sequence continues at coordinate 714,676 of JASPKZ010006831.1, read as the reverse complement.
TTTTTCTATCTCATTTTTACAAATATCTATTTTCTTTTCACAGTCTTTAGCTACATTTACTATTCTCTTTTCCAGTTTAGAATTGTTTTGTTTGCATTCTAACCTAATGCTTTCTAATTTTTCATCTAGTTTCAAGTTATTTTCTTTAATTTCTTTACTGAGATTGGAAATATTTGCATCAATTTTATTGCTAAGGTTAGTTACATTAGCTTCTAATTTACTACTGAGAATTGAATTGTCATTCCTAATTTCTTTTAATTCATCACTGTTCTTTTCTAATTTATTACTGAGATTTGAATTGTCATTCCTAATTTCCTTTAATTCATCACTATTCTTTTCTAATTTATTGCTAAGATTAGTTACATTAGCTTCTAATTTACTACTGAGAATTGAATTGTCATTCCTAATTTCTTTTAATTCTGCACTATTCTTCTCTAATTTATTTATTAATAATGCTACCCAAGGAGGTGTATCATTAGTTTCATTATTTTCATTGTTACACAAAATTAAATTTTCTTGGCCTTCACTAATTTGTTCGTTTTCAATATTAACAGTTTTACAAGTTATATTTTCGTTATTGGCCATTGTTGGGTATTTTAATATTTTCTTATTTCTTAAAAGCATTAATTGTTATTATCACTAATTCACTTTTCACATATAAATTTTAACTGTACTCACTTTTGAAGATTTTTATTACTTTCCTCATTCTCGTGGTCCTTGGTTCGATTCAGGTTTACAGGTCCCTGGTTGGATTCCCATTCGAGCCCCACGTTGGGCGCCATTTGAAGCTGTATTTTATTTTATGCCCCTCGTTGTGGAGACATTTAAAGTTGGGTTTCTCGGTGAGATATCCGAAGTTGAAGATTTAAGATATAATTTAAATCACTTTAAATCTGCCACGGCACTAATACCTCTCTTCAGGGGAATGAGGAAAAGTTTCTTACACAAATAACAACACTTTATTAACAGTTGAACGATAAGTTAGTTTATTTAAAACTTTCACTTTGGTCAAGATGAATCTTGTAATTTAAAAGTTCCAAAAGATTCCGGCTTAGGTTGATATTTTTCACTTCTAGAAGATTACCATTTTATGTATTTAATGGATGACGAATGCTAACGGTCAATCCAGTCATTATTATTCATTATTTTCACTTAGAAACTGTTTTTCACCAAGATGGATGACTATTATATCACTATATAATCTTTCATACTTTTAACACTATTTCTTTCAACCAACATCAATAAAATAAACAATTATTTCCTTATTCTTTAAGGAGCAGTCGCTGAACATGACCGACCATCTTCAAGTATTGTAGCCATCTTGTTATTTCAGTAATAACCTCTATGGTTCTGATTGGTCCAACAGAAAAGGAAGGAGTATTTTCAAGCTAACTTCTATCCCATTCCACCAATCCCATTTATTTCTTTATAAAAATTATCAATTTGAATATTTGAAGTATTTTACATACTGCATCAGTTATAAAAACATCTAACTGTATTAACAGTTTATATTGACCAGTTATTTTTTTTTATATACTTATAAAAAAATTTGAATTCTATAAATCAATCTGATGTCCATTCTTCATATAAATAAATATTATTATAAACAAAACAAAAACCCTTATTATTATTATATGGGGATAAATATCCGGTTTTAAATGTGGGGACAATAGCTCCTGTAATGCGTAATAGCATGCATTTCCGGAATTGAGACTATATTTAATTCTTTTATGCATCTCATTTCTGTTTGTATTTATTGTTCCTAAGTATTTAATTCAATCATTTCTCGAAAATTTCCCTAATTTTTCATTGATTGTTGATTTCCATTATACACTGTACATAGCTAATACCCGACGTGCGCTGCTACTCATAAATAAATGTTAATGTGTTTTTACCACCAGCCGTGCACTGTTCGGGAATCTGCTTATCCCGATATTCTTGGCATCAATGAAAGACAAAAATGGTTATTGTGAGTTATCCGTAGAAGATAAACATATGCTATCGCGGACTTTTTTGTAGAGTTTTTTGAGATATTCAATTCTGTGTATATTAATTTGGTGTATTTGTTATGGTTTAGGCAGCGTAAGCCATTTAAGCGTCAAAATAGGGACTTTATTTCACGTTTTTCACTACAAAGGGTGATTTTTAGGGGTGAAGGGGTTGAGTATTACAACTCTCTTATAGCCATGTTCATTCCCGGAATGTCTTGAACATTTTTCAAAAAGCCCCATCTCAATCGGATGAACATTATGGCAGAGCACGCTTATCCGGGAATCGACTTATCCGGATCTTCTTGGCATCAATGAAAAACAAAAACGGTTATTGTGAGTTATCATAAGTAATGCCACGAGTGATTTCCAAATTATCGATAAATTCACGACTCACGAAGTGAGGAGTGAATTTATCTAGAGAATTTGGAAATCAAGAGTGGCATTTGTTAGGACTATTTAACGAATAAAATTAAGCTGTTTACTCACAAATCATTATTTAACTATAGTTATTTTAAAATATTTATATATTTAATGTAAACGGCGATGTTTGAAAACAAATGAGAAACGATAGGTACGCTTCTACTGCTTCATTTGTTTATCACTGCAACCAGATCATACTATTTATTGCCAAAGGAACGCAATATTGTAAGGAGCAGCTTTCTTTAATATGGTAATTATAACACTGATAAATATTTGGTGAAACACGACTCTGATTGGTTGTAAAACAGAAATCATTGAAACGTGATTGGTCATTGACTCCCATTTGGGGCATGAGTTAAATAGTCCATGAAAGATAAACGTATGCTGTCGCGGACTTTTTTGTAGAGTTTTTTGAGATATTGAATTCTGTGTATAATAATTTGGTGTATTTGTTATGGTTTAGGCAGGTAAGCCATTTAAGCATCAAAATAGGGACTTTATTTCACGTTTTTTCACTACAAAGGGTGATTTTTAGGGGTAAAGGGGTTGAATATCACAACTCTCTTATAGCCTATGTTCATCCCGAGAATCTTCTGAACATTTTGCAAAAAAACCCATCAAAATCGGATCAACGGTATGGCCGCCCATAGAATACGAACAAACAAACAAACAAACATTGATTTTTATATAGACCTATATAAGATTCATATGTGTGAACATATATTTGGTTTTATTGATTTTTGCTTCCACTCCTAATTGTTAGTGTTACCCAATAAAATAATAATAATAATAATAATAATAATAATAATAATAATAATAATAGTTTTTTCATACATATGTATGGTGATTGTATTTTTATCGCTAATATGTTTTAACATTAGTTATTACCAACAAAATCCTAAATAATATGGAATTCGATAAGTAATGGTAACATTGTTGTAAATCAATGATCCTAGTGGTGACCATTGTAAAATCTTGCAGTATGTCGATCAGTCTTTTTTGTATAAATCTGTAATATTGAAAGTATCACTGTTTATCACATTTAGTAAGTATTCTTCTTCTTAATCATAATTTGTAGTATTTTCATCATGTTTATTTCCAAAATCACTCCTCGGAGGAAGACGTATTGGATGTGTATTCACTGTCTATCCATCTCTTGGCTGTCTTCCTCTTGTTCTTCTGTTCATTTGTCTATCTCCTTTAGCTCTTTTTGGAAGTCGGTTGTCTTCCATTCTTCCAATATTTCGTCTATCTATAATAAATTTGGTTATGTCTTGAATATGACATTTGTCCCTAATTTCTGTGTTGTGTATTTTATCAAATAAATACCGCCCTAAAAAGATGTTCAGTAGATTTTGTTTAGAAGGTGGAGTCAAAGAAAGTCTACGAAGCGTTCGATTACAATCAAGAGTTGATATCCAGAAAGCTTTTGTTCGATCAATAAAAAAATATATCCAAAAATGGTCCTACAGATGCAGTGCGCCATCTAAAAAAAATTGGCAATGTGTAGTTGACTTGACAGGAGATAAATGAAGTTCGTAGTATCAAAAATAACGTTTTTTTGTGATGTTAGAGCAGTGTTGCCATTTACTTACCCAATACCCTAGTATTGATGTAAGATAATATCATATAACAATTAACTGTAAGTAAACGTTAATACAAATTAAACTAAAATTAAAAAGAATGTTGTCGAACCTTTAATGAGAGGTGAAAAATGATAGGTAAATAATTAATGATGAAAATAACAATAAAATGATTGTAAAATAACATCAGAATTACTAATAAACTTCACATACCAACATAATTTATGATGTATATACTATTTACATAAAAACATTGGCTGTAATTAGTGTTTGTATAGTTTTAATTAAAACATTTTTTGTTCAGTTTGTTTGTTGTATTTAACAACAAGTAATTGATGTTTTTACTTATTTCTGAACGCCTGTAAATGCGTGAAATGTTTTACGGAGTGGAACAATACATAAGCATATACTTGCAGTATATTAACACGTGTGACCTTTCAATAAACTGTTTCCTGCTGCGATAACACAAAGCCAGTCGTTATAACAATATAGTACATGCATAAATATTACTAATATCAATAAAACACATTTTACTTTCTCCTCTGTCAGTTGGAAAATGAAGCAATGGGCAGCACGTTTAATACTTGTTGTGCCCAAATGTCGATATTTAGGTTATGGCTAGAGTTTCAATTACAGTTAAAGGGGATTATATGCCAATCTCATAAATTCAAATATAAAAATATTGTTGCAGTATGTGAATAATTTAAAATAAACTTATTCTTCTAAAAGTAAACAGACTAATAATAACAAAGAAACAATAATTATGAATATAAAGAAGCAGCCAAAGTAATTTGCTCAAAACACTGATTCTCTAGCGAGTATTATTAAAACACAAATTCACAGTCTGTAAATACATACAATTATTTTTCTACCCCCTACATTATATGGATGCGAAACATGATTTTTACTTTAAGGGAGGAGAGTAGTTGAGTATTTGAGAATAACGGTCTTAGGAAAATTATTGGACTAAACAGAGATGAACAGACAGGTGAGCTACATGATCTTTATAGGACACCAGGTATAAAAAGAAATGTTAAATCTCGTAGATTGTGACGGGCAGGACATGTGGCACGAATGGGGAATGGAAGACGGATATAGAAGTTTCTTGTATGAAAACCAGAGGGAAAACGCCCAGTTGGTAAACCAATAATGAGGTGGGAAATAACATTAATCATGATTTGAGGAAAGTAGATTATACAGAGGATGATTGGAAATCATTACCTCAGGATGGGGATGTATGAAGAGCTTTTGTTCGCGCGGCCATGAACTTAGGGCTCGATAGTGCCAGTAAGTTAGTTCAGTATGTGAATAACTACCATATATATATATCTTATATTTGAGTAAATAGTTGGCAATTGGCTCTAACGGGAACGTGTGTTATCATATTAGCCAACATGACGCTAGCAGTCACTTGTTCTTCGTTTAATTCACAGGTGGTAAAGCGGCATAAAATAGTCCAATTAACTGCCTTTGTTTATTGGTGGCAAGTCTGAAAACAAGTTTTCAGGGGAGCTTATTAAATATTCAAATATTAATAAATTGGTGATTTATAATACTTCTGACCAAGGAATATATACCATATCAAATGAGCTAAGAATTATGAAGTTTTACACTTTGATAGAGGAGGAAAATCATAATAAATACAAATAATTAAGACAGTATCAAAAGTTATTTCATAATTCTTGATTTCCTAGGAGAAAATTGTTCTAATAGATGAGTGGCTGATGGAAATATTTTGCAATTAAAGAAAAATAAATAAATATTTCAAACTAGCTAATACCCGTTGTGCGTTGCTACGCCTAAATAAATGATATATTAACGGTTAATTAAGGGGACCGAATGGTCAATTTCATTTTTTTTTTTTTTTTTTTTTTTAGTTTTCGTTTTCATGTGATTGTTTTGAAGTTTTTATCACATACAGTAGGTGCTTATAGAAGTGTTTCTGTAACATTTGGTATTTATAAGTACAATATTTTCAGAATTATGATTTTTTAAAACAATTTTTTAATATTTTCTAATCAGAATTATGATTTTTTAAAACATTTTTTTAAATATTTTCTAAAAAATTCTTCTTACGATGCATTTTTTAAATAGTTTTTGATGAAATTTGAGATTCAGAGTCTTTATGATTCCACTACACATATTTGCTATGCAAAAAAAAGTAATAAATGGAGGATATTGCTTATTTTTCATTAAAAAATTATCACTCTCATTATTTTTTTCCATCTCAATTTAAAACAACACATGTGTCTTAGACTAGTAACTGAATAGCAAATATGAATTAGCGTATATTGGAAAATCTAACCACGAAATGTCACTTTGATAGCATAAAAATTGCATCGTAAGGAGCATTTTAAGTTTTGGAAAATGTCAAGTAAATGGAAACGGGGGGGGGGACGCATATTAAAGTTTAGGTAGTAATGCTCACCACACGTGCAGGGGTATTTAATATTTAAACTCTTACGTCACGGACTGAATTTTGCTCCTACAATAAACATTTTTATATAAAAATGATCCTAAAGAATCAGAGGTGTTAAAAAGTAAATAAACAAAAAATGCATTTTTTGTGTTTTTTTCAACGTTTTCACCATTCGGTCCCCTTAAATTGTATAGTATACGCTGAGATGAACAAACATGACGGTTGCCAGTCAGTTTTTAATTTCGGATTTCAGATAAACCTCCACTTCTACTTGTCGGATTTCGCTCATTTTCGGATAATGCCTATCTCGGTTTATTTTAATAGGATATACTGAGCTTCGTTGTAAAACATCAACAAATGTAACCGCTAGAGCGATTTGAACTTTCACTTCAGGTGAACCACACCTAATGGTTTTAGAGGGTCCAATTGCGAATGTAAGCCATCCAAGGACCCACTCGAACACAGACAAAATTTCATCAAAATCGGTCCAGTCGTTTATGAAAAGTTCAGTGGCATACACACTACAGAAGAATTATATATGTAACGATTATCCACCGTACAATCTTTTTTACACTCACTGCAAATAAATGTATATTAAATTTTGACGGTCGATGTCTTATAAATCATAATTTATATTAGACAGGTTTGAAAAATGACATTTATAAATTATATTTGTGTCTGGATCTAACAAGATTACAAAAGTCCTTCAGTGCATTATTTGATCCTTTCCAATTGTACTTGTATGAATTACACATTTTAATATTCTCTTCAGGCTTAATTCACCGTGTCAATTATCATTTATCATTATCATAGCTGTCAGTTTGCACAGAATAATGTCTTATTCTTAAGCGGATGTGAAAAGCCTTGTATTGTTAAAGTTAAAATTCACTTTATAAAACGGTGCTTCTTTTCTTAGAATCTTATCATAAGTAATGCCACGAGCGATTTCCATTTATCTAGAGGATTTGGAAATCAAGAGTGGCATTTGTTACGACTATTTAACGAATAAAATTAAGCTGTGTGCTCACAAATCATTATTTAAATATAGTTATTTTAAAATATTTATATATTTAATATGGGGCACGCCGTAGCGTAGTGGTTAAGGCACTGAGCTACAACCCAGAGGGTCGAGGGTTCAAGTCCCGTTGGGGTCAGGATTTTTAAACTGACCCAAACCCTCTGGCGGCACTATGGCCCTGGGGTCGACTCAGCCTCTAACGGAAATGAGTACCAGACGCTTGTTCTGGGGTAAAGGCGGCCGTCACGCAGGGCTGACAACCCGGCTGACATAAAAGTGCCGATTGTCTAGAAAAAGTGGGAGCCTTAACCTCCTACTACCCCAAGGGCCTCCGGGTCTGTTGTGGGATCACTTTACTTTACTTTACTTTACTTTATATATTTAATATAAACGGCTATGTTTGAAAACAAATGAGAAATGTTTAGTTATGTTTCATTTATTCATCATTGCAACTTGATCATATTATGTATTGCCAAATAGTATCGCAATATTGTAGGAATGCGCCCTAGTGGAGAAAAATGAAACACATTAGACTGTTTATAACCAACATTGATTTATGATGTCTTATGATATAAACGTGTCAATTATATTTTTTTGGAATGTAAATATCTGGAAAATAATATGTTTAAGAAAATGCGAACAGTGGTTCCTTTTTATTGTGGTATAATCAATTGATAATTTTTTTCTAGTAAGTTTATATACCGCAAGCGGCATCTGGTTACATATATATACAATCTGGGAGCCACATGCATTCTGTGTTTCTTATATCTTAATATAGGGTATAAATTGTTATATTCAACGTATTTCTTCGAGAGTCAGTCACTGCAAAATAATGCTCTGATCTATTCAGCATGTTAAAAAGGAGAAGCTTGATTTTAAAGTGATAAAATTAAATTGATAAAATGAAGGTGAAAAACGACTGTGATTGGTTGTAAATCAAAATTCATTGAAATGTGATTGGTCATTGACTCCCATTTGGAGTATGAGTCAAATAGTCATAGCAAATAGAAAGAATATATATATATATATATATATATATATGATATGATATGAAAAGAAAAATGAATGATTGAGTCGGGATTTGAACCCGAGTCTCTAAACTCTGTACGTTTAGTGCTCTAACGACCTGAGCTACCCAAGAATTCCGACACAAACATACATTTATTTATTTATATATATATATATATATATATAATATAATATAATATAATATAAAATTATAAGATTATGTACCTTCTTTGCAGTTACCTCAATTATTGATAATTTAAACATTGTAGGCTTTTCGAGCCAACATGCACACTCTACTGAATAACAGTAAGAAATTGGGACTGGAAGTAAACATAAATAAAACTAAATATATGGTAACACATAGTAGAAATATATAATTAATGGAAATTTACACTTTTAAGATTCATGATAGTACACTGTTGAGGATAAAATTGTGTTAAAATTTTAAAATTCGTACGTGAGAAAACAGTCGTCCTTAACTATGTTAACTTTTGTTGCATAATGTCACACTATTAAAATTTCAATTAATTAAAATTAAGATCTTAAGATTTTAATAGTGTGACGATGTTTTACAACAGAAGTTAATATAGTTGAAGACGACTGTTTTATCAGGTATAAATTTTAAAATTTTAACATAAGTTTAAGACAAGTGAGGGAAGTGTTGAAGAAGTGGCTGAATTCAAATACCTAGGAATAATAATTACAAACAGGAATGAGATGCACAAAGAAATTAAACATAGGCTCAATTCTGGAAATGCGTGCTATTATGAATTACAGGGACTCTAGTCGTTCCATCTTCTCTCAAAAACGTTAAATTGAAAATATATAAAACTGTTATTCTCCCAGTTGTATTATTATATAGCTGCGATACATGGACTCTTACTTTATATACTTACGAGTATTTGAGAATAAAGTCCTTAGAAAAAAATTGCACCAAAGAGAGACGGACAGACAGGTGAAGGAGAAGACTACATAATTGTGAGCTACATGATCTTTATAGAAAATCAAATATAATAAGTAGAGTTAAGTCTTGTAGACTGCGATGGGCAGGGCATGTGGCACGAATGGGGAATGATAGAGGGCATGGAAGCTTCTTGTAGGAAAACCAGAGGTACAATTCTCAGTCGGTAGACCAAAAATGAGGTGGGAGAATAACATTAACCTTTATTTGGAGACGTAGATTATACAATGGACATCGGAAAGAATTTGCTCGGAATAGAGATGTATAGAGAGTTGATGTCAGCGCAGCCATGAACCTATGAATCGATAGAGCCAGCGAGTTATAGGTACCTTGTATACAGTCTCCTCAACTGTTAAAAAATTAAAACATTATAGACCTTTCAGAACTAGTCTCATCCTCAGCGGAAAATTGTTCTTTACTCTAAGAGCAAGGAACGACCTTTTGCTGAGAATGGGACTGTATTATGGGTAATTTCCGAAATAAAAAAAATACAATAACATTTTTTATAAATTGCGATTTGTAGCAACAGGAGTAAAAGCTCGGAATCCATTCATAGACGAACACGACATTTTCAGTGAACCAGAACGAAAAAATGGATTGAAGAAATGGGTTCGATGCCCTAGAGATTAAAATGGTTGACATTACTCTCTCCTGATCTTGTATTACCGTAACAATTGGAAAGTTTGGTTGTAATTTGCATTATGTATCTGTTTCCGAGTAGCATGAATTCCTTGTTTCTTGCTTTGCAACCAATGATGAGTGACTGGGATTTGTTTTATCGTGGTGATTAGAGCATGAGTCTACAGTTTTATATATTTTTTATATTAGTGATTCAACTGTCAAGTTATCAATGTTTTGCACTTCCTACCTTATTCTAGTACAATATTGTGAACATGGAATGCACAACCTGGTATTGAATCTCTTCCTGATTTCTTTTATCTCTCCCCCCCCCCAATATTTTATATAATTTGCTAGTACCAATCTCTAACCGACTTATTGACTGGACCATCGAGTCCGAAAGTTCATGGCCCTTCTTCGTTCATTCTTATCCTGAGCTATTATTTTCTAATACTCTGTATAATTTATCTATCTCAGATCCCTGTGGATATCACCTTGGCGTGGTAGGGAGTCAATACTATTAAAATTCATTGTTAAAACCGTTGAGGTGGAGAGTCATAAAATAAAATAAGTTAAAATATACCTTCTTAGGTAAGATCCCACCATGTCAAACCACACGAAGAGGAGGATTTTGAAGTCTGTTGTGGAAAGCATAATGACATATGGTGCTGAGGGATGGACTTTGGTAGAGGGACAAAAAACTAAGATCTTGGCAGTGGAGATGGATGGAATAAGACGCAGTGCCAGGGTGTCCAGGTTGGAAAGAAGAAGAAATGAAGAAGTGAGGCAGATGATGGATATGGAGGAGACAGTGGTGGAAAGGATCGAAAGACGAGCTCTTCAGTGGTATGGCCATGTCAGGAGAATGGAGGATGATAGGTGGCCCAGAGCTCTTTTGGAATGGTCGCCTTCTGGTAGAAGGAAACGGGGCAGGCCTAGAACAACTTGGAGAGGAGAGATCCATAGATTGATGAACGACCGAGGTCTGGAGGAGGATGAATGGCGTGATCGGCAAGAATGGCGAATGGGAATACAGGGTAACCGCTGAAAAGTGGAGAGGTCCTCAAAAGTAAAAAAAGTAAGTAAGGTAAGATCCGTCGCCCTCAACTTATAAAATATGTATTCTTTATGCCTGCAGGCCTTTCAGAACATCCGTTCCATCTTCAGCAGGTCCCTCTTCGCTACACCATCCAGTATGATGGTTGGTGACTGCTGGTCATCAATAGAAGACACCCTTACAATAGTACACAAAGAGGGAAATCCAACTAAAGTAAACATATTGGAAGGCCTGGAAATTATCAAGGAAATAGACAACAAGCTTTTAATAAATGAAAGCACTCCCAGACTAAACAACCCACTATACGATATCGTCAGGAAGAAGCTTTAGTCACGACAACACCACATTAAGATCAGCAGCCAATATGTTTATTTTAGTTGGATGTTGTAGCGAAGAGGGACCTGCTGAAGATGGAACGGATGTTATGAAAGGCCTGCAGGCATAAAGAATACATATTTTATAAGTTGAGGATGACGCATCGTACCTAAGTGGTAGAGAGGCTTAATACCAATGACCCAGACGATCATAACCGGGAGGTCTTGGCTTGCGATTAGATAAGAGGAGAGGGAACTAAGAATAATCCACAACGTGGGAGCAACGACCACACTGGAAGCTGCAAACACGGAAGACCACAACGGCAGACACGGCGGAGATAGAAATATCGGAATGGCGGAAGTGGCAGCCCAATCTCTGGGGATGAAATAAGAGACCCAGCTCCGGGAAACAAGAGTGAAGTCCTCAACGGCAGAAGGCGGAAGAGGCAACCCTCCTTGTGGGGATAAAACACAAGGAAGCAAGTCCAAAGGCTTTAAGGAGGCAGCCCCTCCAAAGGACTAACCCTGCAGTACGTTAGTAGCGTACTCAAGGGACACTTCAAAATACTTACAAGCTCCAAAGAGTGAGGCTAGTAAATAAGCCTAAACCGTGACGAAAAAGAAGAAGAAGATCATAGTTAATGTTATTCTCCCATACAATCCTCGGTCTACCTACTGGAAGCTTTTCCTCTGGTTTTGTTGCTGTAGTTAGGAGTCTATGATTAATATCTTCCTGAATCCAATTCCTGTTTGTAAATATTAGGAATAATCGAGACCTTTAAAAGCCAAGGGTACAAGTGACAAATTGCTAACTTCGGAATTAAGTGTACATTTAGTAGTTAAAGGAGATACTAATCTGAGTGGCCAATGGATACAAGTAAAAATCAGTCTGGTGCTGAAATCTAGTGGCTGAAAAGAGAACTGCTAACACAATCACATATGGAGTCTCTCGACTTTGGACATCGTTTATTCAAAACTGACTTTTGTTGCTTATACCCCTTGGTTAATTATACATAGACTCAATTGTGGAAATGCAAGCTATTATGCATTACAGCGACTCTGGTCACCCAACTTCTCTAAAAAACGTTAAACTGAAAATGTGTAAAACTGTTATTCTTCCAGTTATATGATTGCGAAACGCATTATTTTACATTAAGAGAAGAGATTGCGAATATATGATAAATTAAGACCTTAGGGAGAAAAAATTGGAGCAAAGAGAGTAGACTACCCAACAGTTCGCTACATGATCTTTATGGGAAATCAGATATATTATGAAGAGTTAAGCTTGGTAGACCGCATTGGGGGTTTACATGTGAAATGAATGATAATGAAAGAAGGGCATCGGAACTACGTGTAGAAAAACAATGGGGAAACCGCCCAATAGGTAGGCCAAGAATGAGATAGATGAATTATATGAAGTAAGGAAGGTACATTACATAGGGATGATTAGAAAACATTTCCTCAGGAAAGGATGTACGCAGAGCTTATTCCATGCGGCCATGATCCTTCAGGTTCGATAGTGCCAGTTAGCTAATTATTATTATTATTAATGTTATTATTATCATTAATTACATAAAAATAATACTTAGTTTTATTTGATTTTCATATTTATTAAGATATAATTCAGTGACAACTGTTTCGGTACACTGTATCTTCTTTAGACATGTTAATAAATATGAAAAACTAAGTTTTATTTTTATTTAATTAATAAATATGGATTTTCATCAAGTAAACACCAACTCAATTGATTATTATTATTATTATTATTATTATTATTATTATTATTATTATTATCTGTCCTATGGAACGACATATAACAAGGACTGGCACTGACACTATCGAACCCAGGTTCATGGCCACGTGGACATATGCTCTCCATACATCCCTGTCCTGAGCTATGGTTTTCCAATCATCCCTGTATAATGTATTTCTCTCAAATCGTAGTTAATGTTATTCTCCCACCTCATTCTTGGTCTAACAACTCGGCGCTTTTCCTCTGGTTTTCGTACAAGAAGCTTCCACGCACCTCTTCCATCCCCCATTTGTGCCACATGTCGTGCCATCGCAGTATACGAGACTTAACTTCTTATTATATCTGGCTTCCTATAAAGACCATGTAGTTCACCGTTATGGAGTCTTCTCCATTCACCTGTCTATTCATTTATCTTTGGTCCAAAAATGTTCCTAAGAATTTTATTCTCAAATACTCGTAATCTCCTTTCCTCCCTTAAAGTAAGAGTCCGTGTTTCGCATCCATATAATGTAACTGGTATAATATTAGTTTTATATATTTTCAGTTTATCGTGGAAAAATAAGTTACAAATATATAATTCAATAGTGAGAAATAGGTCTACTGTCACATATAGAGCTGAATGATGGAAATTCAATAATAACTTACAACAAAAACTTATTTCGATGGAAATGGATTTCTCCAAGAGAGCAGCAAGATGTTCAAAATTAAAAAGAATGAAGTCATACGACAAAAATGAATATTAAATATTCAATAGTAGATTATATAAAATATGAAGTGGATGGATAGGGACGAGAGAAGAAGGAAAATAAAACCTCAGGCACAGATAGATGTGTAAACATTGCAAATCTGTATATAAATAAGATCAATGTTATTATTAATACTTATCAAAGCTTTAACACTTAATGTTGTATCTAAATAGAATATTTTGTTTTAATCCAGTATAAATTCTACTGTTGCGTGGTATAGTTGTGTTTTGTTTACATGTTCCAGTCATTTAACATTGGTTATGATATAAAATACTGAATATTACGAAATGGATCCTTTAATGAAAATCAAACGCAGAATTTTCCGTGGCGTCTGAGGAAAACAAGCAAAAATACAGGTTGGTCGGCCTTGGAGATTGAAATAGGGATTTCCCGAAGAGAACCTTAGAGCTAATGTCTGAAATAACTCTATCTGTGTGTAATGATGTTATTAATGAAGATTTAAATTTTTTATTGTTGCAGGTTCATTGCTTTCGGTTCATCAGTTTATGATAACTGAGTCTTGGCTTTCCTCTCATATACGTTCGCCAGTAGGACCTATTTCCTGAGTAAGGATTACAAAGCAGATCTTAGTCCTGCTACTTCATCTTGAATATTTCGCAATATGGGTGAGTTAAGTTTTTATTCGCTTATTAATACGCCACGTCCTTAGTGTCTTACGGAGTTTCGGATTGTCCTACATCGCTAATGTTAAATGCTTGAAAGATCAATTAATACATGATGTGTTTATATACAGATTTTTAATGTTTACACATTTTTCTGTGCCTAAAGTTTTATTTTCCTTCTCCATTCGTCTCTTTCCATCCACTCCATGCCCTCCAGTCCTCTTGTTCTCATTCCAGTTCTCATTTTTGCATCCACGAGTTTGAGGTCTTCCTTTCCTCCTTCTTCCAGGTGGACACCATTCCAGTATTTTCCTGAATAACCTTTCTTCTTGCATTCATCGCATATGCCCATATAAATTTAATTGATTATATCTTATATATATATATATAAATCATATGGCCATCAGCATCATCATCCTTCACCGATGTGGAAAGCAACGGGAAGCTACCACACCTACAATTCCCTAGTAAAGCTGCAAGCATAGCATGAAAATGCTATGATTGCAGTGAAGGACCTGCCCTCGGGCAGAATTACTATGGATGGATATATATATATATATATATTTTCTACTATTTAATATCTAATATTCATTTTTCATCGTATGACAGTATTTCTTATCTTTTTCTAATTTTGAACATCTTGCTGCTCTCCTCAAGAAATCCATTTCCATCCATATAAGTTTTTGTTATAAGTTTTCGTTGAATTTCCAAAATTCAGCTCCATATGTGACAATACTTCTCACAAATGAATTATATATTTGTAACGTATTAATAATAATAATAATAATAATAATAATAATAATAATAATAAAACTCATTGCCACTATCGAAACCCGAGGCTCATTGCCGCGTAAACATAAGTTCTCCATACATCCACATCCTGAGCTAATGTTTTCCAAACATCCCGGATATATCTACTTCTCTCAAATAATGGCTAACGTTATTCTCCCACCTCATTCTTGCCCTACCTACTGGGCGCTTTCCCTGTGGTTTTCCCACAAGGAGTTTCCAAGCCCTTCTATCATTCCCCATTCTTGCAACATGTCCTGCCCACCGCAGTCTATGAGACTTAACTGTTGTTATACTATTTAATGTGTTTTTTTTAAATTATTCCATGAGAGTAGTTAATAATAACAATAACAATAATTAATTCGTTATCTCAGTGTTAAACAACCACACAAAATGGATAACTGCAAATGTCAAATGTCTTGAAAATGATCTCATACAATGAGATTGAAACGTCGACTGGAATAAATTTAATATTTGACTGAGATAACGAATTAATTATTGTTATTATTGTTGTTATAATATCTGATTTTCTATAAAGATAATATAATAATAGTACCTTAATAATAATAATAATAATAATAATTATTATTATTATTATTATTATCATCATCATCATCATCATTTCTTTAAACTGGCAGAGTTAAGACTATAAAATCTTCTGTTCCACTCAACCAGTGAAAATATTAAATACAGAAGAATGATCATTACATAATATACATAGGTCCTTAAATATAATTACAATAAATCGTGTAAAAAAGGTCTTTAGAATGAAAGAATCTCAAGCCTAAATGAGTGCTTTTGAGCAAAATTTAAGCGACCTTCCCTATCAAAGTTATACCTTATAGTCCAGCCGCCTAGTCTTCGGCCCTGGCGTTCAGATTGTACGAGGGGTAAAGGGAGACACTCGCCTTCTACTGCCAATAAGGAAATAGTTGAAGTAGGAATGGACGTCTGCCACAACCAATCATTACTCTTGACGTCGCTAGTAAGGTTTTAAATTGCTGAGATGTTGTCGGCTGTATTTCTGCTAACTGTGTGGCTTCAGTGGTACATAAAGCGGCCCCTCCCACTCAATATCCATATCGGCAACACTGTCGTGAAAACGTCAGAGCCGGGAACTCGGCGGCTGGACTACAGTTGCTTACTAGATTTGTCAAAGACGCGGTATCACTGACATCTGGTGGGTAATACGCGTAACTAAAATAGCAACCATCGGGGCGAGAGGCAAGGAACCTAACTATAAGACCATCGCGGCCGACAATAATAATAATAATAATAATAATAATGAATAATACCATTTTTATTATTGCTATTATTTTTTCATTGTGCACGAAACGGAATTTGGACAGGTTTTTCTCAGGGTTTTCTCCCGTTTTCCCCTGCCACAATTTCTTTCCACCATTTCTCCATTTTGGTCTCATCCATTTAATTTTATTTCGTTCATCTGCCCCTGTGATGTTGCGTTAGGCGTGTTCGGCCGGCACCCTCGTCATTCACAGATCTTTATATAGGGGATCATCTCATCTCATCCCTCGACCCGATACTGAGTTGGAAACTAGTTATTATTTTAATGTATATTATTCTATATTTTATTTTGTTGAATGTTGCAAAAAAATGAGCTTTTACTCTCTAGTATAAGATAAAAACTGTATTTATGTTATATGTGAAATAGGCTATATGTAATAAGCGATAAATATGTTAGCGATATAGGACATTGAATAAGAATTAAACTCCGTTTAAACGAAATGAATTTTGATTTTTTTTGTTTTGTTTTAGAACTCATGATTTAGTCAGGAATATCCTATGCCTAACTCATTTCTAATTAGGCGTAGGCCTATTTGTATCTAGTCTTGATAAAATCTCTCCATATTGACTATATATATTTTTCGATTGGGTCATTTTTCTTGCTATGTTTGCTCTTAGCGTCCAAGTTCATGCTATTCTGGAAATCTATTAGATTACTATCTACATCGGATTCTATAAACAAATAAAAATTCTAGATTTTATCGCTTATATGTATATAACGGACATGTGTGTTAATGCATTTCTTTTTCCTTGAAATTTAACCTTCAGTCGACAGATTGTTATTCTGAAACATTTTTTTATGTTGAATACAAATTGTCTCTTCCGTAAACATTTGTGGTCATTAGCAGAAATGAATGGCTACTGCTGTTTTAATTGAATTGCATGAATTTAATGTGCAACTCATAATTTAACTTCGGTTTATTACGCATATCAATACGTTATTTGTTATTTCTTACTGCCTGTAATACTAGCTAGCGCTGCTACTCCTAAATAAATGGAAATTAATGTACTTTTATGTTTAGTTGAATAAGTAAGAGGAAAAATAATTATAAATTTATATTTTTTAGATACCCCGTGCTGATTACCCGGCGTTACCCGGGAATCTACTTATCCCGATCTTCTTGACATAAATGAGCTGAAATACGAAAATTAATGTGGTTTTTGTTTTGTTAAATAAGTAAGACGGAACATTTATATCGTGATTTTTTAGATACCCCGTGCTCTTTACCCGGCGTTGTCCGGGAATCTACTCATCCCGATCTTCTTGGCATAAATGAGCTGAAAGACAAAAAATAATGTAGGCCTACTTCTTATGATTAGTTGAATAAGTAAAGTGAAAAATAATTATAAATGTGCATCGTAATTATTTTAAGATTCCCCGTGCTGATTACCCGGTGTTGTCCGGGAATCTACTTATCTCGATCTTTTTAGCATAAATGAGCTAAAAGACAATATTCGTTGTTGTGAGTTATTCGTAAAAAAATCCGCCATTTTCTGCTATGCTTGCACAGGAATCTACGTACTTGTCTCGATCTTCTTCGCATCAATGTGAGTTATCCGTAAAAGATAAACATATGCTGTCGCGGACTTTTTTGTAGAGCTTTTTGAGATATTCAATTCTGTGTATATTAATTTGGTGTATTTGTTATGGTTTAGGCAGCGTAAGCCATTTAAGCGTCCAAAGAGCTACTTTTTTCACGTTTTCTACTACAAAGGGCGATTTTTAAGGGTCTAGGAGTTGAGTATCACAACTCTCTTATAGCCTATGTTCATCCCGCGAATCTCCTGAACATTTTGCAAAGAAGTCCCATCACAATCGGATCAACGGTATGGCCGCGCATAAAGTACAAACAAACAAACAAACAAACAAACAAACAAACCAACATACAAACAAACATTCATTTTTGTATATTAGACTACTGGCGTGCGGCTACTACGCCTAAACATATGAAATGTGTTTTTATGTTTAGTTGAATAAGTAAAAATAAAAATAAATATATATTTACATCGTAATTATTTTTAGATACCTTGCGCTGATTACCCGGCTTTGCACGGGAATCTACTTACCCTGATCTTCTTGGCATCAATGAGCTCGAAGACAAAAAATATTATTGTTAGTTATCCGTAAAAAATAAACATATGCTGTCGCCAACTTTTTTGTACATTTTTTAAAGATATTCAATTACGTATATATTAATTTGGTGTATTTGTTATGGTTTGGGCAGAGTAAGTCATTTAAAGGTCCAAAAAGCGTATTTTTTGGTGCACCGATCGCCCATTTATTTTTTTAGATCCGGCTCTGTAATACATAAATGGTAATATTTCATATACGTTAATTGCCCCAGAAAATTATTTAAATGATGGTGAAATCCCCATTAAAATCGGTAAAGTAGTTTTTGAGTCCATAAAAGACTGACAGGCTCACAGGTATTCACTTTTATATCAAAAGACGTGAATTTATACAGAGACTTACATCTGCTGAAATGAGATACCTTCAGAGTACTGTAGGATACATACTACAAGATCACAAAAGATGAAGACATTTTAGAAGAATTACACATGGGACCTTTAGAAAACAAAATTTCTGATTACAAGTTAAGATGGATGCAACATGTTCATCAAATGGAAGATCACAGGATATCCAAACAAATGTTAAGTTATCAACCTGCAGGAAGAAGAAGACCAGGACGTCCACTCCAAAGACTTTTGGATGGTGTTTCTCTTGAGGCCGAAACAGGTCAACAAATGACCTAAATTCGTGAATGTACTATGATGATGATGATGATGAAGTCGTGAATTTCTTTTTAATTCAGACTGTGTAGAAAGTGTAGTTAAAAATGTAGTTCTCTCTCGAACACTTGAAATAAGGAAATAAACCTATATATTATCTAGCACATATCTGTATAAGTTATATATCAGAATCTTACAATATACAATTACAATTTAATAGATTAAATAAGCATTGTTTTATTCTTGCACATGCGTAATTCAGAATACGTTGGTATTTCAATTGTTTCAAAATGACTGATTCTTTAGAATTTCTAAAACATCGAAAAGGAAAGTGTTTAAAAAGTGGAGAGAAATTATTTTATATATTTTCAAACTGTTGTGAAAAATATCTCACATAGCTGTTCAGGAAGTGATAAAAATAATAGCAGAACTTACAGATGTGTTAACATGACCCATAAAATTTGTTCGTAATTATATTTTAAATAAAGGATATACGTTGACACCAGGGCAAAAGCGTAAACGTCTGATTAGGTATGTTCATATATGACTTTTTGTCCATAAATCCCTATTCTGAGCCAACGTCTTCCAATCATCCCCTTTATAATTTACTTCCCTCAAATCATGGTTAATATTATTTTCCCAACTCATTGTCGGCCTGTTTCCATGCCCCTCTTCCATTTCCCCATTTGTGCGACATATTCTGCCCATCGCAGTCTATGAGACTTAACTGCTCTTATTACATCTGGTTTCTCATAAAGATTATGTAGCTCACTATTCTGTAGTCTTCTCCATTTGTCTGTCTGTTCTTCTCTGCTTTAGCCCAAAAATTGATCTGAGAACTTTATTCCCAAATACTCGTAAACTTTTCTCCTCCCTTAAAATAAGCGTCCATGTTTCACATCCATATAACATGAAGAATAACAGTTTTGTATATTTTGAGTTTGACTTTTTTTTAGAGAAGTTGGGACTACAAGAATCCCTGTAAGTCCACCACTGTGGTCTCGAGGTAGCGTGCTACCTTGTCACGCAGCGGCCCGGGTTCGATCCCCGGTAGGAACAGTTTACTGGATGAGGTTTTTGTCGGGGTTTTTCCTCACCTCTAAGACAAATTTCAGGAAACTTTAAGGCCCAAGACGGTCCCCGAACATCATATGGCCATCGCAATCATCATCATTCGTATTCATCTTAGATTGAGCTTAGGATTAAGGACTCCCTGGCGCACCACTATCATAATCATCCATCATATCATCGGGGCAACGTAACCCCGCCTTCCAGGCGCCCCAACCTTAGAAGTGGGTTACAATTACGCCAATGCCAGGAGAGAACACCAAAAAAGTCCAAAAAAGAACAACCTGGGGGGCATTAAAAAATCCCTGTAATGCATAATTTAATGCATTTTGAGAATTCTGACACGAATTTGATGCAGAAAGAAATTAAACATAGGATCAACTCTGGAAACGCATGCTTAATCATAGATTCAACTGTGTTCTCTAAATTGTATGATTTTATAGCGCAAATTATTAAGGAAAGAGAGTGTAGTGTGATTGAAAGTTGTTTGCATAAATCTCAAGTAAGAGATCTGTATCGGCGATAATTGAAAATTACAATATTACCATATAACGTTACTAATTAACAGATTGTTTATTATTCATGTTTGATGTGTGAATTTATGAATTGGAAGTTGGTATTATTAATTCATCATATTTAATAAGTTCGTGATGATTCCTTCAAGAATTGTAGAAAATAAAAAGTTGAGAAAGGCCACGGTCGACCAGTTTGATTCTTAGCAAGATAATCGGATATAATTACATTATCATACTCATCACTTTCACTGTACTTTTGATCTGCTGCCCAAGGTTACGCGAATAAACGTTATCTAATTGGCCACAAAGCCACAATACTTATTTTTAAATGCAATCTTTTGAAGAACGAATGTCAAGTTGAACAGATTTATAGTTTTGGAAGATATCTTTCAAAATTCTTTACTTTCACAATTACAAATATTACCTAATATATCTTTATTAGTTGTGCCTCATAACTGTCACTTGTAACAGTTCACACGTTGGAAAATATTTCGATATTTCTCGATTAACTTGGATTATATCTCTTAATGTCAACGCGAGTTGAATAAACAATAAGGTGAAATATTTTAAAGAGTGAGTTTTTGTTAATATTAATAAAATCATGATAAACTTCCGTACAGATATTAGTCACAAAATTAAAATTATTATATAAAATTATAAAATTCTTACCTAATAGATCCGTCTCCTTAAATTTGTAAAGTATTATTTCTCTGTAGGCCTTCCGATCAGTAAATTTAAACCTACCTCCTGCTCCTGCTGATGATGGGACTTGTCCAGAAAGGCTTACAGAGAATTAATACTTTACAAAGTTGAGGAGCCGAACCTATAAGGCAACACTTTTATAATTTTGAATTATAAGTTTAATTCTGTAACTATAAACTAACTGGGAAAATTGAACCCGAGGTTTCATTATATAATATGTAATTATAATTATATTAGCTAATACCCGGCGTGCGCTGCTACGCCTAAATGAATGAAAATGAATGTGCTTTTATGTTTAGTTGAATAAGTAAAAGTAAAAATAACTATAAATGTATATTTTTTTTAGATATCCCATGCTGATTACCCGGCATTGCCCGGGAATCTACTTATCTCGATCTTCTTGGCATAAATGAGCTAAAACAAAATTCGTTATTCTGAGTTATCCGTAAAAGAATACCCGCCATGTGTTGCTATGCTTGCATAAGACTCTATGTACTCGTCTCGATCTTCTTGGTATCAATGAAAGACAAAAATGATTATTGTGAGTTATCCGTAAGAGATAAACATATGCTGTCGCTGACATTTTTGTAGAGAGTTTTGAGATATTCATTTCTGTGTATATTAATTTTGTGTAGGCCTATTTTTTATGGTTTAGGCAGCGTAAGCCATTTAAGCGTCCAAAGAGCTACTTTTTTCACGTTTTCCACTACAAAGGGAGTTTCTTACTAGAGCTAATTTAGTTACGATTATTTACCTACAGATGTCAACGAGTGACATGTGGTTAGCACATCGCTTAAATGAGACATCTACTAGGTTACTAAGTAGGCTTACTATTTGGATGGATGAAGATCCGTTAAATTTTACCCAGAGGCCTTTTTATTGTGGCTTGCGGTTCTTTTACGAGCCTGAGAATTTTCAGATTCGGGACGCAGTACAGGAAATTAAATAATACCAACAAAATTGACTACAGCATGTAAGAAGAATAACCAATAACAGAATCTCTTGGCAGGCTTTACACTACAAACCGAGAGGTTAACGAGACACTGAACGACCACTGACAAGAGGGAGTCTACAGACTCATCTGGAGAAAAAGGAACAAGTTAATAAAAAGCCTAAACCTTAACTGTTCATGATCATGATGATGATGATGATTAAAAAGAATACACAATGATGTAAAATACAAGTTTAATACCATATCTACTTAAACTGGCTTCTCGCATCCTAGGTTATGGGGCATTCCCCATGTGTTGTTTAATTTTATCACATTTTACAGTATCACTCTACATAAGACAGAAATTACAATGTAGAAAAAATGGATGGACGTCGTTGGAGAAGATTATTATTGTCTCCCTGGCTTAACTTGGCAAGAAATTTGTAGAAAGAGACAACTGTGCTTTCACCCCTCTCACTCGCACCGGTGTTGCCGGTGTTTCTTCACTAGATGTTAATAGGGTAAGAGGGGAGAGGAAGTATCCCAGGAATGTTTCGAAAACTGACAACAAGGTGGGTTCTCTTCTTTTGTAACTGGGCGAAAGCTGTCAAGGATCTACCCTTATATCTCCATCTCTCTCTCTGCCAAGTTAAGGGCACTCAGTACTTATTTGGGTTAAAAAAATAATTGTTTTCTTTTTGCTTCAAAAAATCCAGGAAGGTCAATTTTATCGATGTTTAATATTATTTTGTCGATTTTGGACATTTAAGCCCATAAAAATAGATTTTTAAAAATGGCGTCTCTTTGTTCTGCTAATGTTCACATTTTTTTTTTGCATTTTCCCATAACTTGGTTTTTTTATTTATTTTTTATTTTGGTACTCTTTTATCTGAAACTATGAAAGACAGGAGAATAATTGTTGGCATGGATATGCAGTTTAAATAACTCTATAATAATAACGCAAATGTATATTTGCACTAATTGATAGCATTCGAAATAAAAAAAAATGTTTGCAAAATTTTTAACAGAAAACAATTTTTGGTATTCGAATTTTTAAAAAATAAATCACAATCCATATCTGAATACAAGCAAACCTTATTATTGTGAAATGGACTATTGACAATAACATACTCAATTTTGGAAACAATTGGATAATTAGTTTTTAAGAAAATTGTACCAAGACAATAATTTTAAGAAGTTGGATTTTTTATTTTCATTTCTTTTTTTGTATTTTAAATTATTCATGAAGAAACGTGTCTAAAATGTTAACCAGAGTGTCATTATATTCAGGAAGACGTGTTTAATTAGTGACATAATTTTCATGCACATAACTTAGGAATAAGCTGTATATTGTATATTTTTAAACCAAATTAGTATGGGATACCCTTAAGTCAGGTATATAATACAATGTTGGTATTGAAAAACTAGAAAATGAAAGCTGAGGATAGAGGACGAAGGAACGATGTTGTGAGGGAAGCCAACGTTCAAGTTGGTCCGTAGAGATACGAATGAGGAGGATAATATTTGAACTGAATCTCCAGAACGAGCTACAGTTTCTTTTGTTTGATCCTTCGCGGTCGGTAAGTCAGGTCTTAGATGTGTATTATGGAAGGATGACTAATACTTGTGGGAGAGGATTACGATGCGAGCATTATGTTACTCGGAAAATGATGCTGCAGATAATATTTACAAGGGCGTTGCACCGAGTACATGCTAAAGAGATTATCCTAATGGGATAAATAGTATCAAACGTAACCAACACTAATGCGACTTTGATATATTCTATAATTTGTTATGTTTTCATCTCTGAAACGTGCTGCATTCATTTAAGTTTGTTATAAGTTTATTCATGCTTTGAAGATTATATTTCGTCCGGATAAGTTATAAAGCAGTTCTAAACTCTTCTTGCAATTTTATCTAGTGTGAAGGAAAGATTGAAATTAAACTTACCTTTAACTGGAAAAATAACTACTTTCTTAACAGGGCAGGGGAAAATAAACAGTTATTACTACAGTTTTAAAATAAAAGACAGTCCTTGTGTACGTGCGGAAATGCAGAACAAACGATAGATGATCTATTATTTGAATGTATAAAACTAGAAACGGAAAGACAGTTATTTAAGAACATATGGTTAACAAATCTGGTAAATGGACATTCAATAAAATAAGACTAGCACAGGATTACACACTTGAATTAATCTCATACATTAATTCAATAGATTTAGATAGATTATAGAGTAAAACAAGGCCAATTCAGTGAAAAATTTAATGTTATATTGGGTAAGATAAGTGGAACAAATAGATCATAATATTACAATTAACCATACAACATAGATGAAAACATAAGTAAATTGTGCAAATAATTTTATGTAAATAATTTTGTATAATAACGCATGTAGTATTACTTTCTTTGTAATGGAACATGCTGCAAATAAATGTTAAAAAAATAGAGGTTCCCTAGAGGATGTTTCTTGATCAAGCTAATTTAGTTGCTCTTATTTCCCTACATATGCCAGTGAGTGACATGGAGTCAACACAAACCTCAAGGAGACAACTAGTACAACAGTGTATTACTTGGATGGGGAAGACCGGTTAAATTTTGCTCAGAAGCTCTAATTTAGGACTGAAGTTCTTTTACGAGCTCGTAACACTTTAGACCCGCGGCTTAAAAATCGCTGTCGGCGGACTTTTTCTTGCATTTTTCCGTCCTGAAAAATCCATCTGTTCCGGCCGGGTTTGAACTGCGAGCTTCAGGATTAGAGGCAAGGAATATAACCACTACACCACCGGGGCCGATCCCTTCCTTAGTTCTGAAGTAGATCATAATTATAGTTTTGTGTTACCGGTAAATGGGGTTTTTGAGCGCAAAATAATTCTAATTTTGAAAGCAAAATTTATGTATTTCATGGACTTAAAACATAAAGTAGGTTCATTTTTCTTAAAACTGTAATTTGGACATATATTTTTCTATTGAATGCTTTGAGATCCTCGACGTGCACTCGGCTAGTTTTGTTGTAGCGAAAATTTACCGCAGAGTAGTTGAGTTTACCTTGCACTCAGTAGATGAGTCGGCCGGCTTCAGCTGTGAAAGTAAGAGTTCTGAACGGAAAAGAGAGTGAAATAAAGTGCACGCAAGACTGATTGACAATAATGACTCGCACAAAGTAGAGCATCCAATCAGCAGTGTGGGATCATATGCAACATCAAAATAAATCGAGTGAGAGGTCATGTGATGCAATAGTCATACTATAAAGTGCATCCACCATTTATCAGTATTAACAAATCTATTGCTTTATACATCAAAACGAACTGGTTTTAGCTCACGCAAATCGTGTACTGATACGAGTATACGTATTAAATTTTCTCAAACACTCTCTATTCATAATATTTTCCAATATTATGATTTCAAGGGAATGGATACAAATTATGAGTTTTTTTTATTGAAGGGGAGTTTGAGCAACATGGTTCTAAGAGGGTGATGTGTTACAATAGAATACAACAATCAAAATAATTATAATATTAAATAATAAACGGAAATTGAACAATGTCGGCCGCGGTGGGCTAGTAGTTATGTTCCTTTTCTATAGTTCCAAGGGAAGCGGGTTCAAACCCGACCGTGTTCGATAGATTTCTTAGGATCGAAAAATCCAAGGAACGCTGTAAACAACCGAGAGAAATTATTTTAAAATTAGCATAGAATGGTGCAAAAAAGAGAATCCATTAACCCTAAAAGTACCGCTACACTCACCCCCACTAAAAACCACCCCTCCATTTCTCCAGGTTTTGCGTCCGAAGAGCTGAAACATCAATAATATCTCTCTACTCCTATGGTCCAGTGTTGCTGTTTATGGAATATGATTTTGAAATTAAATTAAGCATGGTGTAACTAAACTACAAAGCGCAGAAATGAACTTCCTTAGAAGAACAAAAGGCTGCACAAGATTGGATCGGATAAGGAATGAAGATATAAGAACAGAGTTAAATATATATCCATTGGATGAGAAAATCAGAGAATATAGAGAGAAATGGTTTACACATGTGGAAAGAATGAATGTATCAAAATTACCAAGAGCAGCATTCAAGTACAAGCCAAGAGGTTCAAGGAATGTAGGAAGGCCGGTGAAAAGATGGACAGAACTGTGAGGCGGAACAGGCAATTTGCCTAGCCCGTGAAGTGAAGAAGAAGAAGAAGAAGTAACTAAACTCTCATTACAGAATTTGAGGGCCTGTATTGGGGACCAAAACGTTACGTATAACATAGGAACTCATGTCCGGAAAAGTACACTTTTTTCCCGCAAGTTTTCGGTCTCGAAAGACCCTGCACGTTCTCCTAACTTAACGTCTCTAGACTATAGCTGTGGGGTCACATGTAATCTCTGATTTACGAGACCCCTGTTATATCCAAGGAAGACGTATTGGCGCGGGTTATGGTTGCGGCGAATGTTGTGTGACCAATGATTAGTGATCGTGAGTACCAGAACATTGGTACGGAGGTACCGTATCTGTGTTGGCATAGGTAGTCGTAAGATCGAGCCCTTCTTGTCGACCCATACGACAAGCAGCAGGCATCAGAGAGAGCAATGTGTGTTGTGATATTTTGCTTGTAGCTGGAAAATGGTACGTTTCCGGACATAAGTTATATGCACAACATAACCATCTTGGTCCCACTACACGTCCTCAAAGTCTGTGATGGGAATTTAGTTACATCCTGTATAACGTGGACAAGTAATCTTTAAATTCGTGGATAAGAGGCGAAAGTATATAAGTAAATATGTACATAAATTTGAGTAAACATATAAATACTTGTTTGGAAAACACGTAAAACACTCCAAATGCGGATTATGAGTGGACTGAAGAGCCAGGAAATAAACCACATCTCTAATGTCGACATACTTCAAACATGTTTTAATATTCTCACTCGATCTTATGTAACTAAACTGCAGTAAATCATCTGAATGTAATTTGAATTCGGTTTATCATCAGCTAAAGGTGTCTAACTTTCAACTGAGCATCTCCAATTTACATTCATGAAAGAGTAATTAATTAATGTCTTTATAGAACACATATCTCATTATGTCTTCTCGAAAAAAAAACAATAAAAAATTAACAGACAATATTATATTTCATACGAGCTCTTTTATCAGATACTTTCTTATAATATTAGTTAAAATGGTCAACATTCAGAGAAATGGTAGTATGCATCACAAACTAAACAAATTAAATAAATAATAGTAATAACAGTGAATGGAGAAGCTACATGATCTTTGTAGGAAACCAGATTTAATTTGAACAGGTATACCCATAGACTGCGATGGACAGAACATGTGGCACGAATGGGGAATTAAAGAGGGGCATAGAAGCTTCTTATAGGAAAACCAGAGAGAAAACGCCCAGTTGGTAGACCAGTAATGAGGTGGGAGAATAATATTAACTGTGATTTGAGGGAAGTAGATTTCACATTGGATGGAATATTGTGTATATATATATATATATATATATATATATATATATATACTTTATTAATAATGCCAGCTTATTTAAAAGCGTCGGACAACAGTGAAAACAAAGATTAGTTTTTAATTTCTGGCAAATTACCGCTTTTAGTGGTTTAATTTTGCTCGTTTTATTTTAAGAGCACACGGGCCTGAAGAGTTGATTCGAAACATCGGAATTGTCACGGCTAGAGCGATTTTTAAAATTTCATTCGAGGTGTACACCTGTACCTAATGTTCTAATTTTGCTGGTTAATGAACTTGATCTTATGTTTTTTAATTGCTTACTATGTTCCAAGTTTGATCACGATAAAAACATATTGTGGCTCCTCGAATGTTAACAGACACACACACACACACACACACACATATATATATATATATATATATATATATATATATATATATTATGGTCACGGTCATTTTTTTATTACTGCTAGATAGGGTCAGTGAAAATCTGTGAACATTTTTCAAACGTAATTTATTGAGAACAACCTCAATAGCTGAGGAAATAGAAATTTTAAAATAAGCTGAGAATACAGACTTGCTCAACGAGAACATGCCCAAAGACCTGAACCCGTTACACAACTTATACAACATCAGTACCAGTTGAAATGCAGAAGATGAAACATAGGTTTTGAAAGGCCTTCATATTTTAACTACTTGACGAAGTTTTATAGCAAAACTTTATTTTAGTTGAGGACGACTGTTTTATCAGGTACTAATTTTGTATTCTAATATTTTTTTACATATCCTCAACGGTACTTTACAATGCAGTTTAAAAGTATTGACTCAGTAGCTTCACTACTTGGAATTCCTAATAAGACGATGTAGAATTGAAACACACACACAAATTATGTTTTTTTTTTAACTTTGTAAGTAGATAGGATAATATGTTACGAAGCTTAGTAGAATATGTACACTTGTCTTGGTGCTTTAAACTCATAACCAAGAGTAGATGATATCTCTTATGACTGACTCATCGCATTGTATTCATTACCAGTGTGTCAGTATTCGCAATCTGACGTACGAGACAAGACTACAGTAGTATCATGTGCTCTTTCGAAATATAGCTCTCCTCTCTATTTCTCACATACAATACGTACAGCAGCAAGGAGGTAAAGTGGACTCGGTACAGTAAAAGCTCCTTATTCGTGGGGGGATATCTTCCGTAAATATGGCACGAATACAGAAACCGTGGATATGGAATGGTAATTTGTATGGGTATACGTTCCAAGATTTCAAAACAAAATAAAAATTATCAAAATTAAATATATTTAATGAGAGATTTTGAACAAGTTCTATTCACAGAATTCTTTATTTTGTCTTTGGGATTTCTTGTTGAATCGCACAGTTGATCCATTAACATTGAAACAGTCTGATACGGATGGAAACAACTCGCCAACGAGTAAACGATTAAGCATTTCTATTTTTATTTTAAACGGCAACACTACTTTTATCCGCTTCAGAGGTAATTTTTCTTTTCTTTTACTTGACATTATAAACTAGGAACGAAAACGAAGAGACACGTGTTATTCAATCAAATTATTGCAACGAATGACAAGTTGAAACAATAAAACACGATCATGGCAAGGGCGGCAATTATCAAAGGACATAGCGGCACATGAAATACGGCGGCGACCGCTTTTAACAACGAACTTTAGGCTTAGTGACAATACGGTTTGTTTTCCTTTGATATATATATATATATATATATATATATATATCTAGGAAGCTACTTACTTTGTTTTATATCATTTTAATTTTATTATATTCTATATTTTTGTTAGTATTAGCTAGTATTAGATTACATCATCATTGTATTTTGTTTAGTCTGCATTTTAATATCTTAAAATTTTAATATGTACGTAATTTTTGTATAATTTTACGATTCGCTGGTTGAGTGGAAGAGAAGGCCTTATGACCTTAACTCTGGCAGCTAAAATAAATCATTATTATTATTATTATTATTATTATTATTATTATTATATTTGTCTATTTGGACAAAAGCCCTCTTAGCACATGCCTGCAGTAAAAAAAAAAAATAAATAAATGAAAGTGACGATGCGTTAATAAAGTTTACCAAATCCTTGTAATATACCGACTTGATTCTCGAATAAAGAAATTTTTAGCCGCGAATACAGTAACTATGTCGCAATTTTTTAACCCGCGAATAATGAAAACGAGAATAACGGAACCGTGAATAATGAGCTTTTACTGTATTTTAGTTTCCAGGCGGCATAAAAGACAACTGTTTCCCCTCTATTTAAAAAAATGCATTGTTACTACCAGGCAGAGTCAGGGAGTTGTCGTTAGAGGTTTCTAAGACGCAGCTTCAATCACCAAAAACAGAAAACAGTTCTCTGCCAATAATGTCTTCGCATTATAATTGACGTATAAAATGACGTTTCCATGTTAACTCCACGTGTATATAATTATCTTAACAGCGTTCCAACTTTTGTCTTTTGCAGTATGATTACACTGAGCAACAATATATATATTCAGAAAGAAAAATATGTGATTCTGATAGTATTTTTTCTCCTGAATTCAAGTATTATATCGGTTTTTCTCCATCATGCAAGGTTTCCGAGAGATTCCATCCTTTTAGCCGGGAACAAAGCATTTCAGACTGGTTTTTGGATAACTTCAAATCTCGTATGAGATCGTTAAGATCTTCTTGGGTCAATAAATGAGGTTTAGATGAACAGCTTTGTTCAAAAGTTGTATCACCAAAATCTGTTTCTTCTTCTTCCTTACTGCCATCAGAATCTGAGCTCTCTTCATCTAATGTCACATGTTTTGTAGGCTTTGGTATGGGCAATTCTTCGCAGTGTAGAACTGGTCTCATTGCAGATTGCAAGTCAGGGTACACCACTGTATGTTTTGATGTTGACGTAATCCCTTTAATGTTTGTTAAGCAAAAAATAATTATTTAAATCCATTAATTGAAATTGAAATAAAAAAACTGTGGGTGATGGAGAAATTCCAAATACATATTTGAAAACACGATATAAAACTGCATTAAGTACAACTATTGGTAGAGACAAAAATCATGTTAACCAGTGTTATTAGGGGGCTGAAAAAAAAGTATCGATATCAGGGTAGTAACTAATTTCTATACACATTGTTTACAAAATGCGTGTCTTTGTCGAGCGTCTCCACTGCCTGCTCGGAGCGGAGAGTATGTATGTTCGACTCTCTTCAGTAGTAGACCTGTTTACGTGACGTGAGGTTGTATCAGAATGCCGAAACAAAAATTGTGCAAAGATGAGTCCATTCTTACACAAAGCGGAATGTACTAGAAGTCTGACCCGAGTAGCGCGTGCCAACGTGTGGTTTGTAAACACAGCGGTCTAAGTATGATGCAGCCTAGCCTATAACCCATACTTTTTTCAGCCCTAATTATTATAATATAGCATGTTAGTGCCAGTGAATAAAACGTGACAACGCCGCTTGATATGCTAAATACTTATCCGTGCAAATCAGACCTACCTAATCAAAAAGCAAAGCTGTAAACTAAAATACTGATTCCACTTTAGCAATAAAAAGGGTTCAAATTTTGATTCTTGAAATTGACTGGACTTGTTTCCCGGTTTAATGTTTAATTTGGATGATTATTCTGTGTGAATCATGGTTGTATTTCGTGTCGCAGCCAGAAAGAGAAGGAATGTGCGGTTCATTATTTTGCACTTAAGGACTTGGGTTTATGTTGTTGTAGTAGTTTGTGAAATTCAGTCATGCATTTTGCTGGTTGTTTTTCCTTACAAGGTAAAGAATGAGATCACAAGATGTAGGCTGTATCGAAAAGCTGGTCGATCTTCACGAAATAGCCATTTGTTTTAAGCCTTCATGAAATGTTCATTAATCTTTCAAAATAACTAGTGCAATAGAAAGTTGGAGATTCTCTTCTATACATCTCGTGTCATAAATATTTAGGAATGTAATATTGTACTATTTCATTTATAATATTAGATCATCATCATCCAGTCTATATTAATCATCATTTTATATCTGTATAAAATTAATTTATTTCATAATTTATCTCGGTCGGCTGCGGTGGACTAGTGGTTATGTTCCTTGCCTCTGGTCCCGAAGGTCGCGGGTTCAAATTCGGTCGGAGTCGATGCCTTTCTT